>CM075858.1:54791164-55391164 GCA_037975125.1 Latrodectus hesperus
CACGAGGCCCCATTGATCGCCTTGAATGACATTCAAATCTTCCTGTTATTTACCACAGTAAAACAAATAAGCAATGCAATTTGTAAAACGACCAAATTAAAAAATACGCAATAACTAGCACATCTCATGACCATCGGCTGGCCTTTTGCTAAATTATGAAAGATGCGCAGTGCTAAAAATTTTTCCCATTCACAAATATATATTTAAGTATTTGTAGTGTAATGTTTTTACTGTAATTCAATAATGCGATCCAAATAAAGTTTTATTTATTTACAAAAACAGGGCAAATACAAGGAATAACAAAAATAAGACATATTAAAAATCACAAAATAGACATGAGACAAAGACGGACAGGTAAATACAATACATAAAAGTGAACGAGATGACAGGAGTTAATATTCCCTTAGATTCAAATAAAGTAGCATATAAAAATTGTATTACACAAACCAGCTCTCAAACAAAGTAATAACGATTGATTTTTTCAAACTGCAACAAACTTAGCTTTTTATTCCATTACTTTTGTGGTTGATGGTGCATTTGGCATAAGGAAAAAATAGCAATCATTCCGCTGGGCCATGAAATACCATTTCAAAATCAGTTTACTCTTGTGAAATTTGAGAATTATGCTTAATTATGCAACACAGATACATAAACTAATCTAAAGTAAAACAAATGCTTAAACAATAGGTAAAATAGCAATTTTAGAGAAGTCTTTTGATAAAATTTCATTTGGTAATTTCAATTTAACAACACGAATTCTATTAGCAGCACCTGGATAATGTTTGTACAATTTTTACAATTATCCAATCTGCAAATGGAGGATTGTCTTCTTTTACTAACACAATAATGTTTGGTTCAACACATATTTTATCAAATTGCCATTTGGTGCGCGTACTTGTAAATAATCTCCTTTCCAGGATTTCCATACACCTTGCCCAATTTTAGTGATTCTCATGTATTTATCAAATACATTATTTTCTTTAGAGCACAAATCAATGCAACAAGTTAAGTTGCCAATGATAGGTTTTACATAAAACTTAAATGACTTAACTCCTGCTTCCCAAATTCCTCCAAAATTTGGTAATTTGGGAGGATCGAATTTAAATTCAAGTCCACATCAATGAGAGAAAAACTCACTACTTCCTCACTTACTTGCATTAGAATACTGTGTAATTTTTTAAATTCTTTTGATGCCTTTACAAAATTTGCGGCATTGGCAGAAAAGATATTGGCACATTTACCATGACGCAAGAAAAAATGTTTTAAGGTAGCTATGAATGCCTCTGACGATAAATCTGTTATTACCTCTAAATATATCGCTTTGGTAGCAAGGCTCTTAAAAAGAGCAATATAAACTTTCTTTAGGATATCCATACGCTGGATTTTAAATTTAATCAAAAAGGGAACACAGTAATTCACTCCAGAGTGGTGAAACAAAAATGTTTATATTACTCGTTCCTTGGGCAAGTCACCCATAATTTGATAAGCTAAAATAGGCTTGTTCTTGAAATAAGTTACACATTTTTGTACCATTTGTCTGCATTGTGATTTCTACCGCTAATCAGCCAAAATTGCTACCGAACAAAGTAAAGTAGAGAAGCGAGGCCAAAAAGGAAAAAAAATCATAAAATTATTCCAATATCAAAGTAGTAAGTTTATGACTCTTAGGTAAAATTATTGGAAGTTCAGCATTTTCGTTTTTAATTAGAAATTAATTAATTTACCTCCGACACGTAAAATTTGATTTTCATCCAGAAAAGGGTTGAGGAATTTTAACTTATTTTGATTCGGTATGTTTTTATCCTTTTTTAAAGCTGTTACTGTCTCTCCAAATTCTTTAGATTGAGCATCTCTAACTAAAACCTCATGTAAATGATTAAGTTCAGCACAGCTAATAAATTGATCAAACGGTACTTTATCTGCAGCTTTTGAATGAATATCAAAATAAAACTTAGAATTCAAATTGGTTTCAAATGATTATTTGAAAAACTTATAGAAAAAGTCATTGACGGAGATAGACTGAACATAGGTGTTCACTAATGGATTAAGTTCTTTTGTATATACAGGATCAGTAGATGTACATTCATAGTTTACTGTCAAGCTTATATCACAATATAAAAACTCAGAACCCAATATCCAAAGTTTGCACTCGAGAAGTTCGTTCAGGCAAAGTCTACTTGACAGTGGAGCAGCTGGGTTGTCCTTTGATTTAACATGATTCCATTCAAATTTGATTGTTAAGTCCATTATTTGGACAACTGTGTTGGTTACAAAGGATTTTAAATGATGAAGGGATGTTCATTTCCATGAAAGAACAATAGTTGAATTTGTGTAATGATGCACTGCATCAACATCAAGTTGCATTGCCTCAAGAACCTTGCTTATAAGTTATGAGAGAAGTATGGCTACTAAAAGCTCTAAGCGTGGGAGTGTTATTCGTTTAAGTGATGTTTTTCTAGATTTACTACATAACAAATGCACACTGATGTTATTGAAGCAATCTTTGCTGCGGACAAATATACAAGCATCATTATCTTGTTCTGAAAAATCTGAATAACCATGAATTTCCACAAATGTAGTTTCCTTAGGAATTTGCAGCAGCTCGATCTTTTGTGTGTTACGAATAATTTTTTTAAATTCAAATCTTTCTTTAGCATGAACTTCTATATCCCAAGGTAAACTTAGCAACCATAATTTTTAAATTATAATTTTGGATTTCACAATTAAAGGATCGTCCAGACCCAAAGGGTCATATAATTTTGCAACGAATGATAGTATTTCCCTTTTTTTTAAGATGATCGGGTAATCAATATTGTTCTATGTGAAGGGAAAGCTACGCCTAACGTTTTTGAAAATGAAGCACTTTCATCATTTTCAGACATATTTTTGTTGGTACTTGTGAAAGTAGTTCAGGATTGTTAGAGCTCCATTTATACAAATGAATTCTACCTGGCTTCAACATGCCGATTAATTGGTGTGAATTTTTAAAACTGTTTCCACATTTGTTGCACCACTGAGCACGTCATTAATATATAAATCATGCTAATAGAAACTTTTCTTTTTCATCTTCAATCAAATGAAGAAGAGTTTGATTGCTATAAATGGAGCACATGTTGTTCCGTACGTAACAGTAGTCAAACGATAAGTTTTAAATCCAGCACGTCACTATCTTTCCAAACAATTCGAAAGATTTACTTCGAATTGTTTGGGAAGAATATGTGAATGGTGGACCTTTATTTGTCAGTACATTTTTTGTACATCGGCTGTTAAAGCAATTAAATGTTTACGAAATCGTAAAAGAGTTGACCAAAGTTCATCTTGAAAAGTTCCATCCTTTAATAATATATCATTCAACGAAATAAAATTAGAAGTTTATGCTGAAGCATTAAATACAAAACTAAATTTGCTCGTACTTTTGTCTGATCTTAGTACCGCTTTGGGAAGAATATAATTAATGAGAAGGGGGAAGAACACTAAAATCCTCATATTCTTTGAGAAAATCGTGATAAAGTTCCTTAAAATTTGGATTTCTATCACCTCGAAGTACTTTTGAGCCTTCTAATGGGCCAAATCTCTGGATAACCAAGTTCGACTTCGTTTCTTACTAAGGGCATATCAAATATGTAACGACCGTTAATACCTCTAGAATGAGTAGCAGACATTAGAATGTTCTATGCAATATTTCAATTCATCTCATAGACTTTTCAGCCAAAGCTTCAACTTCCCAGAATGACCTTAAATTTTTTGTCTATGTTTCTCTCTTCTACGACTAAGTGACAAAATGTTTCATTAATAGAATTATATGGCACATTACAAGTTATTAAATATCCGAAACATGTATTTTGGAGCACAAAATGTGTTAGGTTTCAAAATTTCGAAAAAAGCAAAATATCCACTTTCGATGATTCAAAAAATCATGGGTCCGCAATTGCGATACTCGTTAGCTATTGTACATTGCGAATTTCTAATTGTTGAAAAGGTGTCAGATTAGTAATTTTAGAAACTACAAAGAATTTAATATCGGTCACGAATTCATTATCTTTACTAGAGATTACTGTATTTACTAACTGTATTAACGGCCTGTTTAATCTTCCAACTGGAATATTAATCTTATTTCTTTTTAATCCTAAATATGTTGCACACTCGTTAGTAGTAAACGAAGTTTGAGAAGCGCTACCCAATATAGCTCTACAACGCTTAAATTCTCCGTGATAATTTTTCACGAAGATAGAAGCAGTACTAAGAAGAACATGAGCTTTTTCTGTTTATGATATAAAATTCTCAATCATACCCTCTTGCTTCAATACGTCAGATGAAGAGTCTTCACTTGCGACTGGTGGAGGATGAAATGGGGAAAGCAGATTGGGAAGTTTCGGAATTATTTATGCTCGATGTTAGACGAATTTATTTTGAGAAAGGCTGCATATCCGATCTATGCAAAAAAGAGTGATGTTTTTGGTGGCATTCGACACATTTAGATTTAGACAAGCATTCATTAAATTTATGTGCTAAATTCAGGCAGTTTTAACACAGATGTTTAGGCTTACAAAAATCAAACCGCTTAAGTACTCTCATTTTCAAAAATAATTGGCATTTATACAATGAAAGATTCGGATCACAAAGAAAGAAATATTGTGAAGCATATTTAATTCAAAAAAGTCTTAGGTTTGTAAAATGGAAATGAGTTTTTTCCGTCAGAATCAAAACAAGCAGCTTTTAAGTTTTCTAAAGGTTGATTTCGTTTTCTAAGAAATCAATGAAAGCATCCCAAGTTCACACTTCTGGAGAATTAACAGTTATCTGAAAATGTCTATGAATTTCTTTGTCTAGTTCAGCACAAATTAAATTTATTATGAAAAAAATAGACAAATTTATTGCATTCAAATTCCAATGATTTCGAAAAACAAATGTTTTCTGCAAATTCTCAATAAGAATACTAAGTTGTAAAGGGTTTTCTTTTGTTAATGGTTTACAATTAATTATATTTTGAACATGCCTTTCAACAATTAGCAAAGTATTCTCGTAATGAAGTGTGACAGTGTTAAACAAGAATTAATTATTTTTTGTCAGTTAATTTTCACTGTGGACAAAAAAATTGCAATAATTCTGAAAATTATTGTTGCCAAGAAATTGTCCGAAGTTTTTTTAATTTATAGTCCTTTGGGAATGAAACTCAAATATTTTCTTTAAAAGTATCCCATATTTTTTATTTAAATTCATGAGAGTTGCACGTTTAATTATTGGATGTAACACAGGTTTTGTAAATAGGTTTCCTTCTGATTTCTAATAAAAGATAAGTAAGGTAACATTGACTAATGTTGTGAAAAGAGATGATAAAACTTTTAACTTTTCTTAACAGTGCTGAAATGATTGCACTATTCTTTAGAACTGAATCAAGAATAATATAAATTTTCTAGAGCTTTCAGCAGCGAGGCTGCTTTTACTCTTCCATCGGAAATAAGACGTCATGGGATAGGGAAAAGGTGGCTAGTGGGAGGAGTCATGAGAAGTAGAAGGAGAGGAAGAAGGAGTCCGGGGACAGCGGACGTCTCTGATTGGTCGGCAGTGTTGAGCCCGCAGTCGAAAAGAGAGTGCGAATTCTGAAAATTATTTGTAAATAAAAACAACTTTACAGGGGCAAAATGAGAAAATCTCAGTCTTGTTTAATAGATACAAGTGAAGAATTAAATAAAAGCAAAATAACTAAGCCAATATAATTGAAATTAGAAAAGAATAAATTCTGAATATATAAGTAAACACTAGGAAGTAAAATGCAATAAATATGTACAGAGAAATATGTACAGAGAAAAAATAAAATCTAGATAGATAAGAAATATACAAAATGTACAAAATATTATGGAATTACTGTAGACAGGCTAGACATTGTGGCGTCACTAAGGTAGTGCGCAGCAATGGGTCTCAATTTGATTTCATCGTATGAGTTAATACAGTTGAATAAATCATTAAAATTAGCTGCTGAGCAATTCTCGGCTTTGTTGAAAAAATTGATATTTCTTTTTGCGAAGTATTGTTCAAAAGTGTCTAGTTTTAAATCTCTTCTAATAGCTGAGTTCTTGAGGTATCTAGGGGCTCCAAGAATATTCCGCAGAGTTTTATTTTGAAATCTGTTAAGTAGTAGCATTGTTGATTTATCAATTGCGCACCAGGCAGGAGAGGCATAGGTGAGGATGGGAAGTATCATTGTTGTATATAGTAGTTTTTTCATTTTTGCGTTTGTTTTGCTGTAATAGCCCATGATGGGTCTAAGTTTGAATAGCATTCCTTTGGCTTTATTGATGATGTTTGTGACATGAGGCTTCCATTTAAGGTGTTGGTTGATGGTGAGACCCAGATAGTTTGCATTGTTGACTATGGGGATTTTATCATTGTACATTAACAAGTCAAATGTTCTATTGCTTCTAGTGCATGGTTTTTTAATGATGAGAAGGTTGGATTTGCTTGTGTTTATTTGGACTTTCCAAGTGGAGCACCACTCTTCAACTGTATTTAATTTCTTTTGAAGTTTACGGATAGCTAGCTCAATTGATTTGGATTAAACTATTATGCCAGTGTCGTCGGCGTAATATGCAGTGATGCTATTGTGGTCCAATCTATTAACAGGGAAATCAACAATATAAAACAGGTAGAGAATTGGTCCTAGTATGCTGCCCTGAGGAACTCCGGCCTTGATGTTTCTCTGAGATGATAGACATTTATTATTTCTAATGAAAAACGATCTGTTAAGTAAGTAGTTTTTTATGAGGAGTATCATATGTGCATTGATGTTTAAGTTTTTGATCTTGTAAATTAGACCTTCATGCCATAGTCTATCAAATGCTTTTGCAACGTCAAGCATCACAAAAGCAGAATTTTATTTGTTCTTTAGTCCTCTGCTGATAAATTCTATAATCCTAAGGAGTTGCTTGGTTGTACTAAGTTCCCTACGGAAACCATATTGCTCATTAGGAAGCTTGTTCATGTAATTTAAAAGGCGATTGTAAATAATTCTTTCTAAAAGTTTTCCCAGTGAAGAGAGGAGACTGATGGGTCGATAGTTGTTTGGAATAGTAAGATCTTTGTGTAGTTTAGGGATCATGATTATGATAGCTTCTTTCCAGGTGTGTGGGAAGTAGCTGAGATGAAGACAGGAGTTGAAAATGAGGGAAAGCTGTTTGATGATATTGTTCGGAAAAGATTTAATCATTTTATTGGTAATGCAGTCTTTACCAGGCGATTTTTTGATATTGAGGTGTTTAATTATAGCATAAAGTTCTTTAGGGGTTGTGGGTTCGAGTCCCGGGTCCTCTATGTTTGTTCGGTTTATTTCCTTGTAAGTATTATTAATAATAGTTTCAAAATTTTGATCAGTTTCAGTGATGTTCAATTTGAATTGGTCTTCCATACTGTCCGCAAAGGTCTCGGCTTTTTCTTGATCTGTATATATTAAACCCCTTTCACCCTTCAGAGGTTTACAAGTTTGAGTCCTATGTTTCAAGTTTCTGGCAAATTTCCAAACGGAATTATCTTCAGTATTCAGGGATTTGAGCGTTTCTTCCCATTGCTGGTTCCTATGAGTAGAGCATTTTTCTTTAATTAGTCGGTTAAGATTGTTTATTGCCGTTTTATATATAGGATTGAGCGTCTTCCTGTACTTTTTTCGAATACGATTTCTAGTTTTAATTAATTCTCTGGTTTCTCGAGGAATTTTGTGGTAGTTATGGATATATTTAATCTCCTCAGTGGCATCTTTAAAGGCTGTGGATAATTCCAAGTTGAGAGATTGAATTGAGATGTCTATATCTATGGTATTGTTAATGACGGGGGCTGTCCAGTTTCTTGTGAGCAATATATTATGGTAAAGGTTCCAATTCGTTCTTTTAGTGGTGGTGGGAGTATTACTTTTGCTAATGTTAATTGTAGATTAAGTCGGGAGATGATCTGAGCTCAAGTCATTGCACACATCAGAAGCAATGTGAAAATTTGTGTTGGTTAAGATAATGTCCAAGATGTCTGGGATTTGTGATTGGAAAGTTGGGTAATAGGTAGGTTCCATGGGGGAGAAGACTTTAAGTTGGTTTTTGTTAATGATATCGATCAGTTGTTTGCCATTATTATTGGTTGCTCTGCAGCCCCAGTGTCTGTTTTTACAGTTGTAGTCTCCTAAAGAGATGGTTTTGAAGTTTCCAGAAAATAAGTGTTCAATATCCTTTTGTGTAAGTTTTCTGTGTGGCGGGTTGTAGACTGCCGAAAATTTAATTTTCATGCCAGCATTGAGTTCGGTAATCACTGAGACTTCCTCGTAGCCTTCATCATTCTTGCTGCTATATAGAGTTGATGGAATAGCTCTTTTGACATAAAGAATTACCCCACCTCCCCTATAGTGTAATCTATTTGTTGCGTAAACTTTGTAGTTGCTTATGTTGTAGTTTCGACTGCCGTTGGAGTGAGTCTCTGTGACTGCGCAAATGTCCAAGTCTTTATTAATAATAAAATTTTTAAATTCTTCAAATTTGTTTGCTAGGCTATTGGCATTCCAGTTTCCAATTTGTAGTAGTTCTAAAGAGATGGGGTTATTACTCATTGTTAGGTTGTGGGATTTGGCTAATAAGTTGTTGCTGGTTAACGGCTTGCATTACTCCAGATTTTTGAATATAGTTCACAATGAGTTGTAGCTGGTCAAGTAAACTCTTTGCCTCTTGTATTGTATTATTGCTGGTAGCCTGTGCATATGTTTTATTCTCTACTACTACTACTCCTTTAGTGATGCGTATAGTGGTGTTATCTTTGTTTTTAGTTTTTGTTGCTTCAATGAAGGTCCTGCATCCTCTAAAGTTCGCAGGGTGGTCCCCTTGACAGTTCGCACATTTAGCAGGAAGGTTTTTACTTTTGTGCATAAGTGTGTTAAATGATTTTCTCTGCATTTAACGCAACGTGGTTCATGTTTGCAGAGTCTTTGAGAATGATGTAAGTTTTGGCACCTATGGCATTGCGTAGGGCCTCCTCTAGAGGAGGTATAAAAACAGCTGTTTTTATATTCTTCTATGCGAACTTTCACTCTGCCTATGTATTGTAGGTGATATATTTCCTTTGCTCTATTAGTTTTTGGCATTGTAATGAGAAAAAGCGGAAGTTTTTGAGTTTCTCCGTTTCTGCGACGTGTCATCTGGACAATAGTGCTGATGGTGAATCCTTCTTCTATTAAGCTATCAGGTATATCAGCTATTTCCGTAACATGTGGGAGGTCACGAATTACCACTTTGAGTGGTTTATCCTCTGGTAGGAGGTAGGTGTGGTAGCCTGCCTCTATTTTTTAAGTATTTTGATGGCTGATCTGTGAGATTCAGCGTCTGTGAATATGATTTTCAGTTCGTAAGTAGAGGATTTTGCAGTATAGCCGATGAGTTTGGCATCTTGAGAGCGTTTATCGAGAGTCTTCCAAGAGAATTTTCTATCTATAATAACAATAGGCAGTATTTTCCTCGATGGCTTAGCCATGATGGAGGGATTTCCATTTTCGTTGTTTTCTCCTTGGGTGTGTGTGCTAGTAGAAGGGATATCCTGTTGTACATCTTTGGTAGTATTCGTGTGTTGGAGTTTTTTATTTTTAGCATCTGCAGTGGAATCTTCGATAAGGGTTTTCTTAGTTTTGTTAGGTGGTTGTTGATCCTCATTGATTTTTCGAGTTCTTTTGATGCTGTTTTTGTTTTGGTTATTTCCTGAGTTATTATCATCCATAGTAAAGATATCAAATTTATTTTGCGTTGGAATATCCTGGTTTATGACTTCCGTCATTTCAATAGAGTTATCTTCTGTTGAGGAATCATCTTGACTCGCTTCTTTAGTTTTAATAGTAGCTTCTTGAGTGATGTGTTTTGCAAAGGTGCAGAGTTTTCCTCTAACAGTTTCCTTGTCTTCGGTAGTAAATTCATCCGAGTTCGTAATGTCGTTCAGCATGCTGCAGACTTCATCTAGCCTGGCAAACAGTCGTTCCAGCATAATTTTTTGGGTTGCCCGAAAGGCGTTCTGTCTAGTAGGTTTAGTAGTTTCCATAATCAATCGAGATTCAAGTGAAGAAATTAGAGAGAGTCTCCCCTGGCCAGGGGAGAACAAAGAGCGAGTAAGACCGCTCAGTGACTCCAAAAATTGAATTAAAGATGAAGAAAAATAGTAATATATCTTGAAAGAATAACAGCACAAATACAACAGCAGATTCTACTCAGGATAACTAACAAAGTTAGACGTGACTGAAAGAAACTACACACCTCATAAGCCTTTTTTAGAACTGCAAGAAGTTTATAATATTTCTAGGTGGTTTTTTTAAATAAAAACTGCAAGTTAAATATATACGGTAATATTATAATTTCAAGACGTACTAAAATATTTCAATTTTTTTCCATTTTCTTAAAAAAGAAAAAAAAACTCATATTTTGCATTATGTTTTTATAGGTAAGGATAAGTTTCACTTACCTTTATTACTGTGGTACGGTATATGCTTTATTATCCCTTTTTGCAAACTAGGGTTAACAAAAATTCCAGATTTAAAATTTAAAGTCAAACATTACGAAAAGTCATGCTCGAGGTAAAATATTAAAGATAATTTACGTTGAGCATTAACCTAAATCTATGGTAGATAGTTTAGATTTAAATCTATGGAGTATTGAATAGTAAAACTGAGCACTAAACCTTCATCCATTCATTATTTCCTCTGAAACTAATTAGTAATTACCATGCATGCGAATACAGCAAAAGGCAAATTCCATAAAATATGACTCATAGTTACAAGCTTATTTCACAGATTTACCAAACATTTTAAAACTTTTAAATTGCATCTTTATAAAATTAAAGAATTCCTATCTATCTATCTATCTATCTATCTATCTATCTATCTATCTATCTATCTATATATATATATATATATATATATATATATATATATATATATATATATATATATATATATATATATATATATATATATGGGTTCTTACTTATCATCAGTAAAAATGACCGATAAATGTTAAATTATTTAATTACATTTTCAAATAATAATACAAATTTATTTACATATGTATACTATCAAAACGTATTGTCCATTTTAACATCATTGTAGTTAGTTATAATTCAAAACAAGTTTAATATCCATTCGCGTCTTTGTCATCCCGTCTTTTCCATTCCCTCACATCGTCGTTCTCCTCCTTTCTCCTCTGCATGTCTGGCGGCAAGCATGTGAGTGGCCCTCTGGTGGCGCTTTCAATCCCACAATCGGCCGTCCTGATGACACTAGCTGACCTCAGCGTTCGTCTGGAATCAGAATTTTCTGAAAAAAAATGAACAGGAGCAGTAACATGTTCAAGAAAATTTTTTAAAGCAGTGTTGTCAATTCTCGTCTAATTCGTCTTTTCAGCTCTCATCTAAATCGTCGTCGTTATCAGCTATCATCGTCGTTGTCCCTTGAATCTGAGATTCCGTCATGGAGAACTCCTTCGTCTTCATCTGGTTAGAGCATCTGTAGCTACATCTTCACTCTCGTCTTTGGCCATCTTCAAAAGGAAACGTCTTGAACACATCACAGTTACTATTCCTTTTTTTTTTAAATGTGAAAAAGTAACAGTCTGAAATATAAAGTTTTAGTCTTAAAAAATAGCAATTCTGTGGGTAATCAAATCAGGAGTCAAAAAGTCAAAATCAGGAGTTGGTCGTCATCGGTGTCTTCTCTTCTTCTTTCAACATATTTTAAGTTACATCGGGCCATGGCTTCAGGTACTCAGCACAAGTACTGGTAATCAGGGGACCTTCGGTAAAACCAATTTTTTGAACATCGTAGGTGTCATTGCTCTTAACTTTTATTATTTTGTAGGGGCCTAAATATTTGGGTTTTAACTTGAGACCTGGACCTTGTTGTATGCGTTTAATAGCAACAATATCATTTATTTTGAATTTCCTTGCTTGTTTTCTTCTTAAATTATAGGTTTTGCGATTTTCATTTTGAACTTTTAAAATTTGTTTTTTAGCTTCTTTTCTAAGGTTATCGCGATTATTAATGAAATCTATTCGCATTTCTGCGTCTAATAGATCTTTAATTTTAACATCAATGTTTTGCTTCATTTTTGTACCAAACAACAATTCAAATGGTGTTGTGTTAATACTTCTGTGAAAAGTTGAGTTTATAACCTGTTGTACATTACTAACATGCAAATACCATTTAGCTGGGTTATCTATCGACATTTTAGACAAAACAGAAATTATACTGGAATTAAGGCGCTCTACTTGACCATTAGCTTTAGGTAAACCGGTGGT
Source organism: Latrodectus hesperus (assembly GCA_037975125.1). Lineage (NCBI taxonomy): Eukaryota > Metazoa > Arthropoda > Arachnida > Araneae > Theridiidae > Latrodectus > Latrodectus hesperus. The sequence goes on from CM075858.1 coordinate 54,803,462, forward strand.
TACACAAATATGTTTAATTTCTTCACGGCGACAATATTCTTCGAAATCATTTGAAGTAAATGCAGAACCTTCATCCGAAATGATGCAAAAGGGATTACCGAAAACAGTCTTTTGGAGTTCTAACTTCGAAATTACTCCAGAAGCGTCAGTAGATTTAGTTGGGTAAAGCCAAACAAATTTGGTAAAACTATCAATCACAGCAAATATATATTTATATTTCTTATGAGTACTTTCTAATGGACCTAAATGATCTACATGAGGTTTTTGTTTTAATATCTCTTTAATTGTTTTGATATGTTCGTCTGTGTTTTGTGCTTGAGTTATTTTTAGTGTTAAACTATCTTGAGCTATCATACAAATTGGATTTTTGCTTAAAGCATCAACATGTCGCATACTAGAACCTTTTCTGTGTTCAATTGTGTAGTCAAAATCACTTAGCATTAGAGCCCATCTAGCAATTTTTGTGCATAAATCTTTTTTGTTCATCGTCATATCAAAAGCATTACAGTCAGTAACTATTTTAAAAGGAATTCCCAACACATATACCCTAAATTTTTTTAAAGCTTCTATGACAGCCATTACTTCTAATTCGTAGCTAGAATATTTTCGCTCAGCTTCTGTTGTTTTCTTACTCATGTAGTAAACAGGGTGGAACTGATTATCTGCTAGGGACTTTTGAATAAGGGTGGCACCATAACCATCAATGCTGGCATCACAATGAATTTCGGTTTCACTTTGAGGGTTAAAAATAGCAAGAACGGGTTCCGTGGATAAAATGTATTTCAATTGGTTGAAAGAATTTCTTTCATTTTCACCAAATTTAAATTTAGACTCTTTTCTCAATAAATCACTTAAAGGTTTAGCAATAATAGAATAATTCTTAATAAACTTTCTAAAGTAACCAGTCAGTCCTAAAAAGCTCTGAACGTCTTTTGTTGTTTTTGGTTCGGGAAACTTAATTACAGCTTTCGTTTTATTTGTTGACGGGTGTAATTTACCATTTATTATTTTATACCCTAAAATATCTATTTCACGTTTCAAAAATTTACATTTCTTTAAGTTCAATTCCAGTCCATACTCCGATGCAGTTTGCAGGACAAGTTTAAGTTTTCTAACACCTTCAGTTTCGTTTTCGGCAGGAATAATTAAGTCATCCATATAAATCACTACAACACCGTCTTTTAATAATTGTCTAAACACATTATTAATGTATTTCTGAAAAATACTCGGAAAATTTGTTAATCCAAATGGGCACTTCAAAAACTCATACTGACCATCGTGTGTAACGAATGAGATGTATTTTTGGGAATTTTCTTTAACGTCAACATGGAAGAAGCCATTTCTTAAATCCAAAGTTGTGAACACTACAGAAGAATGTAATTTATCTATTACGTCATCAATAACTGGCAAAGGGAAATGTTCACGAACCGTTTTCTTATTAAGCCGTCTATAATCAATACAAAGTCTGTGAGAATTATCTTTTTTCTTAACTAATACTACAGGTGAAGAGAAATCAGAAGAACTATTACGAATTATTCCCTTAGCTAACCATTCTTCAATTTGAGCTTCAACTATTTTTTGCTCAAAAGGTGGTAGTCGTCGGGGGGATGAACAAATAGGGACTTCATCAGTTAAATTAATTTTCATCTTAACATCAACATTTTTAATTTTATTAGGAACATAATTTTCTAGTAATGAATGTATTTCAGAACACAATGATTTATCTTTAATGAGACTTAGATCTATTTCCGATTCATCGTTAAGATTTACAAAATTAATTAAGAAATTATCTATTTCGTTCTTGTTAGTGTAAAACGATACTTCATTGGTTGAAACTATTAAAGTACCTTGATTAATAATGTCAGTTCCTACAATTAAATCAAAACTTACAGAGTCATCATTTATAACAAAAATATTTGTATTAACTTTCGAATTATCAATTTCAACTTCTGCATTAAAATAACCTAGTGGTTTAATTGATTTCATTCCTAAACCAGTCAACGAAATATTAGAAGATTGTAAACTTATGGGGTGTTTAATTTTATTAAATAAACTCTTTTTCAAAATCGTTTTCTGACTTCCAGTATCAATTAATGAAGTTACATTCAAAGTACCAATTTTAACATCCTTAAGAATTAAATTTTCACAAGTTATCGCATTTACTTTCGGCTTATCATCGAATGGACTAGTTTCTTTTGATTTCGGACATTCCGAAGCTTTATGCCCAAAAGTCTGACATGAAAAACACAATAATCCCTTGTCTTTATGTATACAATATTTAGAAATATGTGAACGTGAACCACAATTATAACACACTCTATTTTTTTTAATCAAAATTACCATCAAATTTTACTTTATTCTTAATCATATTTTCATATTTAGAATTAAATTTATCATTACTATCATATTTTAATTTATTTTTATCAAAAGAATAAGATCTAAAATTTGCATCATGATTTGTTTTCATTTTATCGAAAGCATATTTACTCTTTGCTGAATCACTTTTCATTACTTCATACACTTTAAATTTATCTTTAAATTCTATCAAGTTTGCATCCATACAGAATAATTTTATTTTCATGTTTATCATTAAGTCCTTTAATCACATAATGTATTAACGCGGCGTCATCAATTTTTCCTGAGCGACCCAGTTCTTTCATTTTTAAAAAATATTCCTGAACGGATTCTGAGTCTTTCATTTTCCTCTTACTTAGTAATTCGTGAAGACTAGCTGAATTTATTTCAACAGAAAATTCATCAATTAAGGCATCTTTCAATTTTTTCCACGAGTTTATTTCCGGCTCTGTTCTAACAAATAATAAGGCATTTCCACCAAGCGATCTTTTAGCAAAAATAAACTTTTGTAAATCTGATAAATGGAACAGTTTCGATACATTTTCAAAACTCTCTATCCAGTTATTAATGTTTTCATGCGACTCAGCATTAAATTTGGTAACTGTGCTTTCGATATCGGAATAATTGATAAAAGCATTTTGAGAATCATTATTTTTACCAAGTTCATTATCACACACATTTAAAGTATTATTTTTATTTCCACATTGCATTGGAGAATCTTCTTGGCTTTCATTTTTGTTTGTTTCGTCTACATCCGATTCCGACATACAGGCGTCACTAATTCCTTCAGCTAAAGAGTTCAAAGAGCACAATTGCTCAAGTATTCTTTTTCCTATTTCAAATTTATTTCCTTTGAAAGAGATATCTAAAATATTAGAAATTGTAATTAATTCGTTCAAAGAAAAATTATTTTCAATTATTTTTTAAACTCTTCACTTTCGATTTCAAAATTAAAACCAGAAAATTCTCTTATACGCTTTCGATTTGACCGGTCTCCGTCAGAATCGAAAATAAATTTATGTATAACTTTTACTTTGTCCGACTTAATGATCTGCAATACAATGCGTATCTTTTTGATATCATTTAACTTTATCTTGAAATAAAGAAAATTTACATACCCTTTTCAGATGTTTTTATCCTTGTAATCCGTGTGACGCATCTGACACCATTTTATGTGGGTTCTTACTTATCATCAGTAAAAATGACCGATAAATGTTAAATTATTTAATTACATTTTCAAATAATAATACAAATTTATTTACATATGTACACTATCAAAACGTATTGTCCATTTTAACATCATTGTAGTTAGTTATAATTCAAAACAAGTTTAATATCCATTCGCGTCTTAGTCATCACGTCTTTTCCATTCCCTCACATCGTCGTTCTCCTCCTTTCTCCTCTGCATGTCTGGCAGCAAGCATGTGAGTGGCCCTCTGGTGGCGCTTTCAATCCCATATATATATATATATATATATATATATATATATATATATATATATATATATATATATATCCCGATTTAAATGAAACTTTAGAAGAAAATACTGAACATGTATTATATTTGCCAACATGCAAAATGAAAATATCGACTATCACCATGTATAACTGTATGTATTAAAATTTATATGATTTTACATAAATAATGAGATTTGAAAAAAACAAATTTAAAAAATTCCATTTTAATTATAAATGTGAAGTATATTACACGAAAATTAAATCAAAACATAATAAAAGATTAAATTTAGACTGAGAAGGTTGCTTAAATATGATTCTTTTGTTCAACTTGATAGTTAAAGTTGTTTTAAAAATAAATTTCATTTCTTTTATATCACTATCTTATTTGTAATGTGTTGAAATATCCTATCCAATTGCAATCCTATTGAACATCAGGATACATTTGGATTTTTTTGTCCCTGCATATGATCATTTTTGCTCACGAGGGTTAAACTGACTGGTACCAACAGTGGATTAAAAACCATCACCAAGTTCCTATCCGTGACGGAATCAAACATCCGAATTATTGAATTGAAGCCTAGAGCATTAACCTTCAACTATCAGCTAGGCTATTGAACACCAGGTGTCGTGTTTGTGCTTATTGTATGTACACATGCCAGCGTAGGTACTTGGGAGATTTTCCTAGTTCCTTCCTTGCGATATGTAAATACTTTTCTTATCTTTCTCTTAAAGCAGCATGCAACAAACGTTAGAATATTTTAAAATTCGTATTCCACTTCTTTCTAAATATTATGTTATGACTTGTCGGATCACCGAATTCCATCCGGATAATTGAAGGGTATGCTTCAAAAAGGAGGTAGCTCCAATTTTCCCAGTTTTTGGGAAACCAAAAAAAAAAACGTTTAAAAAATTCAAATTTTAAGTTATGTAAAAATATTGTTGTTGCTTACTTTCAATTATGAAGTTTACACATTAGAACAGTATTTTCATTCAAAAAATATCATCCAAATATTGGTGGTACGTGGATGATCTTTGGAGCTACCTCTTTTTTGCTCAAAAGAATGGAATATGAGGAATGGGAGAATATGTTATGTCTTGGAAAAAGGTGTAAAAATAAATAGAATGTACTTTTTATTCAAAGAAAACTGAAAATAAAGTACAGCAAAATTATTGGTCTTACAAACAGAAAATAACATCATTTCAATCGTCACATTCTCCTTCTGTAACATCTGGGTCATCAGGCCGGTTGTCTGGTTGTAGTCGATGGTAGAACCACATATCATTTTGTGCGACGTATTTTTGGACAAGGTCCATCACATCTTTATATTTTGCAGCCTTGAGTGGTAGGTGGTTGGTGTATGCTTGTTGAAGGTTGTTCAATATTATAAGGGTAGTGTTGCAAGAATGGGAAAAAACCCGGTTTTTTTCCGGGAATAAACCGGGTTTTTTCCCATGGAAATTTTGAAAATTCCCGGGAATTTTTAAAATTGGGGAAAAATTTGAATTTTCTTAAAAATTTATAATTTTATAACTATTAAAACCAGATAATATATTTAAAAAGATATATTTCAGTGATTTCTACTTTTATTTATGGCAACAGAAATTTCTGAAAACATTTTGAAAAGGATGACAGCCATTTGTAACGATTGGAGAAATTTCTAGATGTGTTCATTGCAATTCTTATTCGTAATGTTTATTATTTGAATGTGTATTTTTTAAATTTTTGGACAGAAATCGCTTAGATATGCTGTCTTTCAATGTATATATATATATATTCCTTGAAAATTTTTCTCAAAAATATTATTCTACTATTATTTATAAAATGTTAAATTAAACGCCGTAGATAAGATTGATAACTGATTCTAAAATTGCATACGAAATTTTTTTTATAACGTCAATCGTTAGTGTATATAGATATTCATTTTGTTTGTCATTAGATATCTGGAGTTACTTTTGATCAATTTGAATAAAAGTAATAGCCTGGATGTACATTTATAGTTTAAAACGCTCAGAAAGTAATTTTTAACTATTGTGCTTTTATTTTCTGTGGTTAAATCATGTTTAAATATCTGTTTATCGATTCAGATTCTGAGCGTATTGTATACAAAAAGACTATCATTTACCATCAAAAGTAATGATGTGAAGTATACTGATAATTTTATTTGGCGTTCTTAACAGGCAAGACTTTTTTCTTTTGCAAGTTTTTTATACATTGATATACTTCATAAATGTTTATATAATTGCTGTAGGATTTATTACATAGTGTCCTGGAACCAGGGGGTATGCGTACCCCTCTGAGGCTTGAGCTAGCCACCAGGCGCGTAGGCAGGTGGTGGATAGCCGAACGTCCTGTAGGAATGACAGGATAGCCTTAAATATTGAATAAGAGGCCGCGAATCAGCTCCCGTAAACCCTGGTGTTATGCGTTCCGTGCCTAGGGTTAATTGGCACCGCGGTATTGGTGTCTTAACGGAGCCTCTAGTTGCCTGGCGAACTTCTAGAGTAAATTGCCTTGCCCAGTAACTCGGGCAATGCTGGGTGGACTGTCATATTACCTGAGCTTATTAAATGTTATTATATGGCTGAAAAGACATTAAATATAACAAACATTTCTGCTTTTGCAGGAGAAACTTCTGAAGCAGACCTTTCTGAAAAAGACAAGGGAACTCAGAGACAATCAAATGAAGGGGTAGCAATGAAACCTTCACAGGAGGTAGGAATGACCTATAAATCATCTTCTTCTGGAGAGAGTCAGGAAGCTATCTCTAGCATGACTGACTCTCTGACCAGAATCAAGCTTAAAAAGAGAATATCTGGTGCTCAGAAAAAGAAGCTGGTGAAGGAGCGCAAAATCGCTGAGGGGACTTGGGTTGTCTAGGGAAGTACGGACACAAATAAAAGAGGTGAGTACCTTTTGGAATTTATTCTAAACTATGGGTTAGATATTCTAAATGAGGGCAACGAACCAACTTTTATTACTTCCAATCGATCTGAAGTAATTGACATTACTATAGCGACAACGCTGATTAGTAAAAATATCAAATACTGGAAAGTAGATGACAGACCTTCTGGTTCAGATCATCAAAACATCCATTTTGAAATTAACTCTAATGTGTGTCTGGATCGCATATTCAGAGACCCAGTTAGGACGAACTGGAAGAAATTCCAAGAAGAACTGACTGGGTTGATTGAGCTCGGGAACAGACCTATTAGAGACAACTACGATCTAGAAGTTACAGCAGATCTCCTGCAGAGAAGTATTCTAGATTCTTATCATAACAATTGCCCCATTCGCACTAGAAGTGCTAAACTCCAATGCCCTTGGTGGAATGACTCTCTAGCTGCCGAAAGAGCAAATGTTAGAAAACTTTTTAACAAAGCTAAGAAAAATGGTGAATGAGAGAACTATAAAAGGGCCCTCACTATTTATAACAATCTTGTTAGAAAAAGCAAAATTAACTCCTGGAGGAAGTTCTGTGACGAGATAGATTCTATTTCTGAAGGAGCTAAACTCCAGAAACTCCTTAAAAGGGATGAACCTATTTTGGTTGGTACCCTAAAAGACGAGGAGGGTAATTTTGCTGCTTCCGGAAAAGGGGTTATGGAAATTATGACCAGGACCCACTTCCCGGGAGCTAGAGATATTTATAGCAACGAAGGGGAACATTGCATTGGCTCTTTGCAAAGAGTCAATAGCAATCAATGGACCATCGCTAAAAATATCATCCTCTACAACATTGTTAAATGGGCAATTTTTGCCTTTAAACCTCTAAAATGCCCTGGGCCTGATGGAGTTATGCCCATCATGATCCAGAAGGCAGAGAAGGTTGTCATACCAATGCAAACTAGAATTTATAGAACTAGTTTGGCCCTGGGATATATACCAAAGACATGGCAAAAGACTAGGATTGTTTTCATTCCAAAACCTGGCAAGGACACTTATGACCAGGCCAAGTCATACAGACCAATCAGTCTTTCTTCATTCTTTCTTAAAATTATGGAGAAAATCATTGATCGGCATATTAGAGATTACTTGGGTAGAAATAGTCCCTTGCATGCTCTTCAATTTGCCTATCAACCCGGCAAATCTACAGAGACTGCTCTACATCAGCTAGTTTCCAAGATTGAAGCCACTCTGGATGAAAAGGATATTGCCTTGGCAACTTTTCTGGACATCCAGGGTGCTTTTGATAATACTTCCCATCCATCCATCCTCAATGCACTTAGAGGGGCAGGGATTAATCAGACCCTGTGTACTTGGATTGAGGCCTTAATTTCGGATAGATATATACAAATGAACATCTTCGGTGAATCATTTGAAAAAAAGACTACTAGAGGTTGTTTTCAAGGAGGTGTTCTGTCACCATTACTTTGGAACCTAGTTGTAAATAGCCTTATAAAACATCTAAATGATAAGGGCTATTATACGCAGGGATATGCTGATGACATTGTCATCCTTATCCTTGGTAAAGATTTTGATATAATTATATCAAAATCTTTACCAAGTTTGACAAGTTAACTTGTCATCTCATGCAGGATGCTCTAAGTTGTGTAGGTCAGTGGTGCATGGATAGGGACCTGATGGTTAATCCTCAGAAAACCTACCTTGTACCTTTTACACGCAAAAAGAAACGGAAAGGTTTTTTCATACCAAGACTTTTTGATGTTGAAATCAATGTGGCTTCAGAGGTGAAGTATCTGGGCATCTATTTAGACCAGAAACTCACCTGGAATAAGCACATTGATGATAGGATCAACCGAGCAAAGAAAAGCATTATGATTTCCAGGTGAATGCTTGGTAAAAACTGGGGTTTACATCCAAAACTGATGTTATGGATGTACACAGCTTTTGTCAGGCCCATTTTCACATATCCCTGTGTGATCTGGTGGCATAAGATGGAACAGAAGACTGTGATTGACAGACTGGGGAGTCTACAAAGACTAGCCTGTCTCTGCATCACAGGAGCAATTTCCACCACGCCAACCAGAGCATTGGAGGTTGTGTTGGATCTGACTCCCTTGGACATCTTCATATGCAGCGTTGTAAGATTGAATGCATACAGAATGAAGCTGCAAAACCACTGGTATGACCAGCCGGTTGCCAAAGGGCACAAGGGCATCACCAGGAAAATTCAAGACCCTACTTTTCTGATGCCACCTGACATCATGGAAAAAACATACATGTTTGATAGGACATTTGATATAGTTTTTCCAACTAGAGACGAATGGGATAAAAACATGTTTGAAACTAAAACAGGAGATATAATCTGGTACATAGATGGATCACTGAAGAACAGCCTCTCAGGTCTGGGAGTTTGTGGCGTGTCACCAAGAATCAGCTTGTCTGTAAGCCTTGGGCGAAACGCTTCGGTCTTCCAGGCAGAAGTTTTGGCCATTATCCACTGTCTGCGACTGAATATGAAGAAGGGCTACTACGATAAGCGGATTCTCATTTTCAGTGACAGTCAAGCCGCTTTAAAAGCGCTTAATTCCTTCGAAATCAAATCTAAAATGATTCTGGAGTGTAGAAACCTTCTTACAGAACTGGCAACTAGAAACAAGGTGATCCTTGTATGGGTGCCAGGGCACAAAGGTATCGAAGGTAATGAAAGGGCTGATGAGCTTGCTAAACAAGGATCGTCTTTTGTTCCCATTGGTCCAGAACCTTTTTGTGGGATCAATTTGAAGACCGCAAAAACCAATGTTCTTAGATGGGAAAAACAGAAGATGTATGAAGCTTGGCTCAAATCTCCTGGTCAAACCCACGCTAAAAGTATGATCTGTAGATCATCAGCGAGGATTTCCTATGAAATTCTAAGATGCTCTAGGCAGAAGATACGTTTAATCGTAGGCTTCATAACTGGGCACTACTATTTCAGAAAACATCTCCATAAAATGGGACTGTTTCAGCAAGACCCTATCTGCAGGAAATGTCATATGCAAGAGGAAACGGCCAAGCATATCATTTATGAATGCGAGGCTCTTGCCCTCCCTAGATTAACCTCTTTAGGCATCATCCGTACTAGAGAGTTACACCTAGATTCCATTAAAGGGTTATCAGACTTTATTAATAAAGTGGGTGATCCGAGCAACTGGAACTAAGAAACATTGGGTTTGGAGTTAACAGTACAAAATGCTGATAAAAGCAGAGGTACTCTATGACATACAAACCCAACTCGAAGAAGAGAAAAAGATTACATAGTGTTGTGTACTTTCTATGGAATATTGATACAAAAACCTTCGTAACAAAACTGATTGTTCATAGATTATAATAAATACTCATTCTTATTAATTTTAGTGGAACATTTTCCCAATTTTTTACTGTTATGCTTATTAAAGTTTATAAATTTGGTGTTTAAGATTTGGAAAATATCTGAACTTTAATACTGTCACATAAAAAATGTTGTGTTTAAAATTTCTAATTATTTGCTAGTAATAAAGAAGCAGGAAAATCTTTTGATATTATTCCTTATCAAAATGAAGCTATTATCATTCAAAATGTTGGCAAGAAATTAAATAGAAAAACTAGATTTAATTAACCATGTTGGATCTCATTACTAGTTAATTTTTACTAACAATTTGACCAATCAGTAATTTTGTTGGACTACATGGCAAGAATATTAAATTTCCTTCATTACTATGAACCTTTTATAATTTGAATATGCATGTTAGTTCCAATAATTTTAGATTTGTAGAGATTTATATCATCATTTTGCTTTTACTGAAAAAATTAAGAGTTAAATAGTTGCATTTGAAGTTATTCTTAAAATTATGATGAGTGTTTCTTATAATAAATGAATGTGAATTGGTCCAGTTTGCATCAATAATAAACTTCTTTACCAGTATTATAACCATTAAATCCTGTTTGTCCTAACTAGCAGATTCTGTCTCCTATGAGCATTTGCCATTTCCTCTTTTTCAACATCTTGAGATATCTGTTTCCCATCTTTTAGGTGGTATGTGATGATTTTTTCAATAATTTGGAAAAAGTTAAAATTGAACTTGATTGGATAGTATTTATAATCGTATTTAAATTATTCCATGATATAGCTTTTGTTACATTATAGTTTAAAATGAACTAGATAATAGATAAAACTTTTGATTTTCACCATAATTTCAACCAATTTCATGTTGATTAATTTGTGTGAGCTGAAAAGTGCTTTTAAAAGTTCTGCTTAGTTAAAGGATTATGTCATATAGAGATGTTTATATATATATATGCAGATTACATCATTTCATAATTTTAAATATGTATACACACATAACATAATCAGGGGCTTAGTGAATCGAGATTGTTTCTCAATTCAAAAAGGTATCTTGTGTATTTTCACTGTAATTATTATCAACTATTGCAGAATATGTTGATGGTTGGTGATGACACACTTATATGAGATTGTAAATAATAATGTTGATGTGTGAAATGTTTAATGTTACCACTTCATATAAGAGTTTTCAAAAATTCTAAATTTCATTGTATTTTATATTTATCCCAGAAAAAAACAAACTTTTCATCTATGTATTTGAAATTTTTTAACGAGAGCTGAAGTTCACAAGTCTTCCTTCTGACAGCATATCTGTGACCAACATGCATTGATTTACAATGCATTTAAAATTCTTGAAACTTGCTATTTTTAAATGACCAAAGATCAGAAAAGAGGTAGGAAATTGTTTACAATACCTCGCTACTAGGATTTATACCTTTCAGCATTATAAGGGCTTAAGTTTCGACACATTTATATCATCGGTCATCAAGTTGGTGTTGCATCGTGAAAGTAGTAGTATAAACATTGAAAAACTAATATTTTAAAACTTTTATTTAAGATATTTAGTGTCATTTGCTTGTTTTAAATATAATATTAGTCTTACAGTAAAATATGTAGCATCAATTTTATACATTATTTATAATAACAATTTTTGTTATATCAACTTCAGTTGTCATGTTGAACAACTATATTCATAAAAATCAAACAGTATTTATTAAACAATATTTTTATATTTGTAAATATTAGATATTTTCTACCATAGAAATAATACCTAATTTATTTCACTAGGTAACAGGTATAAACATATTTATATGGGATCTTTTTATTGTGCAGATTTCTAAGTGCATCTGTACAATTTTTAAAATCCTTTCTGAACAAATTGTTTATTGTTACTTCAAGTTTTTGAATTGGAAATATATAAATCACAAAATTACAGATTCGTCAATTGTCATAAAATTTTTGTATTATGTACAAATTTTAATCTTGTGTGTAAAAATTCAAGTTGAAATAAATCTTAAAAAAAATAAGTTTTCAAGTTTTTATAACAAGATTGTAGAAAAATAATAACACCTATTTTTTATATCAAACTGGCATTAATATTTTCAGAGCTAGTATTTTAACCAAATTTTCTTTTGAAAAGAATAACACATTTCAGCCTTTTTATGACAAGCAAGATGCACTGAATTTAAAATAATTTGAATTTATAACAAGATTACGTGAGTGCAAAATGTTAAAAAAGCAACATTTTTTTTTCAGAATTTATTTGCTTGGCTTTCATAAATTCTTTTCATATCATAAAATTGTTTCCGTTTCTAGTTCTAAAGTCTGAAAAAATGGAAATATTTTCAATGACACAGATTATCAATAATTTTCTAACTCACCCGCATTTTCTGCCTTATCATTTAGAAATGATGAACAATAGTTTAAAAAGATTTTGATTCTACCTTACTGTTTTGAAATTATTTTTAATGTAAAAAATTGTTTTGAAAAACTCAATGAATTACTCAACTGTAGGTATATTGTAATTGCATAAATTAATGTATCAGATCCTTGCAAAAGAAATAAAAATGGTTTTATTTAAAGTCTGCATTATATATTGTACTTAAAAAGTGTTAATTAATCTTAAAATATAAAAGAATTTTTTTTTAAAAAATTTCATACATAATAAAAGAAAAAGTATTATTCATGATTATATTTGTAGATGAAATTTTTTCATAAATTCTTCAAAATTTTTTCAAAATAAATTTCAAAATTTTTTCATAAATATTGATGATAATTTCCTTCTGCAAATAAAGATATCTATAATTGGAATGGAATAACATTTGCTGTTTCAATGCAACTCAAAATTACACACAAATTGTAATAATGCTTTGACGCTTGCTTATTTCATAGGATTTTTGTCACATTAATTCCTACAAGATATGATTTAAATGATGACTCGCTGGAAGAGCTTTTTTGTTCACAACTTACATGTCGCTTCACCACATACTTTCATTTACATATTGGTTAAATTTGTACAACATTTACACATATTCAGTTGAGAAATAGTACATGAAACAGTATCTTTTTCTATCATTGGTAAATTAAAGATTTGTCAATTAGAAGTCAAAACAAAAGTGAAAGCAATTTGCTTGACATTATTTATTTTTAAATCATCAATTTTCAGTTTATTACAAAGACTGAAAAATGAAGTACTACCTTACTTTTTATCAAATAATTTGTTTTTAAGAAATTTAATACATTAAAATTAAAGTGAAATCATTTTTTTAAAAAATAAAGCCATTTCGAAAGAAAAAGAAACAAAACTATCATATAAAGAATGATCGCAAAAAATAATAAATCTTATACCACTTAAAAGAACTGAAAATGGAATAATAGAAATGAAGAAAAGAATCTTTATTTGTTACAAAGAAACAATATTATTTTTGGTCAAATAACTCAGTTTATTTTCATAGTTTCATTAAATATATATTTGTGAGAAACATAGGCTTCCCAACAATCGTAGCGACATATTTCGCCATACATACACCGACATAAAGATATCCCCTAGGGAAGAAATTTTTCAATACTATATTTTTACAATTTTAATGTTCATATTTTATGCTTTTCACTGCTTTTATCAATGGTTATTGTAGAAATTAAATTTCACTTTGTTTAAAAACTATTTAGAGATACCAAATTTTACTCCACTTCGTTTCATATATATGCGAAAAAAAGAATCGCTAAAACGAAATATGATTGGCTGAGTTTATTCCCTCAAAATTCCCAATATTCCTGGTTTTTTCCCAAAATTCCCGAGTAAATTCCCAAGCTTCAAAATTCCCGGGAATTTTACATCTCTAGTTGAGACAGAGCTCCTCTTAATTCTAACATTGGAATTCGCAGTTACATGAAGAGTAATTTCTGACGTGAAATTTTATAGGAGTTTGTTCAAAATGCTTCCTAATTTGGAGAAAGATTGTATCATAGCAGGGGTGGCAATCTGCAGCTCGCGAGCCACATGCGGTTCTTTGAAATATTATTTGTGGCTCTTGATAAATGTACCAGAGTTCCCTCTTTTGGCTCACGATAAATGTACTTGAGAGAATATCAAGCTCTATAATTAAAATGTAAGTTGACACCAATTATTGAATTTTGGAAATTTGAGCCAGAATCGAAGTATCCTAAATTAAAAAAAGGCTACTTTTGGAAACATTTCAATATTCGAAACAACGTACTAATGTGAATCATTTTATTCCTGTTTAAAATTCGTGAAATCCAAACACCGAACAGTATCAACTAAATAACATCTTAACGAATTACTAAGAGATACTGTGTCACCAATTAGTTGCCAAATTTTAAAGAATTATCAAGAGAAGTAAAATAAATGTGTTTAGTTTTTAATATTTAAATTCAATACACATGTTTTGTGATTTTATTTATGATTCCAATAAATATAATTTCTGTAAAAAAATTTTAATATCTTTTTAACATATCTTTTAAATACATATTTAACTGCGGCTTTTGACAAATTTCAAGTTTTGGAAATTAACTCAGACTATTAAGAAGCTTGGCCAACCTCGTAATATAGGATTCGGGGCTCGATACTTAATCAAAAGTTTCAGCAACTTTAGCAATATCACTAGGAGAAGAATAGGTAACAGTACTGATTATCAGGACAGGGATGGAAGAAAGTTGATAGATTCCACTTGCTGCTTTGACTTTCTTCTATAGTTGTTTACTGGATGTAGATACTGAGGTAACGTAACGGATCTATGATGATTCTTTCTGACTTTGATATCTTTTGTTGTTGTTGCTTATCCCCGACTTGCATGACAGTACCATCACACCAGCCCCATGAATCCAAAAATAGTCAGTCTCTTAAGCACCACCTCCGTTCTCAACTCCATGTCTCCTCGCTCACACCCAATGGACTGAAAAATATGTGATGGGGAGACTGATATCTGATTTTGAGTAACAATGCCTCGGCCTTTATGAAGGCAAGAAGATTCTCCGTGATTGGATATCGTCGAAAGACACCCCCTAGCTTCTTCTGTTTTTGTAAGCTAAGTGACAGGCATCATTCCACCAAGATTTACAATTTTTTGGCTTTGTAGAGGCTTTTGGAATAGCTGTATCGACAGCGCAAATAATTAATTCTGAGACTTCTCTAACAGTTTGATCAATATACTCAGTCTTGACCATTGTTTCAGCAATAATAAACATTTTTTGGAATGAGTTCCAATTCGTCTGACTGTAGATATATGTAAGTGGTCTTTGCAGGATTATGTTACATCTGGTATGGTGTACATAAAGGGGAAAATGATAGCTGTTACGAATAATATTCAACACTTAAACTCAATGAAGCCAGAATTGAAGGAGAACAAATAGCCAAGTGAATGGAGTGAAATATTTTTGAAGTTTGACGGAAATATGTTTTTTCATTAGTATTCAAAAGACAGAGACAATTTTGAAAAAGAAACTGCTCTATCTGACGGCCCCGAGTATTTGTATCAAATTCCCCACAAATTATTGTAACCATTAAAATAGCTAATCTATGAAAAAGTGGGCAGATAACTGTTCGATTAAATTATTAAGATCTTCCAAGTGGATATTGCCATGTAGTGGTAGATAAATGTTGAAAACTGTTATAAGAACGATGTTACATGTATTCGTATAGCCACTGGTTGAAGGTTGGTATTTTAATAATGTACAGAGTAGTTGGGTATTTAAGAGATTAAAATGTGTACACTCCTCCAGTCGTGGCGTTTTCATTAGTCTTTTTTGTAACAGTTATATTCCTGTATCTGTATTGAGTTCATAGGTTTCTGTTTCTTAAAGACAAATGCATAGGGGGATTATAAGAAAACATAATATATTTCATGTCCTTAAAATGAAAACGAATGTCATGACAATTCCAATAGATAAATGTAATTGATCTTTAATTTTTATACCCGATTTTTTGGAGCTGAGAGCCTTAATTTTATGCAGGGTCTCATTGAAGATTGTGTCTTCTTTTGAAGGATGCAATGAAATGCACCCGATTGAAGAGAAAGGAAAGATTTCCTGTTTGTCAAAGAAGACTTTTTAGGGCCTTCTTCGGCCTCGTTTAATTTCAAAGCTTTAAATGCTTTTGACTTCGAAAAAGACGATATATATTTTCTGTAAGATGAGACTTTGTCAGATCTTTCACAAATCATAAGAAATTCAATTTTAGGAAGAGTCACATTTTCTGTTAGGGTAACAATAGTTGCCTTGACCTTCTTCATTACACTACCATATGTAATGCCTGCAGAGAGAACTCAAGATGTTACGATGCGCCTGGTCTCTGGATAGAAAATGATATTCTAAATTTTAATAGCTGTTACCTCATTTTCTAAAATCCATGTTGGACATAAGTGAGAGAAAGATAGATGATTACAATTTATATATTTCCCTTTTGCTTGACAGTTAGAACTTTCATGCTCTACTTCAGCACAACGAGTGTAAGTAATATTTACTCTACAAGACGTTCTGGTATGCCCAAACTGCTGGCATATGAAGCATCCTAATAATATGGGAATATATGGAAACACAGATGGTGACTTATAAGCAACTTTGATAGTTTCAGGTAACTTAGTTGCTCAAAATGTTGGAATTAATGTTATCATTCCTTTTGATCTTGATTCGCTTGACATTGCAGACCTTTTGATTCTGAATATTTGGAGCGATTACCTCTTCCATGATATTTAGGATATTGGCAGCTTATAAAACGCCACAAGAAAAATTAAAACGACCATGGGGTATGACAACTATATCAAAAATGGCTAATTTATGCATGTTTTTAAATGATATGCTCTGACTAACTAAAGATGTTTCAATAAGCAGATCACAGGAAGTTAGTTTTCGGATAGACTTAACTTCACCAATGTAGTCAGATATACCCATCTCAATAAGAAAGTTAGACACATTTAAAACGGAACATTTAATCTTATGTAATAATTAGTATCAGCAAAATCAATTCGTTGCTCCCGAGGGAGAGGGAAAAAAGACACATCGGAAATTTAAAAAATTCAAGATCTGATGGCAGTTTCCCTCCCCAGTGCAGCCATACATTGGATGTAGACAACTGCAACAATGCTAATCAGATTTCATACGATTTCAATACAAAACTTTTGTGCACTCTACTCTTAACGAGTCACTCCGTGCAAAATCTCTTGATGCATTTCAGCTGAATGATGTGAAGATCAATAAACACCACACGTTCACCTAAAACAGAAACCAGAGTATTATGTTGGTTTCTGGGGACTTCAATTTCTAGGATTCTCTTTTCCAGGGCGAATCTCCACACACGGCAAGCATGAGAGTTATACAGTCTCCAAGAAAAGCTTATAGTAACATGGTGGAAATAGCTACTCAAGGGGAATCTTCAACCTCTCGCGATGCTCCCGTAATAAGGGAGAAGACCTTTTTGTTATATTACAATCAGATTTTAGATCTTCCACACAAATATTGCATTTTAAAACATCCCTGTCAATATTCCATAACATTCCTAAAACTTTCGTCGCCCCCGTACTTTTAGATAGATACTGACATTCAACATTACTCTCCCAATTTCGTAAATTAAAACAACCCCGAGACAAAATTGCCCTAGCCTTCAAAATAAATTCTTCTTGCTGTCTAACATCATTCACTCCCGCGACGCAGTGGTCAACATAAAACGAAACTTTCAATTTATTGGCTATCTCAGAATTTTCCTCTGGCACATGTTCGAGCAAGTGCGAAAGTGCCGCAGCTAACATAAACGGGCTCGATATTACACCAAAGACCACTCAAGAATGTCGATACACGATTTTCTCTTTCCCCGTAGGATAGAAGAACCTCAAAAAATCT
Organism: Latrodectus hesperus; assembly: GCA_037975125.1. Classification (NCBI taxonomy): domain Eukaryota; kingdom Metazoa; phylum Arthropoda; class Arachnida; order Araneae; family Theridiidae; genus Latrodectus; species Latrodectus hesperus. The sequence goes on from CM075858.1 coordinate 54,821,389, forward strand.
CTGTGCTCAGGGGCTATCCCCAACTGGAGAAAAGCCTTTTCAATATCTCCAGAAATTCCAATAGGATAACTTCTAAACCTGTCAATTATATCCGGTATCTGCTCGATTAAATTTGGACCTTTGTGCAATAAATCATTTAATTAGATATTTCCAGTTTCCCGAGCCGAAGCGTCGAAAACTGGACGTATTTTTGTGGTAGTACTTTCGGTTTTCAGAACTGGTCGGTGTGGCAAAAAATGAGATTTCGTTTTCAAACTCGATTTTTTTCTATTATTTGTAATTCCTCCCACTCCGTGAATACAGCTTTATAATCTTCTAAAATCCCATTCCATTGTGCGCGTTCACACATTTTTGTATGTCGTTTCAATGTCAAATCTTTATTGGAAGGCAACTCAACTGTATTTGCTTTAAAAGGCAAACAAAGTTCGCATCTGCCATCCGGCAGAATCTTCATACTCTTTTCAAACTCCTGTATCACCTTTAAATGCTCATTATTTTTGTTTACCTCTGAAGTGGGTCGAGAATCCCAATACTTTCCAGATCCCACAACTCAGTAATAGATGAATTCGAAACATATAAAGAAATAACATTCAAAACAGTATCAGATATTGCATCACATTTACTAAGCATTTCCTGTTTTCCCATCAGAATGAAACCTAACCGCGTCTCTAACAAAAACAAACCCGAATTCAATTTGATAGGTTTATCCATAAACAAAAACCCTACGACATCAACACCCAAAAACAAATCTATATTGTAATCAGGTCCCTCACTGTCTGATAGAATAATCCCCTTTTCATTTAACTCCTTCATAACAGCAGAACAGTTGATTTTTGGAACATTGCCACGAATTCTCTCTTCGGAAAGAGCTTCAACACTTAGAGTGAATGAGTCATATAACGAACTAATAACCAATTCAAAAACATCATGTATCTGACTCAGCCGAATAACGAAAACCGTATTTTCACTTTGCTAGTTGATTCAATACCTAATTTTTCGATTGCATGCTTTGAGATGTAGGATTACTGAGATCCGCTATCCAGTAACGTTCGACACGTTACCACTCGCTCATTTGCACGTATTTTTACAATTAAAGTCATTAAGTAAAAATTATGCTTAACACAACTATTGGAAAATGAATTAGCTTCGATGAAGTCTGATTTACTACTTTCTTTAGAAAGGTCACATAATAAATAATGGTGCGGCTTGGCACAATATAAACAGGAATTTTTTACTTTACAGGATTTTGAAAAGTGCGTGGCAGAGAAACATGAAAAACAGGCTCTATGTTTCAGCAAACATTTTTTCTTTTCTCAGCAAACATTTTTTCATCTAAAGACATTTTTCTCTCTTCCAAACAGTCCCTGGAGTGATGTTTCCCATTACAAAAAACACAAAGTAAAATTCGCTTACCTGTGTTGCCTCTAGTGTTAGTGCTTACCAATGACGTTGCCGTCGGGTAATTATTTAATTTGTGCACTGCATCTTTCTTCTTAAAGTTAGAAGAAGCGAAACCAGTTCGAGCTAACTCGACCATCTCTTCTTCTTTTACTTCTTGCTTAAGAAAATCCATTAAATTCTCTAGTGAACGATTCTCAGCATCAGACGCTGGTCTCATGTTTCTGCTCCTTTCCCATGCTAGCAATACCTCATCCGGCAAACAAGATTCCACTAAAGGACTTAGAAAATCACCGTACTTTGCCTGCGTTTGCCCTTGACTCTCTAGGGCCCGTATCTTCGCTTCTAACTCGTCGTATAATGTCGGAAGATCTGTCTTAGAACGCCCGGTGACCACATTTTTCATAACCATGATGAGCAGGTCTCTAACATAAACTTGCACTAAAAGATCCTCACGTCCGAATCTCTCTTTAAGCTGGAATATCGCCTTGGAATAATTATCCGCCGTTGCAGGGAAACTCTCCACCACACGAGCTGCTTTCGATTTTGGCAATACGGCTTGCAGGATGGGTACTGAAATTTATCCTCATTAGGGATACTTGCATCATCGTGGATTTTACTGAACTGACTCCAAAAGGTCAAATAGTCCTTAACATCGCCGCTGAACTTCTTTAGCTCTATTTTGGGAAGTTTGAACTTTCTCTTCTCAGAGCATTCTATTGCTTTCGGTTCTTTCAAAGATAGCCGATCAATTCGCGAGCATAGTTCGGAGAACTTATCTCTATATTCCTCGGCAGTCAGGAAATCCTCCTCGTGTTCTGTTTCGGAATCTTCTTCTTTCCGAATAAGGTCCATAATATTTCCTTGGCATACTTCTAAGAGTGTAAATTTATCGCTAAATTGCGATTTCAAAACCGAAAGTCGATTGACATCGGCTCTCTTGGCAAAGTTCAGTCTCAATTTTATTCGCACAGGCAGTAAATGAGGTACGAAACGATTTTCATTGTTTTTTTAGTTGCGTCACATCCATTTTCAGGTTCAAACAAATCAACTAGCAGCCGAAAACGCCCCACGTATGGTGCCAGAAATTATGTAACGTAACGCTCTGTAACGAAACAACTCAAAAAAGTTGTGGCAGGGATGACATTTACCCGATGTCGTATTTCGACAGTTGAATTAATTTTACTGAATAAAACTCAGAATGTGAAACGAAACTAAAATTTAATGGAGCACTCAGAACACTACAAACTACATGGACAAAGTTTACAAGGTCTACTGAAGAGAAAAGAAATATAAACATATAACGTCAGCTCGTGCGGGATGCGCACGGCACATGATTGGTGGGTGAGGTGCTGCCATTCGCAACAATTATTGTTAATGAGGTATTTCTGTTTGTTTGATTCTTATTTGTAATTGTTTGATTTTTATTTTCAGAATTCATTTCAGTTTGGGTGTTTTTTTTTTTCTAAGAAATTAGTATTTATTGGTATTTGAATTTTCATTAGCTGTTTTAATTCCTTTACTTAAATTATTATTTTTCATAACGCTTTTTTGGTTCAATTTTTATATTTATATCTTTTAATCTTTCCTCATCATAAGAATTGCTTAAGTTTATCTAATCGTCTCGTGTATCTTTTTTCTATTTATTTTATCAGGATGGACTGCATCAGTATGCTTATATTAATTTTCCAGTTGAGAATTAACAAGTTTTAAAAGTTACTATACCTTTCAATGATATACTTTTTTCTTTTCAGCATTTGAATTTTCAATGCAATTTCTTTGAGATATATTTTCAATATTTTTTAAAAATTATTTTTTGTCATAATATTGGAAAATTTTTAATTTGATAAAACAACATTTTCAATAAATTTTTCATGCGAATTAACAAGATTATTACAATTTTTATTTTTGGAAGCATTTTCATTCTTTTTATTTGAATTATTAAAACTATTAATTATATAATGCACCAATTAAAAAGTTCCACTTACGTTTCAGTTGCTTGGATTCATCTATTTTTTGCCAGATGTTATTATTTAATCTCGTTCCACCCAGATGTACTTTCGATAAGATAATACTCGTAAATTTTAGTTTTCTTGATAAATGAAGGGTTCTTTCTTCCTGTATTTACTTTGTTAAATTATCAAGAATGTAGTTAATATGAGAAAATGTAGTATACACAATCTTTACAATTCATAAAACGCGGAATAGAATATATTCTTTAAAATGCATAAGATAAAAATTCCATATCTAGCTCCGCCCATCATATCTTAAAATTAAGCTTACTTTACTATGTTATAAACGTATTTTTACGAAAAGTTCTATTTTTGATAATATATGATAAATCTGTATATCATTATACAGTCCGCCCATAATTGCGTGTTTAGAAATGGTGCAAGTTTAGAAATGTTTCTTCATGAGAAAAATATCTCAAATAAAATATATTGCGCGAAGGAATAAAGTACTTAACTTTTCATAATAATTGTACTCTTAAAATTATCTGTAAAAATATTTCAAATATCACTCATACTCTCGTTCTAATTGCGAACTAAACTTTTATCTTCAATAGACGTGGTTAATTTTTGTTTTCTGAAGTTTAGGTAATAAATATTCTTATTTATATCATTCATTTATTTTATTTTAGTAATATTAGCTTGGTATTATTTTAAATCAACGTTACTAAGATTTGATGAATATAAATAGATTTAATCGTATTCATAATCCTTAGCTTGCTTAAGTTTAACTAGCATTTCCTAAATTGATAAGCGGACAATTTCATTTAAAAATACTTATTGATTTTGTCTTTACATGATAATTAACTTTTAGAATAAATCATTAAAATAATAATTAGATTTAAAACATCTTTCTAAATTTTAAAATTATTTCAAGCGACTAAATATATATTTTTATATATTATAATTACATATAAATATATGTTTACATATATATATAAATATATATTTTAAACGACTAAATATAAAATAACTTTAGTCACCACTTTTAAAATGTACTTTATTGCAACACAAATATAAACTTGTAATACTAACCCTAGTATTGGCTGGCTGGTGGTTGTTGAAGTGTAAGGTGTATTGTCCGTTGTGAACGGCAAACTGCATGTCCGACTTATAATCGGCAATCTTGATGTGGGATTTTAGTCTCAACCGAAGGTTCACGAGGCCCCATTGATCGCCTTGAATGACATTCAAATCTTCCTGTTAATTACTACAGTAAAACAAACAAGCAATGCAATTTGTAAAACGACCAAATTAAAAAATACGCAATAACTAGCACATTTCATGACCACCGGCTGGCCTTTTGCTAAATTATGAAAGATACGCAGTGCTAAAAATTTTTCCCATTTACAAATATATATTTAAGTATTTGTAGTGTAATGTTTTTACTGTAATTCAATAATGCGATCCAAATAAAGTTTTATTTATTTACAAAAACAGGGCAAATACAAGGAATAACAAAAATAAGACACATTAAAAATCACAAAATAGACATGAGACAAAGACGGACAGGTAAATGCAATACATAAAAGTGAACGAGATGACAGGAGTTAATATTCCCTTAGATTCAAATAAAGTAGCATATAAAAATTGTATTACACAAACCAGCTCTCAAACAAAATAATACAATTCATAAAACGCGGAATAGAATATATTCTTTAAAATGCATAAGATAAAAATTCCATATCTAGCTCCACCCATCATATCTTAAAATTAAGCTTACTATACTATGTTATAAACGTATTTTTACGAAAAGTTCTGTTTTTGATAATATATTGTACCGAGCTTCACGGGTTCGTGTCGATTGAGAGTTGAATAAAGCAACCACTTAATGAACACAAGACTTTTATTCGTAAGAACTTCACTAAATAAACGAAATTCCCGCTGTAACAGTCACAATTATACAGCTACAATTCGTCAGATATAATAAGAAACAGCTTCCAATCACAGGTCTCAAATACCTCAGACAGAGAACAACTAGCAGTCACAACTAATCGTCTTCATTCACTGACTGTCTTCACAAAAAAACTGACTCTTCCAAGTCGGGCTGCGGTATTTATACCTGACTTGGCGGAGAAATCGACCAATTGCGCCAAGGTTCTGGAAGCTTCTAAGCTATCTCGAAAAATATTGGTCCTAGAGCTCAGGTGATGCATGTTTCCAGAAGTATCGATTTCTCGCCAAATCACCAAGAATCTCGCCAACCGTCGCCAAGTCGCCAAGAATCTCGCCAACTGTCGCCAAGTCGCCAAATTAATAGGAAATCAGCTTTTAAACTATAACACGTCTAAATACCGCAATTTTTGCCCAAAATGTGAGAATTTTCGATCTGTCTGAGATATTTTAAGACAAATATTATCATTATTTATAAATTTGTAACATTGCCCTCCTCTCAAGGACTGCACGTCCCGGGCAGTACAATCCCCTGATAGGAGGCCAAATTTAATGTAAGAGAATTTACATTTCAAGAGGATACAGAGCACATTACATACAAAAGCAACTAAAAATACAAGAAAATAGAAAAGATTAAAATTATCTATACTATTTACAAAGAGACCATGGTCTACTAATTTTTACTCTACATTACGATAAGGAGCTAATCTATCATAATGTACTACCTTTGGTTTTGAAGAAGATGATTTCCTTATACGAACCACGACGTCGTTCAGTCTTTTTAGGACTGTGTAGGGACCTTCCCAGTTGGCTTGCAACTTTGGAGAAAGTCCTTTACGTCGAATCGGGTTCCACAACCAAACTTTGTCACCTTCTTGAAATTCATGTCCTGTCGCTCTTGTGTCATACCTTGTCTTCATTCTTTCGGTCGTCAGGTTGATTCGGTCTCGAGCGAAGTTATGGACATCTTCAAGACGTGCCTGAAGGTCTCGAAGGTATTCCTCTGGCGATGAAGATGTATCCGGTGGACGACCAAACTGAAGATCACAAGGGAGACGAAGTTCGCGACCAAAGAGCATCAATGAAGGAGTATATCCGGTAGTCTCATGGACAGCACTGCGATATGCAAGCAGAAACAGCGGTAACTTCAAATCCCAATCTTGCTGATTTCTGGAAACCATAAGTGAGAGATTGTTCAAGATGGTTCTGTTAAATCTCTCTACCATGCCGTTCGATTGTGGGTGTAGTGGCGTGGTCTGCGTCTTGTCTATTCCGAGAATTTGACACATTCCTTTAAACACAACAGAGGTGAAATTTGTCCCTTGATCAGAATGGATTTGTAAGGGTGTGCCGAATCTGGAAACCCATTGATGCACTAGAACCTCGGCTACTGTAATCGCCTCTTGATCGGGGATTGCAAACGCTTCAGGCCACTTAGTAAAGTAGTCCATGACAACTAGTATGTATTTGTTGTCATTTGAAGATCGTGGTAAAGGACCCAAAATGTCTAATGCTATTCGCTCAAAAGGTGCTCCTACGTTGTACCGCTGCAACCTTCCTCGGCTACGTTTCTTTGGTCCCTTACGTGCCGCACAGTCATCACAAGATTGACACCATTTCTCTACATCTTGTCTAGTTTTACTCCAATATAAGCGTTCTCGAACCTTCTGTAGAGTTTTCATTACTCCAAAGTGGGCCTCCAGTTGAACTACTATGCAATTCTTTCAAAACATCTGAAATTCTTGATTTTGGAAGAACAAGCTGCCATTTGAAATTACGTCCATCATCGGACTCCCATTTCCTGTATAAGACACCATTTCTAATATGGAGTGAGTCCCAAAGAGCCCAATATTGCTTAGTAGCAGGACTGTAGGTGGAGATATCCTGCCAACTTGGTTTCATACTGGAAGATTCTTTTAATTCTAAAATTGGATTTATATCTGGGTCTTCTTTTTGGGCTTCTCTAAGTCCTTTATCACTCCATGGGTCTGGTTTCGGTGGTGGTGAAACAGTAACTTGGCGTACCGAAGGATTTACTAACTGATAGTTCTTCTCTACTCTCGAACAATATCGGCAGCTTTCATTGCACGGTTTCCTTGACAGTGCGTCAGCATTTCCATGAAGAGTTCCTTTGCGATGACGTATTTCAAAGTCAAACTCCTGGAGTCGTTGAATCCATCTGGCTACCTGTCCTTCCGGATTTTTAAAATTTAAAAGCCAGGTTAAGGATGCGTGATCTGTCCGGAGCAAGAACTTTCTTCCATAGAGATAATGGTGGAAATGTTCTATGGCTTTAACGATTGCCAGCAATTCCTTCCTGGTTGTACAGTAATTCCGCTCTGGTTTCGATAGACATTTACTCCAATAAGTAATGACATATTCTTTATCATCAATTTCTTGCGACAAAACAGCTCCGATATTTTCGTTGCTGGCGTCCGTATCTAAAATGAATAATTTTCCGGGCTGGGGATATGAAAGAACGGGCGAAGATGTCAACGCCTCCTTCAGTTGTTTAAAAGCTTTCTCACATTCATCTGTAAATAGAAATCTCTGTTTAACTTCTGTCAACTTGTGAAGGGGTCTGGCAATACTTGAAAAACCCTTAACAAATTTCCTGTAATACGTTCATAGTCCAAGAAAGCTTCTTAATTGGTGGACATCTTTTGGACGACTCCATTCCTTAACTGCAGAGATCTTTTCAGGATCTGTTCTTACACCTTCAGCAGAGATAATGTGTCCCAGATAGCTTACTTCACGTCGGAATAAATTACATTTGCAAGGATTCAGCTTCAGGTTGGCCATTTTTAATTTTTACAGCACCTTTCGGATGTTTCTTAAATGGTCTTCGAATGTGCACCCTACAATAATGATATCGTCCAAATATACCAAACACGCTTCGTAGGAAAGTCCTCGTAATACTGTCTCCATCAGGCGCTCAAACGTTGCAGGTGCATTGCAAAGCCCAAACGGCATAACCTTGAACTGCCAAAGTCCTTGTCCTGTGGTGAATGCAGTCTTTTCTCGATCCTCAGGATGTATCTCTACTTGCCAATAACCACTCTTGAGATCCAAAGTCGAAAACCATTGTTTTCCGGATAAAGCATCAAGTGTATCGTCAATCCTAGGAAGAGGGTAACTATCTTTTTTAGTGATGTTGTTTAACCGACGATAGTCAACGCAAAATCGGGTAGAACCATCTTTCTTCCGAACTAAAACAATAGGCGAAGCCCAAGGACTCTCTGATGGCTCAATAATGTCATTCTGCTGCATTTCCATCAGAAGATTATCCACCTCTTCCTGCTTAGCGAATGGCAATCTTCTCGGATGTTGTTTAATGGGTGGATGAGTTCCTGTATTGATTCGGTGCTGCGTCAATTTGGTTCGCCCAACATCATCTGATTTCTTGGAAAAGAGATCTCCGAATTCTAATAATAGATTTCTTGCAGCATTCCTTTGTTTATCACCAACAGTGGATTAAAAACCATCACTAAGTTCCTATCCGTGACGAAATCAAACATCCGAATTATTGAATTGAAGCCTAGAGCATTAACCTTCAACTATCAGCTAGGCTATTGAACACCAGGTGTCGTGTTTGTGCTTATTGTATGTACACATGCTAGTGTAGGTACTTGAGAGATTTCCATAGTTCCTTCCTTGCGATATGTAAATACTTTTCTTATTTTTCTCTTAAAGCAGCATGTAACAAACGTTAGAATATTTTAAAATTCCTATTCCACTTCTTTCTAAGTATTATGTTGTGACTTGTCGGATCACCGAATTCCATCTGGATAATTGTCATGCTGGAATCAAATAGAAAAGATGCAAAATATTTACAGCAAAGGCTCAGATTATACCGACTATATAACTAAGAGATGTTGCTGTGATCGAAATAACTAAATAACTGGAGTAGATTTATGTGGACTCTTTTTTCTTTCTGAAATCATTTCATAGACTGCTTTTTTTGCAAGGAGAAGGAGGCCATTTACAATTTACTCTGAAAATGTGACAAATTTTTGTTGGATATAATAATCTGTTGATAAAACTAGATTGCGGAAAGATTCAAAATTCTCTTCCTTTATTAGATGGAAGTTCATTTCACCTACTTGAGCGTGGTGAGTGGATGGTGGGAGCGTTTCATACACTTAGCTAAAACAGCCCTAATTACAGTCTTTTGAGGAGCATTGCTGAACTTTGAAGTATTCTACAGTACTTATAATGACATTTAAGCTATCATAAGCAATAGACCTTCAACTTATCTTAGTGATGGACCAGACGGTTTGTCACTCTTAACTCCATTTATGTTCCTTCAAGAAGTAACTAAAGTATTGTACAAGCCAGACATTAGTATTGTTGACAAACTTAGACTTCGTCATAATTATTGTAAACGTTTATGAGAACAAATATGTAGTCATTTTCGCCATGAATATTTAGGACAATTGGTACAAAAAGTGCAATAAAAAAGACTACTTATTTCAGAAAGATGGCATAGTGCTCAGAAAGCCAAATAATCATAAGCGTATCAATTGGCCAATATCAAAAATAAAAAAAATTCCAGTGGGGATGATAGTGCTTGCTTAGTTCAATTTAAAACTTCTTGTAGGAATCTTGTTTCTCTTATGTTCAAAATTTGTACTCTTTTCTGGTGAGAAATGATGTGATGATCTTGTTGTTAAAAGATCTAAAAGTAAAAGAGTGCTAAATGATCCGGTGAGAAGTGATCTGTAGTTAAGTTTTTTTCATGAACATTATGTGAAAATCTCTAAGGCATTCTTAACATATAAGTATTAGAAAAATGCATGTATATGTTATTTCATGTTGTTTTATATTCATTGTATTTTTTCTATGTATTTACAATTTTATATAAATAATTTAATTTAATTCAATTTTGTCTATGTTAAAATTAAACTGGGAAAATGTTGTATCTTTATTAATTACATTTGATGCTTTAATAGCAAACAAATGTTATAGATAGCGCCCCTAATTAGTGACACTTTCATTGAAAAATATTTGTGTAAAATTATTTGTTTATCTTTCTGCAGCTAGGCAGAGTAGCCCAAAGAACTTAAAATGTAAGAAAAGCGAGAATATATTTGGTATAAAAATTCATTATTTTTGTGCATGTATGTTCCTGTCGTCACTAAAATAAAATGTTCAAAATGCTGATGGAATACGCATAGTTGAAAATCTCAGCTTTGTATGAAGTCTTGAAGACAGCATTGACATTCAATAAAAGGTAAGTCTTTAAACTTACTTTAATTTGTAGTAAGCTTTGTGAAATATCGCACCTGGAAGAATTTTCTGATCTGATAGACCAGGTTACAAATTCTTTTCTCCGTGTTAAATTCACAACTATTGGTAGGACTTAAATAAATATTCCGTCGGATAAAAATAACAAATATTTAATTGAGCTCTATTGCTCGACATTGAGCGGTCTACACCACTACTTTTACAATTCTCAATCAAAATTTTCAGAGTGAAACAAGAGCGTAGGAAGTTGCCATAATTGGCGCACTTTATCATAGATGAACAGTTTTTCAAGGCGCATAATCCAGGCACCGGTAAAATGGTTAACATTCAACAACCAATCAAACAACAGCAAATAATATGATTTATATAATTCTAAAGCAATATTATAACACAATAATAAACATTACATAGATTCAGCAAATAATATTCAACATTAACACACAGGTTCAAAGTACTAAATGGTAAGAACAATTATATTAATGCAATTAATTACTACAGAAAATAATAATGATGAGTAATAATCCAGAGACTAAAATTCTATGATAGTACAATAATTCTAAGTAGCATTTACAGGAAGTATGCACAATTTTGTAATGGGTCTTTTTAATATCTCATGAGCAGTACGTACATTGATCACTCTGATGTAATTGTCAGAGCCGCAAAAAAACTCCTATTATTCTACCAAGAAGCCACTGGCGTTTGGGTAAATTAGGCTCCTTTACTAGTACTAATACACCTGGGCTGACATGCATTTGTATCACAGAAAGAGTTTAAGGAATTTAAAGAACCATTACCTGGAAGTGATTTACTTCACTTTCAGGCCTTATATTCCTCCCTAAATTCCTCTAATTGAACCCTGTAAATTAAATTCATTGCTGCGAAATGAAATTCTTCACTGGATTACGCTTGTCATCTTTTGTTCTAATATGAAGAAGTACGGAACAAAAACTTAAAATTCTAATTAGTTTAACATAGTTATTGTTAACCTTAACACTACATGACCTAAAACTGAATTTTCTATTGTGACAATTAAATTAATATTCTCGGGTTGTTTCAGCTGCCGAGAGTACTCTTTATTGTCCATAACAGATTCTGGAAAACTAGTCTCTTATAATTGAGTGGATTCCTTAATAAAGGCTGGTTCAGACCACAACAGGTCTTTATTTATGATGTCATCTGAAGCTAAGCCTCTGGATATCAGATCCGCTGGGTTCTCCTTTGAAAACACATATCGCCACTGACAGTTCACAGTAAGTTCTTGTATGGCTGCTACTCGATTGCTAACAAATGTTTTAAGCCAACAGCAAAGCTGCATAAAGTTCCAATCCAAGAACAGTGATCTGTTTTACTGAAGCAATTCTGGATTTAATCTACAAAAGATGAGCCGAATCTGGCAACTTGCACTAATAAAACCTTTAGATGAATTAGAAATTTCCCCTACTGCCATAGATTTTACATTTATCAACAATCTCTTAATCCTCAAATTGGCATATTTACTAGGCTTTCCGTTAACCGCAACAAATCTGCAGCTTCGCAAATTAGGGCATTTATCATGGCGGCACAATCAAGAAAGAAATGCAACGCATGTGACTTTTGAAAAGCATCTCGCACAAAACGTGAGGAGAAGCCAAACTACTATTTGAGATTTATGTCCATAACAATGGCGCTTGTACATGTATTTTTCAAGAGCTCTGAAGGGGGAATGTAGACCTCAAGGTCAACTGACTGGCAGATTTTACACTTATACTTGGAATCACAAAATTTTGATTGATGTTTCAAACTATAGCATCTTAAACACAACTTGAATTTCTCAATTATGAAAATTTTTTGTTTCGCACTAGCCTTTACAAATTCTTGGCATTTGAAAATCAGGTGTTACTGTGGGGAATTACAAATTAAACACTGTGATTTATTTACATTAGAGTCAACAAAAAAAACTTTTCATTTTACTGACCATTTTCAGCTTTAACGTGTACGTTTTCTAAGAATTGATATCGTCTCTTTAAATTCATCCCACTTTGCTAATTCAGATGTTTTAAGTTACATTTCGTAGAGCCTTCTTGATTCTTTATCTACTGGTTTGGTTCGTTTCCTGGTTTGTTTGTCGCTCAACGGTCATTTTTTGCACACGAGGGCTAATTAGACCGGGACTTACGGTTTAAAGTGGATTCCGAACCACTACAAACATCCATGCCCAAGGTGGGATTCGAACCCACGAACTGTTGAACCGAAGGCAAGAGCGCTAACCATTCGGCTGCCAGCTCGGCGATTCTTTATCTACTTTTTGTAAAACAACACTAATCAAAATATTAGCACTTAAATCCTCTTATCCCAAATTTTAAAGATTTAAGAACTCGAACGTGTTTAATATTTTGTCTAGTAAATATCTTAATTCAATTCCTGATTCATAGTTAATTTTTTCTAAATTTATTAATTTTTAAATGTTTGAAATGCCTTTTATTTATAACTATAAGCCTTTTATTACTGTACCTATCCCGTATAACCTGAAAAAGTGAAGAAAAACTACCTTCTGTTTGAATTTGTCGCGCATTTCCAGTTAAGGACTATTGCAAGTAAAATAATTTGTGATCTTCATCTAAATGCTCATTAGAAGAAATCAATATTTCAAACTGTGTTTTAAAATTATACCAATCCTTATAATGTCCCGAAAACTTTTGAAGAGGAATGTCTAGTAATTTTACCTTTACACTACAGTTATTTTCATTAGCAAATGAATCAACATGTAATGTTTCACTTTTTAAGGAGGTTTTTAATTTTAACAAGCTTACTTTCACTTCTTCGATTTCTTCCATTTGATCAAAGATTTGTTCATTATCCACTACATCTTTTTCTCCTAAGATAGCGTGGCACCGTAGACGGAATTCAATTAAATTATTTTTTGTTTCTTGAAAATTTCGAATTTTTTCCTCAAAAGTAATTGCAACATCATTCTGGACTTTATCACTTTGAACATATGCCTCAAATCTTTCAATTTTAGTTTTCAAACTGCCTTGTCTGCGATTCAACACTTTAAAGTCCGACTTGATGCAAAATGAAAGTAGTACTTTTTAACGATACTCAATAATATGAGTTCAAAATTTTCTGTGTATCCATAAGACGCTAATTCACATACCGATCGCCTGACCAAAATGATTGGACTTAAATAAATATTTCCCCGAAAACAACAATAACAAATATTTATTTGAGCTCTATTGCTCAACACTTAACGGACTATATCGCTACAATTACAATTCTCAATCAAAATTTTCAGAGCAAAGCAAGAGCGTAGGAGGTTACCCTAATTGACACACTTTATCGCCAGACAAACAGATTTTCAAGGCGGTAACAACTATATTTGGTCTGTTCTGATGGGAATGAGTGTTGCAAGAACAAACTTAAATGCAGCAATAAAAAAAAAGTTATGAGATTTGTCTCGGTTTCAAAAACTTATTCCAGAAATATCTTCATTGAAAGATATCTGAGTGTGCCGGCTGTAACCCAATACATTAAAAATTTCATTTATAATTTATCATTATCTCGCATATTTGGTATATTAAATTTTATGGTAAACTGTATACAATTGATACCTTCGAAATTCAAGTCATTGAATATTATGATCCGTTCAAACTTGCCAACTGTTAAGGGCTTAGATCTATCTTGAGGCCAAAGACTTTAACAAAGCTTTAAACAGTATTTTAATTTAATTAGTTTATTCCCCTAACCCACTCCCCCTAAACGGAGGGTGTTACCACAAGTATGTACATATTTTCTGTTTCCTTCTTATTTCACTGAATACTTTTTTAATTTAAGATAATTAATTCTTTTCATCATTCAAGTATAATTACTTTTACTGTGAATATTTTAATCAGATTTTTTTGCTTAATGCTCGACGTGCAAATTAGATTTTTATTGGAAGTACTACCTCTAAATTAGCAAATATGATTTACAGTGTTTTTTATTTCAAGAAACCATTTATGAATACTAGAATTAGGTACAGTAAAGATATTTTTATGAAAGTGATCAAAGATTAATAGAGATGACTTCAACCACATAATTCAATCTATTTCAATAAAATTTAAAAACAAATGACAGCATTAGCAAATGAGAAGTTATTCACAATGCGAAGAATTTGCGAATCTCCTGTAAAAACGTTCGCTCCACGTTTTTCCATCTTCAAATAAAAATGAAAGAAATTGGAAAAAAAAAATCAGATGTTATAAAAAATAAAGAGAACAAAAAATGCATGAAAATGAGTTTGCATAAAAAGATTTTTCAAATTTTTAGTTCATGAATCGGAATTAAAAATATCAATGTGTCTATGGTAACATGTACGGTCCAGTCATTAGTTCATAAAATCGTGAGTGTTTGCAGATAAAATGTTTGCAAAATCGAGCTTCTACTCTATAAGTTTTAGTCATCTCAAAACTACCATTTGAGTTTTCAGAGATTGTATAGCGCAATATTTAATTTCTGTGAATAGCTGTTTGAAATATCCACTCAACGTTGTCAAAAAAAAAAAATGAAAATAAAAAAAAGGAAGATTAGTATATTTTTAAAGGAATGCGCTTGATTCAATTACAGTCAGTGTTGTATAAAAGGAGATGGATGTTCTACTCCATATCAATGTAGATGTTAAGCGGATTTCTGTTTTCCGCTTTATAATACTTCTATTTATAGAAAGGCGTCTCAAAAGTCTCTGTTTAGGGGTTGTTTAAATATTTCAAAATCTCTTGTGGCAGTAATGTTTTCAGTTAAGCTGTATAAAAATAAAAAGCTAAGATACTATTTTTATATTTCTTAATTCTGAGGGAAAACTTCTTCCAATAACCACTGAGATTCATTTGGTAGAATTTTTAGTCTTTGTTCTTTAAATACTCCATAAAATCTAAAATTTTGTTTGGTTTGTTTGTTGCTGTATTGGTTTTATTTCGCGTATAAAGGCTAATTCACCTAGAGATAGTATATTTATATCCACATTTCCATCCGAAATGAAAATTTAACTCACAGCTTAATAAATTAGTCATTGTACTGACTGTTTATTTGCAATCACAGCAGGAAGAAACTAAAATTACGGTCATCATGCAAAATAATTAAGCAATAAAAGTTTATAATACCTTTAATCATGTAAAAATAATGTTACTGGTTAATAACATAGTCATATAGAAGTAAAAAAATATATGAGATGATTACGGTTGAAAGGATATATGATATATATACTTTCAACCGTATAGATTATAATACTGTTATAGATTATAATACATTTCTAAATCATAGGTATGTAGATTTATATCTAAACATAAGAAAAGTGAAATTGAAAAATTAATTTTCAATTTCAACTTTTTTAAAATAAAAACGAATATGCATATTTAGGATATTTTTAAATTATAATCGTATTAAACATAATATTTTTGCTCTAATAAAAAATTAAAGAATATAAAACTACCTTCTTTTAAAAAGCCACTATTACATATAAAATAAAATTTATCATAATAATAATAATTGAAAAAAGTTGAAGCAGTAATGTTTAAAACACATTGTAAAAATATATACAGAGTGTTAATTCGTGTTGTATATTATTTCATTTACAAGTTAGAACTTAATGTCCTGCCTTTCTATGTTTTACGGAATATAAGGATTTATACTAGGCTAAAAATTACTATAATTTAAAGCACATTTCTTGAAATAATTTCAATCTTGGAATTTGTAAATATATGAATTGTTTTAAAACACAATATTTTCGTGATTTTTAGAAGCAATTACAGAAGCATCATATTTTTCGTGGTTAAAATTTCAACTTTACAGCTGCATATGTACTCTTCAGTTTATGCACATAAATGGTTATCAAAAATTAATTTTATTTCCTATTTTCCTTCCTCCTATGTACTATGACTGAACTATAAATAAAGAAAATTATAATTTACAATCATCACAGAAATAAATATTATTAGTCTGTCTTAGAGTATTTTTAGCAGGTTGTAATTAATTCCCTCTGAACCATGCAAGATGGTTTGATATTAAACTCTGTTTTAATTAAACAATAGCAGTCCCAGCCCTCAAATTTCGTAGGGCGTGGCCTCTCGTAGAAATCGTACACACAGATTTCAGGAATAATTGCGATTACCAAAAATAATGGTATTTATTTTTTAAAATAATATTTAGTGTTAACTTAAATGTCCTTTCTCAAAAAGCTATGTTGCACCTCAAGATGAAAAATTTAGTTTAGACCATAAGTAAAAACTGAATCTGTTCTGGAACATTTAAAAATTCTCCTTGGTTGCGAACCTATCAAATATATAATTCAGGACACTTCCCCTCAACAATCCACTGAATTTCGAATTGATGGTGCAAATCAAGGAAAGAACATTTTAATAAAACAAAACATTTTAATAAATCGAAAAAATATTAAGTACATTTATTAATTGTTTTAAAATATTAGACTTTGAGAATTATGAAAGAATGATGTCTATTATTATATATATTTTTTGTTTGGCTTTAGCGGTTGTACATAGAGGGCAATTTTGAAATTGGGATAAATAAGTTGACAGAAACGAAAGTCATTATCAGAGCACTATCAAGAAATAAAGAAAAGGAGTAATAATACAGCAGAGGAACTTATTGAAAATGGTTCTTTCATCAAGGCTTTAAAAATTAGAAAATAAAGTAAACAAAGACATCATTGAAATGCCATTTTTCTTAGTTACGTTTATACAATGCAGCAAGTGCAAGGAAATTTACAACGTCAAATGTCTACAACATGAGTTCCCAAACTTTTTTTCTCTTGGACCACTTTCAAAGTTTTACTATTTTCAGTAGACCCCCTGCTGCTACATTTCTACTGTATTCCCAAAACTCCTAAAAAATTTCACCCTAAATTGGGGATGCTAAGAAAAAAAAGTTGCATATTTTCTTTTGTGTCCTATTTATTAAAATAATACTTGTGTTCATATAAAATTTTAAACATTTATTATTACAAACAATTGACAAAAAATCAACAATGAACTCTGAAATGTAAATCAACAATAAAAAATAGTCACTGTAAAAAAATTTTTGTTTTTCAGGCGATTTTACCAGAACAGGGCTATTATAACTCAACAGAATAGAAATATTGCAATAAAAATATGCCCGCGAAGACACCGCTTTGTTAAAGAATCGTCGTCGTCGCGGAAATAAATATTTTTAGACAAAAAAGTACCTAGGTACCCAAAATTTAATCTTCCCTGGCTTTTGGTTCTTTTATAGAAGTTTTGAATAATCTCTTGTATTTAATTTTTACTACATAAGTACCTACCACACTCAAACAGTAAAACAAATATAATATGATTGATATATTACAATATACAATAATATATGTATAACAATAAAAATATGTATAACAAATAGGCAGATACTTACTTTTTCCGGTACTGCAAACACTGACATCGATTTACTTTTATGTTCAGAATCCCGGAAACAAATGAGTAATGTTTTGTTCTTAGCATTCATATTTATACTAATGTAGATTGCAAGAACAGCGCAAGTCCATTTCATCCCTTTGCAGGTCCAAACAAGCATCTCGAACGAGCGGATGCACTGGCGGCACTTTGCAAGTTTCAACATATGGTGTCACTTGTACTAATATCATTTGTTCTATTCAATTCTGTGTTTGAACTGAGTCTCGAATATTTTTGAAAACCGTAGGCACTAAATGATGCTACCTGCCTACGTTGATAGGTAAATCCAAGCCAAAATTTTTGTTCTTTATTATGAAAACCAGAAAAGTTTTCATGGACCTCCATTTACAAATTGTGAACACCTGTTTTCTTTTTGCGTCTACGTGGACTCCCGGATGTTCTCCTATTGACCCCTGGGGGTCCACCTGGACCACTTTGGGAACCTGTGGGCTACAGCATTTCACGGTTAGAACAGAATCTTACAATGGAAACTCAAGGACCACTCAATGTTATACTGATAACAATACCACTATTTTCAAACAGCGCGTATAGACATTATCCATCTTACATCAAAATGATGAAAGCAACATTTCACTTTTGAATGCAAAGAAGCCGAATTAAAAGCCACTCAATTACGTTAACTGTGGAGGAAGCCAAACGGTGAACCATATTGGATGCATGAATTATTCTCACCGGCTTGAGTCCCCTAATCAAACACAATCCATTTCTTGGACAAGAGCAGGGCTAGGGAAAGAGAAGGGCTGGCTCAAATGCTCCCCAAAACTGTCACCGGAAATAGCCGTTGATGACGTAGTCAGGCATCCAAAGAGAATAAGCTGCCTGTGGAGTTTCTAAGCAAAATATTTACTTTTTATTTTTAAGTTCATTTTGTTTTTAATCAGAGTGAAAAAACTACAAATGCCTCTCAAATATTTAGTAAATTTACAATTATTATTTAATAAACCCCAAAAATTATTATTAATATTGAAATTAACTTAAAATTGTATAACCAATATAAAAATATATTTACCTGTTAGCTTCAGCTTATCTTGATTTTTTGACTATTGACCCATTTCTTGTTTTTCTGTTGAGCTTTATTATGAGATACTATCGCTGCATTTCTATTTAAATACCTGATTCATATAAATGTTCTCAAGCGACAAAAATGTTTAATTGCCTTTCGATTTACAGTAGGAAAAGAAGACTCTGTTTCATTTATTAATGTTGCTATGACATTTTTCCCTTTAGAAAATGTGTCGCCATGAATTTGCGAAACATTATGTCCATTTGTTTTATAGTTTCCATCCATGCTTTTGTTGGAACAGTAAGTCCCCCAGCAGAAATTAAATTAATCCACTCGGAATGATTGGGCATATCGACTGAATTTCTTGATATAGTTCCAAGTGAATTATCTTTAATTTTATAAGCAATATAACCTGCCACATAAATCATAGCTTCTTTTTCAAATGGAGATATATCACAATTTGGATTGGAAGAGGCAAGTTCATTTTTCTAAGATAAAGGTAAGGGATTAATTAAGAATTCACGATTTAATTCATCATCTTGAGAATCAAAAGAATTGATAATTTCTTGACGTTCTTTTACATTAAATGCAGAGTCTAACATTTTACTTGTTAAATAAACGTCTGGTCCATTTTCTAAAGAGTTTATTTTCGGTGACAAATTAGGTAATTTATTTGCGAGCAATATTTTTTAAGCGAATAATTACTTCAGAAGGAGAAGGATGGTCATTGAATCTCCCGAGACCTCTAATTTGGCTGAAGAGGCTATCGAGCGCATCTTGAGTAAGTCTACTTGTTAAAATATAAGATACATTTATAGATTTTAAATCTTCATATAATCCATAAAGAGAATGAATTGAAACAATAATCCCTTTCTGAAAAGGTAAACCGATTTTTTTCCAAATACACGTAAATTGAAAACTTCCTTCTTGATTGCGTTTAAATTATCTTTTTGAGTATCAAAGTATTTTTGCACTCCAAAAGCAGCTTTTAAAGACTTGTTACTGGCTTGTGGTAAGATTTTGAAGATAATGACCGAATCAAAATACATTTTGAAATAGTGTCAGATGACCATTTAGTTCGTATTTTCTTCATCTTCACGCTTATAAGGGAATAAATTATTTATCCCCATCTTCCCAAGTTTAACGTTCTCCTTTTGAAGTAATTTTATTTTCATTTTTAATTTTTGTATTTCATTTAAAAGCAATTTTTTATTTGATTTCAATCGCTTTTATTCTTGTTGTAGAAGTTCGATTTCTTTTTTGCTCATTTTTAAGGAATTTCACTGTATTTTCTGCGCATAATATTCTTTTTTTCAATTCTTCTATATTTTTTAAAAATTCATTGCATTTAAGGCGTTTAATATCACCATCACATTGATTTTCTGCATCACATAATTTATATGTGGACTCACACACTCAATTATTTCAACAGCTTCTTCTAATCTTCTTTATTTCGTTTGTCTCTGTTCTCTTGGAGTATTTTGAATTATGTTTAAAGCCGTTAACTTAAGATTAGGCAGAGCCGTCGGTTTTAATATTTTTCTCTCTGGCAAACCAAGTAGTCGATTTTGCATGTCGTCCATATATTCATTCAAATCAAAATGCTCACTGCACACTCTAGCATTCTTGATGTTGATTTTGTTACTTCTTCGACATTTTTGCACCCATTCCTTTGAAAGCATTTGATTTTCTTTTGGAAATCGATGAAATATTATGTGTTTTCCTTTTGTATTTCGATACATATTTGAACACGTAGCAACAGCACACGATGTCATGTTTTCCTCTTTAAAAAATACTCTTGCTTAAAATGAAAACATTAACATTAAACAAGCCAAAATTGAATGAGAAAGCTCCGATCAGACACAAGCTAGCATAGAGAATGCCAGCCAGTGGATGCCCAGTGACGTCACGCTCTTCCCCTCTTCGGTGACAAGGCGGCATGCGATACATCAAAGCGATGAGCCAGCCCTTATGTTTTCCCTAGCCCTGGGACAAGAGTATTTATTCCACTTCCACTTGTTCCATAGGCTAACAATTATCACTGAGTTTAAAAACATGCTTGCAGAATTTTGTGCACCCCTGAAATTAATCCCGAGACTTATAGTTCATTTTATCAAGAAAATCAAAAAAAAATTTTTAACTGAAGCAATTTATCTAAATAAATAAAAATGTATCGTTTGCCAAGTTGCTTCAACTGACAAAAGAGAGTTAAAAGCGCTTCGTACATAATGCTGATATTATGAAAAATGTAATGAGTATGATAAAATGCAGTAAAAATATAAGAACAAATAATATGATGCAATAACACAAAATAATTACAATGATAAGAAAAGGAGTAAAAATAAATTAAATTATAAAAGATATTAGAAAGGATGATACAGATGAATTAGCATTTGAAAATAGAGTTTTAAATTTTCCCAAACACCATTATTCATCAACAAGAAGATTTTCTTGTGTTAGAACCGACAGAAATTGATAAAAAAAATATTAAATTAAGAAATCTAACTACTGCACAAAATAACTAAACACACAATAAGAAACAAAATAATTTGAGTAAACTGAAATGAACAAAATATTAAACATTTAATATGTTCTGAAAAAAATATCTTGATTTAGAGTCATCATTTAATTATAATTTATTTAAATTGTGTTCAGATGTTGACTCCGAATAACATAAGTTCAAAAAAAAAAAAAAAAAAAAAAATTACGATTTTTTCTTACCTAAGAGATTTTTTAACGTTTAAAACATTCGAGATCAGAGATTTCAAAAATCTTTTCTTATTATGATAATTTAATAGAAGAAAACAATTCCATCTGTGTGTATATGCTTGATTTTGTGGCTTCAGTAGTGATGGCAGATTAATCTCTGAAAGTGGGGTATAAGAAGTAATCTGTCATTGTGCCTTAGAATATAACTTAAAACATGAGGCAAATTCGAGATTATTGCCTCAAATTTCTATGGAAATTTCGCTAATTATATATTCATAAAAAGCAAAATTTAAGAACTTCGAAGAAATATTCGAAATATTTACTACTGGCAAATTATTAACAGTAAAAAATCGTCACAGTTAAATTTTATTTTTATACATTTTAAATGTCTCTTGTAAATTGTGCCATTTTAAAAATACAATGACGTCTTTAATTGACAATTAAATGTGCAATGATAATTTAGGAAAAAGCATAAAGGATAACAATGTAGTTGTGAATATATGTAGTGAATGCCAGATTTTATTCTTTTGATGCTTTTTTAAATGAACTGTTGTATGCTTAAGGGTTACAAGATTAAGTAATGTGTCATATATTTTAATTAAAATACTTCTAATCTTTAAATTTGATTCTTACAGGACAGGACAATGTTTTAGGAATTTCTAGCATTAAATCAATCAAACCCCAAATCTCCCAAAGCTGTAGTGAACTTGCTTGGTGAAAAAATTAGGAACAAAATAATTGTTCACCATAAACGTCATCAACAAGCCACCAGTGTGGTGAGGTTACATAGAAACAATATAAACAATATAACAAGTGGAACTTTCATATTCAAAATACGCTCGCTTGTGCTAAATTCTTAACATTGTTTTTTTCTCTTCTCCACACGTCTATAGATCTCCTGCAATACAGTTCCTGAGTAGGTGACAATGAAAAGTAAGAAATATTTTCATAACAAAACATTAATAAGCAAGTTATAAATAGTTAAATTGAAAGCAAGACAAAGTATATTTCCATATACTTTGTTTATTACACACAACTTTAAAATAATAACTTTATTATATATAACTAAAATTTTAAAATAAATAATTCTTAAAAATGGATTGTTTAAACTTTGCAAACTATAATCAAAAAGAAGTTAGTGTAATATAATGATTTTTTGTCATTAGCTGATTTCCCTGCTCTTGCTTCACAAGAATACCTTAAGTTTTTTAAGATAGTGCTAGATTTTTCGGATTATGTGACTTAAAACTAGCTATTTGTGTTGCCAATCTTAAGTCGCAGGATTATCAGTCTTAAATCAAGTGCATTGGCCTTTGCGATAATGAAGAATTGGGTCTTGTATACTTCGAAATACTTTCTTCATCATGACACCTTTAGGTAATCTCAAAGTAAAGGGTAAAATGTAGCAATCTCTCTAGCTGTATTTCCTGGTTCTCTACTTTTATTTATTCTAGTCCTATTTATAAAAGTACCTTTACTTAAAAGTATTTTCAATACTACCTACTTGCTCTTTAGTTTTAATTTTTAGTTGGCAAAAATTTACTCTTTCATTTGATTCTTAATAGATTAGTTTTAATCTAGTAAATAAGTTTACTGTATCTTCTATAGATGTCGAGGAGCAGTTATTTGACTCACTATTTCCTCTTGTCCTATTTCATTTCTCCATGTCCAGCTTTCTTCTCTGAGAATACGTACTCTGAAAAGTTTGCTGGTTTACGAGTTCACAAACTGAATGGACTCTCATGGATAAAAAAATTAAATAAGAAAAATACATTGAATCCGTAATACTAATCCAAAAATATTCCTCATTCAATATATGTATTCAATATGTAGGGAATTTTCCTTCATTTAAATTAAATACATAATATATCACAATATATCCGGTGTGGGTAGCGTATCTCTGTTTAGAGAATATCTAGCACTCATTTACATCCTTATTTTAACTCATACCGTATTATTTATTTATTTATTAAATTAGAAAAAATTATTTACTTAAAGATATTTGAAAGTTATTCATTCACTCCTCATTATTTCACAACCTTAACTTTGGAAATATTTCTGTTAGAATGGTTAGAATGTTTTCAATATAACAAAATTTTATAAAAAATTTCCTGGTTGTTGCTTTTTTATATCCTCTTTGTCTAGCGACTGCTGGATGCGGTCCATGAGATTATTAACCCTTAAAAATTCCAAAAATATTAAAGGATTTCTAATTGTCATCGCAGGAGAGTTGAAGACAATCCATAATGTATTAAGGAGAAATATTTTCTGAAGTGCACTTGTTGCATGTTGGAAAAATCTTCTGGCCCCTATCGAAACAAAGCCCCCTCATGTGATAACTAGAAAATCTGAAAAGTGCTGTCTGATCTTTTCAGTCAACAATCCATGCAACAAGTGCGTTTCTGGTGCATCAGAAATAAGTTCACTAACCAGTCTTTGACTTGTTTTTCAAGTAGTTTTTATAGGAGTAGATAATAGAAACACTATTCATCCATTAAATTTTTAAAATACTCGATCATTTTGTCAGAAAAAACTTAAATTCAGAATAAAATTAAATTAATAATAAAATTAAATAAAAATATTGAATTGCATGCAATTTTTTTAATTGTCTCTACTTTTTCTGAAAACAAATTATTCTTTTTGTATACAAAGGATGCAAAGTAAACGGATTTTTTAAAAAAAGAGAGAAAGTAGAAAAATATAAAAAAATAATCTTTCACATATCAAATCTAAGTTTGGAGAATTTGATATTTCAAGGGGCATATTTTTTTCTTTTTCGCCTTTTGATTAATTTATTATTAAAATATTTATTGCCATTTCCTCTAATAAATCGAAAAATATACTCAAAATTTGCAGTTTTATCATTAATAGAGTTACCATGACTTTTTATAAGGTGATATTCTTTTTTGTTGGAATCCAACTTTAATTTTAGAACAATTAATTTTCCAAATCAATTATTTGGATTTTTTTTAACATCAATTACATTTGTGTGGCATGTGATCTTACAATTTAAGAGTTTCAGGCTATTTACTGAGTGTGTTAAATGCTTCCATATATAGAAAAAAATTCTCTTTTGAAAAGAATTCCTTTTATGTTTTCCTACCATAGAAAGTTTTGATAGCTAAAAATAAAGTATTGCAAATAATTATAATTATTATAAGGAGAGAGAGACTAATCTATTTTTAAAAACAAATTATCCCCAAATTTGCATTATACTATGATGAATTATTTTCTAATAATTTATTAAAATGTATTAAAAATATAACACTCACATCACTTCCAATATTACTTCATTATTATTCAAAAAAGGACATAAGTATGCAATCCTTTTTTTTAAAAAATGAATCAATATTTTAACTTTTAATTAGAGGCACTAACTATGGAAAAAGGATAAAAGATGATAATATAATCTTTATAATTTTATTTTATTAATATATCCTTATTATAATAAAAGCAAAACACAAAATGAAATGATATATAAAATAAAAAATGCAGGGTGATTGCAACTTTCTATGAAAGATTCTTTCTACGTCATAGTGCATGTTCTCTCTCTCTCAGTCAGAGAAATATATATTTCCCCAAAACATTTTTGTTTCCGTTTAGAGAAACATTGTAATTATTAACCAATATCATCTTTTGATACTCAATCAATTTGGAAACATTTTTAAATTTATTTGAACTGCATTTTTTAAGATTAATGTTTTTTATGGCCTTAAATTCTTGAAATATTTGTTAGAGACTTTTAAAATTACTTCTTTTTATCCCTTTTCTTTGAAAAAAAAAGTTAAAAATAAAATGATGTATTTACCTTGATGACTTTATAGGAATATATTTATTAAACAATTTCTATGATAGTAAAAAGTTATTGTATTCAAATTTTTTATTTATTAAAAATTTTGATGTTATCTCTTAGCTTAAAAAGGCAGATATTAATACATATTTTTTAAATTTTATCCTTATTAAAAATTCTGAAGACGTTTATAAAAAAATAATATATTTATTAAATTTTAATATGCCAAATACAATGTATAAAAGTTACGGATCTATGGATTTGTTCAATTGTCTAGCAATTTGGTCATTTACCGCGTTTAATAATAAATTGTGTAGGTACCTTATGATTGAATGTGAACATCATTGATAACATGTGTAGTATTTTTATCATGCTGTCTTATAGGCTAAGTCCTCCCAAGTGGTTAAACTATACATTGCGATGCAGATGGTAGTAAAAATAGAGTAGTGAGTAATCCAAAATGAAGCAATAAGGTACTTGATTTGATAAAAGAATATATACCATACTTTCTACATTTTCATTTTTTATTTATTTTTATTTATTAAAATAATGATTATTTTATTTATCTGTATAATTAATTTCCTCTTTTTATATTAATATATAGAGGTATGTTTCTAGATTATAAATATAAAGATTATTTTATTTATCTGTTATAAAACACAAAGTGGCATAAGCAAATTGTAGTGCATGATTTTGTTTTTGTATTTACAATAATCATTAACATAGCTGACACTTTCACCAATAGGTGACCCACTAAAATAATCCAAAATGCAGTCTATTTTGAAGAAATAAATTGCTTATAATACACTGCCAGGCATTAAAAATGCAACACCAAGAAGGAGTTTCCAGAAAACGAACTTGGCAAACAGAGAGAAACAGCAACGAACAATAAGTGATATGTATTTAGAAGTAATTTGCATGATACAGAGCGAGAACAGGGTTGGGTTAGTAAATTGTAGAACCACCTAGGACTATGATGCCCCAAGCAATACGTCTAGGCACAGAGTCAATGGGAGTAGAGATGGCGTTTTGAAGAATGGCTCTCCATTCCCTGTTAATCATTTGCCAAAATGTGTCTTCTGAAGGAGGCTGTGGCATGGTCTGCAAATGGCACCCAATCATATCCCAAACGTGTTCGATTTCTGAGAGATTTGAAGAGCATAGTGGTTAGTGAAGCAGCTGTACACTTTACTTACAGGGCATGTTGACTGATGCGAGCAATGTGCAGTCGGGCGTTATCCTGCTGATAAAGGGCATTAACCCAAGTAGTAAAATACCTTGGCCTTATATTGGCTAACTGTGGCTTTGTCAAGGTCCAGTATTGGCGGTCTATATTGGGCCAATCCTGGATGGTCTACATTTCGTTTATAGGACCAATGTGGGTTGCCAAGATAGGCCCAGGTATGGAAACCTACAATGGATCAATCTGAACGGCCAAGATAATACGGCCAAGCTTGGCTACCAAAATTGGTCCAATATAGGCAGCCAAGATAAGACCATGCTTGGCTGCCGAAATTGGTCCAATTTAGGCAGGCAAGATAGGACCTATTATGGCTTATAGGTTTGTCTAGATTATATGTACCTCATAATGGTAACAAAGAATTTTATTTTGAATAACTAAATTAGAAGGAAGCTTTTTTAAATTAATGCAATAAATACGCATTTTTTTCATTTAAAGCTGTATTGTTGCATCTTACACGAATAAAATAATTGTCATGTTTAAAATGCATTATTTTGCATTCCGTTTTAAAAATAACACAAGCGACAAATCTGTTATCCTTTTAAGTTATACTTAAATAATTTAGCAAAATTTACAAAATATTTGATGAAAATCAGATTATGTTGAAATTAACATTCAAAAAGAAAGGAAAAAAACAAGTAAATATTTACTATTTATCAATTGTGAGTATAAACGATTTAGCATATAAATCTTATTATTGTATGTTATATTTTAAATAATCATATTAGTAATATATTAATTTGATTTGTGTAATTTTAAAAGAGAATCTAGTTACTGCTTTGCTTATAATTCATTAACCCAAATTGTACGTTTTTGTGTAGAATCATATTTTTATGTTTTTCACTATTTTTTCTCACATTAAATCGTTTTTTTTTCTACTAAGTATATAAACTCCAATTAAATTAAAATGTAATTTTTGTTTTCAACAAGAAACTAAATTGAGAATTTATACACTTAAAATCTTTCTATTTGTGTCTCTGAAAAGAAAAAAATTCATGTTATATTTCTTACTTATAACGAGTTGTGTATCCAACAGAAAAGCATCAAAATTTGAATTACACTTATTTAAGAATATTCATGTAGATATTGATTACTGTTTCTGAATATTTTAACTTTAGTTCACATCTCGCTGTCAGACATTTCAAATATTATTTCCTTTTCTTTATTTTAACAAACTCGTGCATTACTTCTTAAGAATTCAACATTAGCTTTGAACAAAATTTGCCTAGTTGTAGAAATATTCTACCCTGAAAATATTAACTTGACAATAGAAACGTTTATTCTAAAATTTTTATTTTACAAAATGCAGATATTTTTGCAATATAGATAATATATTTTATTTCTCAATATTTCTAAAATGCTGCTCTTCAATATATTTACTTAAGCTGCCTCTTCACTATAATTGGTCAACACTAGAGCAGGACCTATAAATTTAATACTAAAAAATTATTAGAATTAAATAATGCTTGTTAACACATGCATACATTATATTTAAAAAGTGATTAAAGTTTTTTCAAATTCCACATAAGTTTTTAATTTTAAAAAGTTTCAAGATTAAATTTATTTTTTGATATGACATCAATTGTTGATTCTTTTAACTAGAAGTATATGATTTTATTATAAGCAAATATTAAATTATATTATTGTAACTTTGCATTTCAATAGTATTTGTTACCATAAAAATTATTATTGAAATGAATGGTTGAAATAAAAGCATTCTATGAGGAAGCAATTATTGCACTATTTTGTAAACCATCACTAATTAATGTCCAATATAAGCATTAGAATTTTTTTAGTATTGTATTTTGACTAAGTGATTGCTTTAAAGTTGGCATAAATGTAATGAAGGATCTAGATTAATGTTTCACTAGCTCCATAATGTGTAGAGCTAGTGTTCTTTTATTGGGTAATTAAACATATGAAAATAAAAACATGCAATTTTTCATGTGGACATCTTTCAATAGGTTATAACTTAATGATATGTTATAAATAAAAAACTACCATTAGTCATACCTTTAAATAATAATTGATTATAATAAGTAAATCACACCACTGATCTATTGATGTACTTTTAGGAATAGAATACTGAGATTCATGGCATATTGGAAACCTATTTCATACAGTTTAGAAAAGAATAATTTACACTGGCTTCAAATTTCTGTTGAAAATGTAAGCAAACTATTCTTTGTTTATCATTTTCAATAGAACTAATAATTAATACATGGATAAATATAACTTCAGTTATTTGGTAGTTATTTTGAATATTTCAGAGTAATTTATAAATCAGAATGAAACTTCTAAAGCAATACTAAAATTAGTCACAGTTTGAATGCTAAATAAGTTTTCTTGAATTTATTATTCATTATTAGTAAGAAGAAGTCACATCCCAACTCAAAGCTGAAACAGTACAAGATGGAAATAAACTAAAATTTATGTCATTCCCCAAGGAGTTACAAATATATGGTACTTAATTTGAACATTCTGGAAATAGTTACTGATTAATACCTAAATAAAATGTTAAATAGAGCAGTAAGAAAATATTTTTTTTAATATTGTACATTGATTGAGTGAAAAGTTTGTCTATGTGTGATGGATCTAGATTATTTTCATGAGATCCGTAATATCTAAGGCCAGAGTTCATTTAAAGTGACATTAACGTAAAACCAACTAACACTTTTTGGATTTTTGAAGTGGGAACATTAAATAGATATTTTATGTTATATTATTAAAGAAATGTAAAAGTACCATTAATCAAACCTTTAATAAATTCTTATAGTTTTCAAATAAATTATATTAATGTATTTCTAGACATATATTGAATATTTCATATAATTTAAAAAAGTTTTCACTTTTACACAGGCTGCTAATTTCTGAAAATGTACAACAAATTATTCTCTTTTTATGTGTTTATCATTTTCAAAACAACTAATAACTAAAAAATTGCATAAATACAGCTTAAGATTTTTAATATTTCAGAGTAATTAATAAATTAGAATGAAATTTCCATAGCAATACTAAAACTAGCTACAGTTTAAATGCAGGGCAAGTTAAATTTATTTATCATTCTTTATTTAAGAAAATTTTTTATGGAATTGCCATTCCTTCAAAATATGATCCTGTTAACAGAGACATTTTTAGTTTAGTCAGTTCCGGATAGAAATAATATACTCTAAAACTTTTGACTAACCCAGTAGTTGTTTTTGTTGTATTATCCAGTAAAGTAGTGTGATGAATCAAATTGATCCAAAAAGGTCCAAGACAGCTCTAGCCACATGTATAACCTCCCAGACATACAGGAGTCGATACGGGGATCGAGATGAATCCTGTGTGCTTTGCCATTATGACAAGGCAATCAAAAATGTGGTCGGAAGAGAATTCAGTGAGGACAGCTAATATGACTTCGATAGCATTGGGAGATATTTTCATTCCCTGGGGATTCCATTCCTTTCATTCCATGGAGGTGTTTAGCCCTCAATCTGGATAGGGTCGTGGAGATAGCATAGTTACAGTTTAGAGCAGAGATGCAATACTTCTCTTTGATGGCCATTAGCTCACAGGTTTAATTTGAGACAATTTTACCAATAGATATTTTTTGGAATGAGATTTTGCATGTGCCTTAATGAAAAAGATGCCACCACCACCCCAGTCAAGGCTTGAGTCTGAAAAGCCATCTGACCATTGACACTTAAAACAACTTCTTGGAATTTCTCTTACCACAGAAATACCTAAATTTACAAAAAATCAATAATTATTAAAAACTGAGTAAAAAATATTGTTTCTGTTCAGCGTGTGATACAAGAGCAAATACTGTTTTACCAAATCAAACTGATTTTATTTATTTAGAAAATGTAAAATATGATTCTAGGAAAGTATGATTTTAAAGTGTTACTTATCTGTGATCCATTAAATAGAATATTTTCTATACAATCATATTCACACTCTTAAATATAAACCGTTAGTATTCGTTAATAAGGATATTCAAACCTAAAATTTTTTAAGCCTGATCATTTTAAAAACATTGTATTTATGACTAAACATGTTGAATGCTCATTGGCATCTAAATAGTTTAGATAGAAGAAGCAAGACATAAGTTTGCACTACCTATTTGATAGAAATTAAGAAAAATATAGAAAAAAATCATTTTAAATTAAGAATTTAAATTTTTATGTTTTTAAGTTATGAGTGATAATTTAGGACCAATATTTTAAAAAATTGGAGTATTCAAGTTTTTATAAGAATGAATGACATATATTTCTGTGGTACTCAGAATTATGTAGTGACTAAATTCATTTACTTAGACAATAAATTAGCAACATGAATATTAAGATGAAAAATGGAAAAAACTCAGTTTATGAGCACCTTTTTTCGTAGCAACGTTGTAACTAGAGAATTATTCTTTAGTTTTAGATAAATTTCTTTAATGAAATGCTTTCTAATCTCATTTATTTTGAGTAATAATAATTTTATTTGCTATTCAGTTAAAAATTAGCATTATGTTAATCAAGCAATTTACTTATTTAAATGACTATTATATTTGTAAAACATTAAAAATTAGCATGGGCTGAGTACATGAGTAAATTATGAATTGAGCATTTATAAAGGCAAGAGGACCGCTTTAAAAGAGAAAAAGCTGCTATTTTCTTTACATATTCCTGGAATTAAAATAAAGGCAAGATTGTAACCAAAATATATAACTAATTGCATATGGTTTGTAGTTTCTATAAATTTGCACTTGCTTTTAATTTGGCATTGAAAGCCCTAGCCTTTGGATTTTCATGTATTCCTCAAGATATAATTCTATATGATGGCAAGCCATACTTTCAATATTTTTGTTAACTTTTCATATTTAATCCATTCTAAAGTGCAATGAAACTTGTTAAGCTCTAAACAAATAAGCCAACCGTTTGATAAAATATATGATGGAAATTACCATGCAAATAAGTTAAAGAATATATATTTTTGAATTTAAGAATAACTTCATAGTTAATGCTAACACGTTGAATAATCAATAGCACACAATTCTTAAAAAATCAAGACGTAAGTTTTACAGAAATTATTTCATGAAAATCAATTGGTAATATTATACAAAATAAATAGGATTTTAAATTTTTATGTTTTTTTTTAATTATGA
This sequence comes from Latrodectus hesperus, assembly GCA_037975125.1. Taxonomy (NCBI): domain Eukaryota; kingdom Metazoa; phylum Arthropoda; class Arachnida; order Araneae; family Theridiidae; genus Latrodectus; species Latrodectus hesperus. The sequence continues at coordinate 54,853,260 of CM075858.1, forward strand.
GTGATAATTTAGGGCCATTATTTTAAAAAATTAAAATATTCAGGTTTTGAAGAATGAATGATTTATCATTTTTAGGGTATTCAGTTTTATGTAGTGACTAAATTCATTTACTTAGAAAATGCAATAGCAGTATGAATATTAAGATGAAAAACGAAAAAATCAACTGTAAACTCAGTTGTTTTTTTAACCTTTTTTCACAGCAACATTAATAAACTGGATAATTTTGTTTAAGGAAATGTTTTTTAATCTCATTTATGTATAAGTAAAAATACTTTCATTTGGTATTCAGTTAAAAATCAACGTTATGTTATTCAAGCAATTAATTTATTTAAATGACTATTACATTTTTAAAACATTAAAAACTGTCAAAGACTGAGTTCATCAGTAAATAATCAATTAAGAATTTATAAAAAGAAAGGATCACTATAAAAAGAAAACGCTACTATATTATTTGCATACCCATGCAATAAAAATGAAACCATGATTGTAAACAAATATAATTACTTGAATATGGTTTGTCATTTTATAAATTTGTACTTGCTTTAATTTAGCATCAAAAGGCGTATTCTTTGGATTTTCATCACAAGTATTCCTCAAGATATAATTCTGTATGATGGCAAGCCATACTTTGAATATTTTTGCTTACAATGTTTCACATTTCATTCATTTTAAATTGCAGTGAAACTTGGTAAGTTACAGACTGATAAGCCTACCGTTTTAAAAAATGTATTACTGAAATAACCGTGCAAATAAGTTAATGAATATATAGCATTGAATTTAAGAATAACACTTCATAGTTAATATAATTATGTTGGACAATCTATTGCACATAATTCTTAATAGATAAAATATAAAAATTGAAAGAAACAGAGTCAACAATATAAAAAGCAACACAATCTATATCTTACTGACAACACAAAGGAGTTAAAAAAATTTTTTAACTATTTGTTTATCCAGTGAAGTTTTTAGTACATTATATAGATAAAATTTAGTAAATTAATTATTAAATACATTCTTCAATATTTAAATATAATTTAAATAAATTAATTTAATTTAATGCATAATGAAACAAGTTTGAAATTTAAAGTTGTTTTTAATAAATACAAGTAACAGACAATTGTTGTCTATAGATTAAAAAATTTATCCATTGTACCAAAATATATATAAAAAATAAATTTTTCAATAACTAACTCATCAAACACATAATTTATGAAGTCAAATAAATCGGAACAATAGTTCTTTCTGAATAATATTCTGTAAATACATTTATCAGAAGTGTATATGTGAATTAATAAAAGTAGATAAATTCTCGTACAACTAATTTATTAATATGTATAACAATAAAATCGTATTATTATTTTCGGTTTTGGGATAGATTCATGAATAATAATATGCAAAACAATTGCAAATAAATATGAAGTATAATATATTTATATACAAAAATATTTAATATTTTGATTACGGTTATAATTTTATGTTTAAATGGATTAAATACTTTCATGGTATCCAAAATTTGTTATTGCAAATAGAAGTAAAATCGGACTTATAACACATCGACAGTTTTTAAAACTTCTTGATAAATTAAAAAAACATTCGTGATTAAATACAAGAATCAAAGTTTAAAAATGATTGAAGTTCAGGAACATTAATGTCAATTATTAAGAAAATTCTTGATAAGCAAAAATGCAACTAAACAGCTTAGAAAAATAGTCAGCCACAGTGGATTTAAATCTACATATGATATATTTCGACAAAATCTTGGCATGTCCACGATTGGTAGTAACTAGATATCTTTTTAGGACCAATAATAGCTTATTATCATAGACTGGAGAAAACTTGGCCCCCGTGATAGGACTAACCATGGCTTATCTTGGCATGCTCAATATTGGGGAAAACGTGAAGCCCATTATAGGTCCATTATTGGGCTTATCCTGGTATGTTGTATATTGGTTAACAGTTGACGCCCACTACTGAAGTTATCTTTGCAAGATTGCCAATATTGGGCCAAGCTATTTTGCTACTTGGGGGCACCTGAAGTTACGTTAATTTCACCGGCCGCAGCACATCATCTTCGTACCAGTGTACTAACTCGAACTTTAATAGGTCGTTCAGTGCTAGCCATTAGAAGATGTCATTCAGGATGACAAAATTGTGTTTACTTGCTAGGACAGTATAACCACTCTGAAAACTGCATACGTTAAAGACAGACGTGCCTTGCTACTGCTTGCTAAACAGGTTTAGTTGCAGCCTCAGTCTTGAGATTTTCAGGAGCGTTTATTCGCCTTCTCCTCCGGAAAACATAAAATAAAAATTCAAAACACAGAAGACAGTTGACCCTGCTGGTACGCTTTTTTCAGAGCGTGTTTTTAAGACCGAGTGACTCGGTCTTCGTCCACTACATAATTCTGGGCAATATGGCTAGGCCGTAAACAAACTTTGAGGACAACATAAAGATAATAAATACTGAAGAAGGAAATGGAAACTAGGAAATTTGCTCTTCCTGCAACAATCCTGGCAAGAGTTCTCAGCTGGAATTATCTCCGACAGGTAATGGTATTTCTACCAAGAAAACCAATCAAAATCTTTATCGATAACTTCAAAGGCAAAATTGAAGATTTAAGTAATATGATGCATGACATACAAAGCACTACATAATTCAATGAAGAAATAGGAAAGAAATTTTGGTCCATAATTTTTATCATTCGCGCAACAGTTTAAATTTCAAAAAATATCCAAGCAGACTGGAAAAAAGTCGAAAACAACCAAGGAAATGAAGCAAGCAAATCTTTTGTTTAATAAAAATACCTCTTTTGCACTTCTATTCGAGTCGATAGATGGCACTGGGTCACAAAGCAAGAATACCTTGTCCTTTTAAGAAATGATGTATTACTCAATACAACAGAAGTAGACTCGATGAAAACTAAATAATAACACCTCCTTCCAATAGAAAGTAATGAAACAAATGAAGAACTAAACAAAATCAACAAACAAGCCTCACCCACAATACCCAGAACAGTATAAAAACCAAAGTTTAAAACTTCACCCATAATAGTCACCTATGCCTCTCCTGCCTGGTGCGCAATTGATAAATCAACAATGCTACTACTTAACCGATTTCAATATAAAACTGCGGAATATTCTTGGAGCCCCTAGATACCTCAAGAACTCAGCTATTAGAAGAGATTTAAAACTAGACACTTTTGAACAATACTTTGCAAAAAGAAATATCAATTTTTTCAACAAAGCTGAGAATTGCTCAGCAGCTAATTTTAATGATTTATTTAACTGTATTAACTCATACGATGAAATTAAATTGAGACCCATTGCTGCGCACTACCTTAGTGACGCCACAATGTCTAGCTTGTCTACAGTAATTCCATAATATTTTGTACATTTTGTAATTTCTTATCTATCTAGATTTTATTTTTTCTCTGTACATATTTATTGCATTTTACTTTCATCCTAATGTTTACTTATATATTCAGAATTTATTCTTTTCTAATTTCAATTATATTGGCTTAGTTATTCTGCTTTTATTCAGTTCTTCACTTGTATCTATTAAACAAGACTGAGATTTTCTCATTTTGCCCCTGTAAAGTTGTTTTTATTTTAAAAATAATTTTCAGAATTCACATTCTCTTTTCGACTGTGGGCTCAACGCTGCCGACCAATCAGAGACGTCCGCTGTCCCCGGACTCCTTCTTCCTCTCCTTCTACTTCTCATGACTCCTCCCACTAGCCACCTTTTTCCCTTATTCCATTACGTCTTATTTCCGATGGAAGAGTAAAAGCAGCCTCGCTGCTGAAAGCTCTAGAAAATATATCTGATTCTTGATTCACCCATAATAGTCGCAACAAGTAAATAAATCCTTTTTAAAAGAAACGCCTACTTTTAAAGTAGTTACATATGCTGATATCACGCCTACTTTTAAAGTAACTATATAAGCTGATATCACACCTACTTTTGAAGTATAGGATAGGATAGGATAGGATCGATAGGTGGATATGCTTTCTCTCGGGAAGGTCTTATTTTCCGTCTCCCCTTCAATGTGAATACTCCTTCGGGTGCCGCGTTGTAGGATTCTTTCCAATTGTCATACGACTACTCACACCTAGCTAACTTAGTTCTGGGTCCCTGAGGACAATTTCTGGTTACTTTAAGTTTCTTATCTCAGACCAGGAGCTCACACTCTGTTTCAGAGTCACTGAGCGGTCTACCTCGCTCTTTGTTCTCCCCTGGCCAGGGGAGACTCTCTCTTATCTCTTCAATTGAATTCTCGATCGATTATGGAAACCACTAAACCTACTGGACAGGACGCCTTTCGGGCAACCCAAAAAATTATGTTGGAACGACTGTTTGCCAGGCTAGATGAAGTCTGCAGCAACCTGAACGACATTACGAACTTGGACGAATTTACTTCTGAAGACAAAGAAACTGTTAGAGGAAAACTCTGCACCTTTGCAAAACATATCACTCAAGAAGCCACAATTACATCTAAAGAAGTGAGTCATGATGATCCCTCCACAGAGGATAACTCCATAGAAATGACAGAAGTCATAATCCAGGATATTCCAACAAAGAATAAATTTGATATTCTTAACATGGATGATAATAATTCAGGAAATAACCAAAACAAAAACAGCGTTAAAAGAACTCGAAAAATTAATGAACATCAACAACCGCCTAACAAAACAAAGAAAACCCTCATCGAAGATTCCACTGCAGATGCTAAAAATAAAAAACTCCAACACACGAATACTACCAAAGATGTACAACAGGATATCCCTTCTACTAGCACACACTCCCAGGGAGAAAACAACGAAAATGAAAATCCCTCCATCATGGCTAAGCCATCGAGGAAAATACCGCCTATTGTTATCAGAGATAGAAAATTCTCTTGAAAGACTCTCGATAAACACTTTCAAGACGCCAAACTCACTGGCTACACTGCAAAATCCTCTACTTACGAACTGAAAATCAAATTCACAGATGCTGAATCTCACAGATCGGCCATCAAAATACTTGAAAAAATAGAGGCAGGCTACCACACCTACCTCCTACCAGAAGATAAACCACTCAAAGTAGTTATTCGTTACCTCCCACATGACACGGAAATTGCCGATATATCTGATAGTTTAATAGAAGAAGGATTCACCATCAGCACTATTGTCCAGATGACACGCCGTAGAAATGGAGAGACTCAGAAACTACCGCTTTTTCTCATTACAATGCCTAAAAAAAATAGAGCAAAGGAAATTTACCAACTACAATATATAGACAGAGTCAAAGTTCGCATAGAAGAATATAAAAACAGAGGAGGCCCTACGCAATGCCATAGGTGCCAAAACTTACACCATTCCCAAAGACTCTGCAAGCACGAACCACGTTGCGTTAAATGCGGAGAAAATCATTTAACACACTTATGCATGAAAAGTAAAGACCTTCCTGCTAAATGTGCGAACTGCCAAGGGGACCACCCGGCGAACTTTAGAGGATGCAAGACCTTCATTGAAGCAACAAAAACTAAAAATAAAGATAACACCACAATACGCATCACTAAAGGAGTAGTTGTAGAAAATAAAACATATGCACAGGCTGCCAGCAATAATACAATACAAGAGGCAAAGAATTTAATTGACCAGCTAAAACTCATTGTGAACTATATTGTACCGAGCTCCACGGGTTCGTGTCGATTGAGAGTTGAATAAAGCAACCACTTAATGAACACAAGACTTTATTCGTAAAAACTTCACTAGATAAACGAAATTCCCACTGTAACAATCACAATTATACAGCTACAATTCGTCAGATATAATAAGAAACAGCTTCTAATCACAGGTCTCAAATACCTCAGACAGAGAACAACTAGCAGTCACAACTAATCGTCTTCACTCACTGACTGTCTTTACAAAAACTCTGACTCTTCCATGTCGGGCTGCGGTATTTATACCTGACTTGGCGGAGAAATCTACCAATTTCGCCAAGGTTCTGGAAGCTTCTAGGCTATCTCGAAAAATATTGGTCCTAGAGCTTAGGTGATGAATGTTTCCAAAAGTATCGATTTCTCGCCAAGTCGCGAAGAATCTTGCCAACCGTCGCCAAGTCGCCAAGAATCTCGCCAACCGTCGCTAAGTCGCCAAATCATTAGGAAATCCGCTTTTAAATTACAACACGTCTAAATACCACAATTTTTGCCCAAAATGCGAGAATTTCCGATCTGTCTGAGATATTTTAATACAAATATAATCATTATTTATAAATTTGTAACATTGCCCCCTCTCAAGGACTGCACGTCCCGGGCAGTACAATCCCCTGATAGGAGGCCAAATTTAATATAAGAGAATTTACATTTCAAGAGGATATAGAGCACATTACATACACAAGCAACTAAAAATACAAGAAAATAGAAAGATTAAAATTATCTGTACTATTTACAAAGAGACCATGGTCTACTAATTTTTAGTTTACATTACGATAAGGAGCTAATCTATCATAATGTACTACCTTTGGTTTTGAAGAAGATGATTTCCTTATACGAACAACGACGTCGTTCAGTCTTTTTAGGACTGTGTAGGGACCTTCCCAGTTGGCTTGCAACTTTGGCGAAAGTCCTTTACGTCGAATCGGGTTCCACAACCAAACTTTGTCACCTTCTTGAAATTCATGTCCTGTCGCTCTTGTGTCATACCTTGTCTTCATTCTTTCGGTCGTCAGGTTGATTCGGTCTCGAGCGAAGTTATGGACATCTTCAAGACGTGCCTGAAGGTCTCGAAGGTATTCCTCTGGCGATGAAGATGTATCCGGTGGACGACCAAACTGAAGATCACAAGGGAGACGAAGTTCGCGACCAAAGAGCATCTGTGAAGGAGTATATCCGGTAGTCTCATGGACAGCACTGCGATATGCAAGCAGAAACAGCGGTAGCTTCAAATCCCAATCTTGCTGATTTTTGGAAACCATAAGTGAGAGATTATTCAAGATGGTTCGGTTAAATCTCTCTACCATGCCGTCCGATTGTGGGTGTAGTGGCGTGGTCTGCGTCTTGTCTATTCCGAGAATTTGACACATTCCTTTAAACACAACAGAGGTGAAATTTGTCCCTTGATCCGAATGGATTTGTAAGGGTGTGCCGAATCTGGAAACCCATTGATGCACTAGAACCTCGGCTACTGTAGTCGCCTCTTGATCGGGGATTGCAAACGCTTCAGGCCACTTAGTAAAGTAGTCCATGACAACTAGTATGTATTTGTTGCCATTTGAGGATCGTGGTAAAGGACCCAAAATGTCCAATGCTATTCGCTCAAAAGGTGCTCCTACGTTGTACCGCTGCAACCTTCCTCGGCTACGTTTCTTCGGTCCTTTACGTGCCGCACAGTCATCACAAGATTGGCACCATTTCTCTACATCTTGTCTCGTTTTGCTCCAATAGAAGCGTTCTCGAACTTTCTGTAGAGTTTTCATTACTCCGAAGTGGCCTCCAGTTGAGCTATTGTGCAATTCTTTCAAAACATCTGAAATTCTTGATTTTGGAAGAACAAGCTGCCATTTGAAATTACGTCCATCATCGGACTCCCATTTCCTGTACAAGACACCATTTCTTATATGGAGTGAGTCCCAAAGAGCCCAATATTGCTTAGTAGCAGGACTGTAGGTGGAAATATCCTGCCAACTTGGTCTCATACTAGAAGATTCTTTCAATTCAAGAATTGGATTTATATCTGGGTCTTCTTTTTGGGCTTCCCTAAGTCCTTTATCACTCCATGGGTCTGGTTTTGATGGAGGTGAAACAGTAACTTGGCGTACCGAAGTATTTATCAGCTGATAGTTCTTCTCTACTCTAGAACAATATCGGCAGCTTTCATTACACGGTTTCCTTGATAGTGCATCAGCATTTCCATGAAGAGTTCCTTTGCGATGACGTATTTCAAAGTCAAACTCCTGGAGTCGTTGAATCCATCTGGCTACCTGTCCTTCTGGATTTTTAAAATTTAAAAGCCAGGTTAAAGATGCATGATCCGTCCGGAGCAAGAACTTTCTTCCATAGAGATAATGGTGGAAATGTTCTATTGCTTTGACGATTGCCAGCAATTCCTTCCTGGTTGTACAATAATTCCGCTCCGGTTTTGATAGGCATTTACTCCAATAAGCAATGACATATTCTTTATCATCAATTTCCTGCGACAAAACAGCTCCGATATTTTCGTTGCTGGCATCCGTATCTAAAATGAATAATTTTTCGGGCTGGGGATATGCAAGAACGGGCGAAGATGTCAACGCCTCCTTCAGTTGTTTAAAAGCTTTCTCACATTCATCTGTCCATAGAAATCTCTGTTTAACTTCTGTCAACTTGTGAAGAGGTCTGGCAATACTTGAAAAACCCTTAACGAATTTCCTGTAATATGTGCATAGTCCAAGAAAACTTCTTAATTGGTGGACATCTTTTGGACGACTCCAGTCCTTAACTGCGGAGATCTTTTCAGGATCTGTTCTTACACCTTCAGCAGAGATAATGTGTCCCAGATAGCTTACTTCACGTCGGAATAAATTACATTTGCAAGGATTCAGCTTCAGGTTGGCCATTTTTAATTTTTCCAGCACCTTTCGGATGTTTCTTAAATGGTCTTCGAATGTGCGCCCTACAATAATGATATCGTCCAAATATACCAAACAGGCTTCGTAGGAAAGTCCTCGTAATACTGTCTCCATCAGGCGCTCAAACGTTGCAGGTGCATTGCAAAGCCCAAATGGCATAACCTTGAACTGCCAAAGTCCTTGTCCTGTGGTGAATGCAGTCTTTTCTCGATCCTCAGGATGTATCTCTACTTGCCAATAACCACTCTTGAGATCCAAAGTCGAAAACCATTGTTTTCCGGATAAAGCATCAAGTGTATCGTCAATCCTAGGAAGAGGGTAACTATCTTTTTTAGTGATGTTGTTTAACCGACGATAGTCAACGCAGAATCGGGTAGAGCCATCTTTCTTCCGAACTAAAACAATAGGCGAAGCCCAAGGACTCTCTGATGGCTCAATAATGTCATTCTGCTGCATTTCCATCAGAAGATTATCCACCTCTTCCTGCTTAGCGAATGGCAATCTTCTCGGATGTTGTTTAATGGGTGGATGATTTCCTGTATTGATTCGGTGCTGCGTCAATTTGGTTCGCCCAACATCATCTGATTTCTTGGAAAAAAGATCTCCGAATTCTAATAATAGACTTCTTGCAGCATTCCTCTGTTTATCATCTAACTCTGCACTCTGAAGGATTTCATTAATTAGAGTGTCAGGAGGCTCAGATAGTGTGGTTTGACAATTTCGGTTAATACAGGTCACTGGAGTGCAAGTCGCCAGCACTTCTCCTTCTTTTATTAGTTTTACCTTATTGCTTAGATTAGCAACTCTTACCGGGATTATATTTCGTGAAAGGTCGACGAGTGAAGAAGCCACTAGTACTCCTTTAACGCTGTTGTCGGAATCTGGATATTCAGTCAATCCATAATGAAAATTATTATCTTCTGAAAGAGCTCCGGAAACTATTGTCTCAGTTCTTGGTGGTAATGTAATTTCACTCTTTGCAGTTATATGATGGACTGTTTTAATATCAGAATATTTCGTCTTAAAAATCGCTATGTCTTCAGAACATGAATGTAGTTCATTATTTTTAAAATCTAACTTGAAATTGTTTTCTTTGAGGAAATCCAATCCGAGAATAAATTCGTCATTTATATCAGCGACATATGCCATATGATGGTACACGGCATTACCAAATGCAATGTTTAGATTGACTTTTCCATGCACTTTAATCTTATCACCTGTCACAGTTTGGAGGGTAATGCAGGGCGGCGTCCAGATGAGTTTGTCACCAAGTTTGCGAGCCAAATCTGTCCTAATGATAGTTACGTTGGCTCCAGTATCGATTATCATTCTGCAGGGAACTTCGTTGACATGTCCCATAACGAAAAGTCCGTTGTCGCCGCTACTTACGGAAGAAATGTGAAACGATTTGAAATGGGGCTTCTGACTCTCTGGACATCTCCGCCCCGCGAGATGGCCACATATTAGTTTCCCTGCTGTGGTGGAAGATCATTTCCACCATTTTTTCGTTTCGGGCAGTCTCTCTGAACGTGTCCGACTGCACCGCAAGTCCAACACTGAATTTTCGTGTTTCTGCCACCTTTACTCAATTCTAAGTTACGGAATTTTCTCCGCAGATTTTCGATTTGCTTTCTGAGATCACAGTCCGTATCAGTAGCAGAGATGGCTCTGATTGAGTGCCGGTCTTTACGCGCGGCCTGCTGGGCAGCCTCTATCTTATGTGCGTAGACTAGGGCAGATCCAATATCTTTGACATCGGCGAGTCTAAGTGTTTTCTGTATCTCCGGATCCCTCACACTATCGATGAAGTGATGGAGAGCCAGATCTTGACGTGTCTCAGCTGGGCAGTCCGAAAATGCTAGATGGGAAAGTCGCTGAATATCGGCAGCCAATTCTTGAAGACTTTCACCCGCTTTTTGATAGCGGGACTTTAACTGTAGTCTGCTATATTCTTTAGTGCACTTATCTCCAAACCGCAGCTCAAGCGCACTCGATAGGGCTTGGAAATCGTGCCTCTGCTCCTCCGGAAGCGTCTCGAGGATGTCAGCCGCGTCTCCTCTTAAAGAAGCCGCCAGGTGAAAAGCTTGGGCTCGGGGATTCCATCCATTAGCTTCCGCTACCATCATAAACTGGGTCTTGTATACTTGCCAGGATGATTTCCCATCAAATGTTGAGAGTTTAATATTGGCAAGGGAAGGCACAAATGTCACGTTGGGTTCCTCATGTTTGTTTGATATTTGCTTCTCCAAGCTTTCAATCTTCTTATTCATATTGTCTAATGCTTCTTCAACGTTTTCTTCTATCTCCAGAACTTTAGTTTCAACTGAAGTTACCTTATCTTCCATTGCATTCATCTTTTCCTGAATGATGTTGGAGAATTCTTCTTTAACACTTACAATGTCCTTCTTAAGTTCCGTTTTAAGTTCCTCCTGTCCAGATTTTATCTCTTTCATCATCTCGGTTTTAATCTCTTCTTGTCCAGCTTTCATCTCTTCTTGTCTAGCTTTCATATCTTCTTGTCTAGCTTTCATCTCTTCTTGTCCAGCTTTCATCTCCTCCTGTCCAGATTTTATCTCTTTCATCATCTCGGTTTTAATCTCTTCTTGTCCAGCTTTCATCTCTTCTTGTCTAGCTTTCATCTCTTCTTGTCCAGCTTTCATCTCAGCCATCTGCTCCGCTAATTTTTCGAGAAGACTTTTCATCAAATCCATATCCATTTTTCTTGTGACACGCTGCATCAACTCTTCAATCCCGATTCTGACACCAGTTGTACCGAGCTCCACGGGTTCGTGTCGATTGAGAGTTGAATAAAGCAACCACTTAATGAACACAAGACTTTATTCGTAAAAACTTCACTAGATAAACGAAATTCCCACTGTAACAATCACAATTATACAGCTACAATTCGTCAGATATAATAAGAAACAGCTTCTAATCACAGGTCTCAAATACCTCAGACAGAGAACAACTAGCAGTCACAACTAATCGTCTTCACTCACTGACTGTCTTTACAAAAACTCTGACTCTTCCATGTCGGGCTGCGGTATTTATACCTGACTTGGCGGAGAAATCTACCAATTTCGCCAAGGTTCTGGAAGCTTCTAGGCTATCTCGAAAAATATTGGTCCTAGAGCTTAGGTGATGGATGTTTCCAGAAGTATCGATTTCTCGCCAAGTCGCCAAGAATCTCGCCAACCGTCGCCAAGTCGCCAAGAATCTCGCCAACTGTCGCCAAGTCGCCAAATCATTAGGAAATCCGCTTTTAAACTACAACACGTCTAAATACCGCAATTTTTGCCCAAAATGTGAGAATTTCCGATCTGTCTGAGATATTTTAATACAAATATAATCATTATTTATAAATTTGTAACATTATATAAAAATATAGAGTAATGCAAGCCGTTAACCAGCAACAAATTATTAGTCAAAACCCACAACCTAACAATGAGTAATAATTCCATCTCTCTAGAACAACTACAAATTGGAAATTGGAATGCCAACAGCCTTGCAAACAAATTTGAAGAGTTTAAAAATTTTATTACTAATAAAGACTTGGACATCTGTGCAGTCACAGAGACTCACTCTAACGGCAGTCGAAACTACAACATAAGCAACTACAAAAATTACGTAACTAATAGATTACACTATCGGGGAGGTGGGGTAATTCTTTATGTTAAAAGAGCTATTCCATCAACCCTATACAGCAATAAGAATGATGAAGGCTACGAGGAAGTCTCAGTGATTACCGAACTCAATGATGGCATGAAAATTAAATTCTCGGCAGTCTACAATCCGCCACACAGAAAATTTACACAAAAGGATATTGAACACTTATTTTCTGGAAACTTCAAAACCATCTCTTTAGGAGACTACAACTGTAAAAACAGACACTGGGGCTGCAGAGCAACCAACAATAATGGCAAACAACTGATCGACATAATTAACAAGAACCAACTTAAAGTCTTCTCCCCTATGGAACCTACCTATTACCCAACTTTTCAAGCACAAATCCCAGACATCCTGGACATTATCTTAACCAACACAAATTTTCACATTGCTTCTGATGTGTGCAATGGCCTGAGCTCAGATCATCTCCCAACTATATCTACAATCAACATTAGCAAAAGTAATACTCCCACCACCACCAAAAGAACAAATTGGAACCTTTACCATAATATTTTACTCACAAAAAACTGGACTGCCCCCGCCATTAATAATACCATAGATATTGACATTTCTATTCAATCTCTCAATTTAGAATTATCCACAGCTCTTAAAGATGCCACTGAGGAGGTTAAATATATCCATAACTACCACAAAATTCCTCAAGAAACCAGAGAGTTAATTAAAACTAGAAATCGTATTCGGAAAAAGTGCAGGAAAACGGTCAATCCTATATATAAAACGGCAATTAACAATCTTAATAGACTAATTAAAGAAAAATGCTCTACTCATAAGAACCAACAATGGGAAGAAATGCTTAAATCCCTCAATACCGAAGATAACTCCGTTTGGAAATTTGCCAGAAACTTGAAGCATAGGACTCAAACCTGTGAACTTCTGAAAGGTGAAAGGGGATTAGTTTATACAGATCTTGAAAAAGCAGAGGCCTTTGCGGACAGTATGGAAGACCAGTTCAAATTGAACAACACTGAAACTGATCAAAACTTTAAAACATTATCAATAATACTTACAAGGAAATAAATAGAACAAACTTAGATGACTCGGAACTCGAACCCACTGCCCCTGAAGAACTTTGTGCAATTATTAAACGCCTTAATATCAAAAAATCGCCTGGTAAAGACTGCATTACCAATAAAATGATTAAATCATTTCCGAACAATATTATCAAACAACTTTCCCTTATTTTCAACTCCTGTCTTCATCTCAGTTACTTCCCGCACACCTGGAAAGAAGCTATTATCATGATCCCCAAACCACATAAAGATCTTACTATTCCAAACAATTATCGGCCTATCAGTCTCCTCTCTTCACTGGGAAAACTTTTTGAAAAAATTATTTACAATCGCCTCCTAATTTACATGAACAAGCTTCCAAATGAGCAGTATGGTTTCCGTAGGGAACTTAATACCACCAAGCAACTCCTTAGGATTATTGAATTCATCAGCAGAGGGTTAAAGAACAAAGAAAATTCTGCTTTTGTGATGCTTGACGTTGCTAAAGCATTTGATAGACTTTGGCATGAAGGTCTCATTTACAAGATCAAAAACTTAAACTTCAATGCACATATGATACTCCTCATAAAAAATTACTTACTAAACAATAAATGTCTATCATCTCAGAGAAACATCAAGGCCGGATTTCCTCAGGGCAGCATATTAGGACCGATTCTCTATCTATTTTATACTGTTGATTTCCCTGTTAATAGAATGGACCACAATAGCATCACTGCTTATTACGCTGACGATACTGGCATAATAGTTAAATCCAAATCCATTGAACTAGCTATCCGTAAACTTCAAAAGAAATTAAATAAAGTAGAAGAATGGTGCTCCACTTGGAAAGTCCAAATAAATACTAGCAAATCTAACCTTCTCATCATCAAAAGACCAAGCACTAGAAGCAATAGAACATCTGACCTGTTAATGTACAATGATAAAATCCCCATAGTCAACAATGCAAACTATCTGGGCCTTACTATTAACTAACACCTCAAATGGAAACCTCATGTCACAAATATCATCAATAAAGCGAAAGGAATGTTATTCAAACTTAGACCCATCATGGGCTATTATAGCAAAACGAATGCAAAAATGAAAAAACTTCTATATACAACTATGATACTCCCCATCCTCACCTATGCCTCTCCTGCCTGGTGTGCTATTGATAAATCAACGATGCTATTACTCAATAGATTTCAAAATAAAACTCTGCGGAATATTCTTGGAGCTCCTAGATACCTAAAGAACTCAGCCATTAGGAGAGACTTAAAACTAGACACTTTTGAACAATACTTTGCAAAGAGAAATATCAACTTTTTCAACAAAGCCGAGAAATGCTCAGCAGCAAATTTTAATGATTTATTCAGCTGCATTAACTCATTTGATGAAATTAAACTACGACCCATTGCTGCGCATTACCTTAGCGACGCCACAATGTCTAGCCTGTCTACAGTAATTCCATAATTTTGTACATTTTGTATATATTTCAATCTAGATTCTGTTCTTTCTCTGTACATATTTGTTGCATTTACTTTTATTTAGTGTTTACTTATATATTCAGAATTTATTCTTTCTAATTTCAATTATTTTGGAGTAGCTTTTATGCTACTATTTTGTTCTTCACTTGTATCTATTAAACTAGACTGAAATTTTCTCATTTGCCCCTGTAAAGTTGTTTTTATTTAAAAATAATTTTCAGACTACTACGATATACACGTTAATGAGTGCGGTCAAGAGACCTTTGCTCAGTGTGAGGTAACTGAAGAAAAAGGAAGAGATTCCGAATGAGAAAAACTTGGCATGAGATAGGACAAAACAAACAACACAACAAGACAGATAAAACAAGAAAACAAGAGGATAAATGCGATTAAATACAAGAGAATAACATAGGTATATACAGAACGCAAGGGGAATGCGAAGTAATAGGAAATGCAAGAAGCTTTCTCTCAGGTCCGAGAAGCAAGTATGACGTCATAATTCACAAAAAGGGAAACATTTTTATAAAATACAGAAAAATTATTAAAAATATGAGAAAGGTATATTTGGAAATGAAAAACCAAACAGAATTAGAGGAAAAAATATGATGTGAAATAAAAATTATTAATAATTTTTGCAAGAGGTAGGATCGAACTCCGAAAGTTCGTGATGGAAGGGCGGAACTCTAACCATTAAGCCACGGGAGCTTGTAGGCGGAGCATCAGAGTTGAAACAGTATCAAGTAGTGTTAAATTAAAGTTGAATTTTGATTGGCTGAGAAATCAGCTATGCAGTGAAGCAAGCTGAAAGTGGAAGGAGGGGCAGAAAAGAATTTGGAGATTAATCCGTATGAAGTATAATTACCGATGAAGTAAATTACTAAGGATGCAATGGTTAGAGATAAAAATATTAGAACGCGGAATAGGATATTTTCCGAATTCAATATGATTTTGACTACTGATGAGTGGATTGCTGTGAGAATTGATATCGTTGAAAAATTTAATTGACATTTTTTCAATGAATTCACGGATAGTAGGAATTTGAAGATCTTTATGCAGAGTATAATTGCTGACGTACCACGGAGCATAAGTGATGCGTCGAAGATATTTGTTTTGGAGCACTTGAACAGCATTGATGTGATAATTAGCAGCTTGACCCCAAACAGGGCAAGCATAGGTAATGATGGGCCGGACAATTTGCTTGTAGATGAGGATTTTATTCTTGAGCGAGAGGGGTGAGTTGGAGTATAAAAGTGAGCGCAGCATAGACATAATGGTGTTAAATTTATTTACAATGTGAGCACGATGAGACTTGAAGGTTAATTTGCTGTCAAGGATGAGGCCAAGATACTTAGTTTCATGTTCCCAGTCAATGAAGGAATTATTGATGATGAGTCTTTTAGGGAAGCGTCTGATGTTTCCTTTGGAGAAAATAAGTGCTTTGGTTTTAGTGACGTTGAGAGCAATACGCCATTTGATGAGCCATTCTTGAAGGATGTTGAGATAATGTTGTAAACGTAGGCGAAGAAAGCGAAGACTGTTATGTTGGGCAAGAACAGCAGTATCGTCTGCAAAAAGGCAAAGCATGACGGTGTTGGAGGGTGGCATGTCACTAATGTAGATGAGATACAGGAGAGGTCCTAGAACACTTCCTTGAGGAACGCCAGCACAGATGTCCATAGGGTCCGAGAGAATGTCATTGATGCGAACAATAAATTTGCGATTTTTGAGGTAATGTCTGATGATATGAATAAGATACTGAGGGAAGTTGAGATTAATGAGTTTATAAATAAGCCCATTGTGCCAAAGCTTATCAAAGGCACGTTTGATATCGAGGAAAACACCAGCAGTGCGGTACTTGTTGTTGAGTCCTTCAGTGATGCAATTGACAACACGGAGGAGTTGGTGATTAGTTGAGTGATCCCTGCGGAAACCAAACTGTTCATCAGGAAGGATGTGGTGATCATGGCAGTGATGGATGAGTCTGTTATAGAGAATACGCTCAAATAACTTGGAGAGGATGTTGAGAAGCGAGATTGGGCGGTAATTTTGAGGAAATTTATGATCAGTATTAGGTTTAGGGATGAAGATGGTGATTGAAGTTTTCCATTTATCAGGGAAGTAGTGGTGAAGAAGACATTGATTGAAAATTTTAGTGATATAAGTGAGAGCTTTGAGGGGTAAATTCTTGAGAACAACACACTTGATATTGTCAGGACCAGCAGACATTTTAGATTTAAGATGATGAATAAGTTCGGCAATTTCAGAAGGTGAAGTAAGAGGAGGCGGAGTTCTGGGAAAAGTAGTGCTTTGGATGAAATTGTGGACAGTTCTATTGACGATAGAAATTTGATTATTGTCATAGCAGTCATGGTTCACTTGAAGAACATCCTGTAGGTTTTCAGCGAAAACTTGAACTTTATCTTCAGTCTTATAGACAACACCATGAGGGCTGCTAATTGGGGGAAGAGTATAGTTCGTGCTTTTAATTTTTCTAATCATGGAGTAGAGGGAGTTGTCTTCCGGGTGGAGAGAATTTAGAAAAGTAGACCAGGTGTTATTACGAAATTTGAAGAGAGAGTCTTTAACTGTGCGTTGTAAGTTGTTAAGTTGCCTTTTAAGAGAAGGGTCACCAGAATGCTGCCATAGTTTCTTGATACGGTTTTTAGATTTAATAAGATTTTTGATGTCTTGAGGAATTCTGTAGTGAGGGTGAGAGATTGATTTGTACATACTGCTATAAGCAAGAGCAGAGTTAATTTTATTTTCCAGATTAGTAATGGAGTCCTCTATATCAGATCTATTGTGGATAGAAGGGTTGCCAGTAATGTTATCTTCTAAATTTTTACGGAATTTATCCCAATTGGTTATGGTGTGAGTACGAAGATTTAAGGGTAAGGTATTGTGAGGCCCAATGTCGAAGATGACCGGGTTATGGTCGCTACTTAATTCAGGAACAGAACGTGCTTGGAAGATGGTATTGTTAGCAGAAAGAGCAATATCAAGGATCGATCCATTGTGCATGTTGTTGAAGTGAGTTGGTTCATCTGGAGCAAAGAGGTTGATGTCATTGTCGTCAACAAATTGATGCAGTATTAAACCATTCCTATTGGCTCTCCCGTAGGTATTCCAGCTAGGATGTTTGCAGTTGAAATCACCAAAATGAAAAAATGCAGGGCTGAAGGATTTAAGCGTCGTAAGATCAGAGATTAGAAGAGGGTTGTTTGGTGGTTTATAAATGGAACTAACAGCTAAGGTATTATTGTTATGACAGTAAAGCAAGACAGCAGAGCATTCAATGTATTGAAGGTTGAAATCTATAAAGTCAAATTTGAACTTATTTTTAATGAAAATTGCAGAACCACCACCACGATGAGTGAGGCGATCAGATCTAATGCAAATATAATTAGGTATGTTAGCCTTATCACCAGGTTTGAGTTTGGTTTCTTGGACTCCTATAATATCCGGATCCCAGTCGGAAATAAAATCATGAAGTTCGTTAATTTTGGTTTTTAGTCCATTTGCGTTCCATGACATAATGCGTAGAATAGAAGGATTAAATTTTGTTATTTACATTGATGTTATTGATTTTATTTAAATGAATAATAAAGTTATTCATTACGTTTGACATTTGTTTTTGAAATTCAACTAGAATAGATTGCATATTGTATTGTACATTAGTATTTCCATTAATAAAATTAGCTTGAGTATTGGAGATTAAATTAGCAGGAGGAAGATCATGAGACTGGACTTGAGTGTGGAGAGAAGGAGAGGTTGAATTCTGAACAGTGATAGGAGGTTCATCTTGAGCTGGAGGCGTGGCTTGGTTGAGTTGGGCTTTACGTTTTTCCCAGATGTTTTCAACGGGTGTTAGCAAAGTGTGCTAACTGCGGAGGGGATCACCCCGCTAATTTCCGAGGGTGCAAAATCTTTATGGAATCAAAAATTAAACAAGACAACAAAAACAGTGTAAAAATCGTTAAAAATGTAGTCGTAGAGAACAAATCCTACGCTCAAGCTGTTGCTAAAGATACACTATCTGAAGCAAAGGATATTCTCCAACAATTAAAAACTTTCGTTGACTATATTAAAAACTCTGGAATATTAAACCAAGTTGCACCTACTCCACAGCAAAATATATGTCACACTCCCATGGACTTACATGTATAGTACAACCTACAGCAAAATTCTCCAAGTTTGCAACTGGAACGCGAACAATCTTTATGCCAAAACTTCTGAATTTATCGACTTTATCATTGAGCATGACATAGACATTTGTGCCGTTACCGAAACACATTTCAATGGATCTCATTCCTTCAAACTTGCCAACTACTCCACTTACCTCACTAATAGGACTGCCTATAAAGGGGAGGAGTTATGCTACTCGTTAAGAATAGCATTTCCTCCACTCTATACAGCTCTAAAAATGATGATGGTTTTGAAGAAACCTCCGTTATTCTTTGCCCTTTTAACAATAAGAAACTAAAAATAACCTGCATGTACAATCCTCCCAACAGGACTATAACTGAAGCAGACATTATTCATCTATTCCCTCCAAATCTTGACACCATCGTCTTCGGTGACCTTAACTCCAAATCCCTGAACTGGAACTGCAGAACAACTAATTTCAACGGTAAAAAGCTTCATCCCCTTTTGGTGAAACATCAATTGCGTGTCATTGCACCCACGGAGCCCACATATTTCCCTGTGTTTACACTACAAAAACCCGATATACTGGACATTGCCATTACAAACTCCAACCTTGCGCTGGCTGCTGATGTTGTAAACGATCTTTCCTCTGATCACATGCCCACGATATTTTCTGTTGGTCTTCAACTTAATCTTCAACAAAAGCTCGTCAAGAAAACCAACTGGAATCTTTTCAATAATATTCTCAATAAGAAGAATCTTGACATCACTGAAACTGACTGCTCCTCCGTAATCAACAATCAAGTCAACATCATTACCCAATCCATCATGAATGCATATAATGAATCCACGGAAGCAACTAAATTTAAAGAAAATTATCTCATACTACCTCGGGAAATAAAGGATAAAATTAAATATAAAAACAAATTGAGAAAACTCTACAATAAGACGCTTGATCCTCACATTAAAACAGAAGTTAATAAATTGCAAAGAGAAATACGAGAAGCTTGTGCCCATCACAAAAAATCCAAATGGGAAGATAAACTTACCTCCCTCACTGAAGACAGAGACTCGGTATGGAAACTATGCAAAAAATTTAAAACCAAAGTTAACTCCAATAGACCCATTCATGGAGAAAGAGGCCTAGTATACTCAGACAAGGAAAAAGCAGAAGCTTTTGCGGATACTATGGAGAAGCAATTCACCGAAAATATTATTGACAACCATGATGATATAGAAAATAAAGTCAAAAGTGAAATTAGAAAAAATCTTTTAAATTATCACACTGCAGAAGACCTAGAACCCACCAACATCAATGAAATCTCAAATATCATCAAACACTTAAATAATAGAAAAGCACCTGGTAATGATGATATTAGTAATAAAATGATAAAAAACCTACCACCTAATATTATCTTATATTTAATCATTATTATTAACAACTGCCTTAATGCACTTTACTTCCCCACCAACTGGAAAGTAGCTTATATAATATTATTTCAGAAGCCCCACAAGGACCCTGTGATGCCCACAAGTTATCGTCCAATTAGCTTATTATCCTCACTTGGTAAAATTTTTGAAAAAATAATCTATAACAGAATCGCCAACTACATGGACAAATTACCTAAAGAACAATATGGATTCAGAAAAAATCTTAGTACAGTAAAACAACTGGTCCGCACTTTGGAATTTATAGGGCGTGGCCTGCATAACAAAGAGATAACCGCCTTTCTCATGTTGGATGTCGCAAAAGCGTTTGATCGGCTGTGGCATTCTGGCCTCATATTTAAACTCCTCAAACTACAAGTTAATAAAAAACTGGTGATCTTAATTAAAAACTATCTTCACAATAGAACTTTCTCCATCAAATATAATCATGAAATATCCTCTGCTAGAACTATTGAAGCCGGCGTTCCTCAAGGGAGTGTCATTGGACCCATCCTTTACCTTTTTTATACCACGGACTTTCCTACTCTTGCTAATGATCATAATTGCATAACCTCATTCTTCGCTGATGATACCGGAATTCTAAGAAAAACTAAATCTATCAACATTGCTATAAATAAATTACAATCGCATTTAGATACGATCGAAGAATGGTGTACAACATGGAAGATACAGATCAATGCCTCTAAGTCAAACCTTCTTGTTATTAGGCCACGCCTCAAAAGAATACCGCATCATAGCCAACTCACCCTGTTTAATGAAAAAATTCCTGAAGTTGATCATGCTACTTATCTTGGCCTAACTTTTCATAAATCCCTCAATTGGAATGTACATATTAATAAAGTTATTGCTAAAGCGAACAGTGCTTACCTACAATTGCGACCTCTGATAAGTGGGCGGAGCTACACAAGTGTTAAAATCAAGAAACTCATCTATACTATGTACATTAGACCCATTATTACCTATGCTTCTCCTGCTTGGTGCACAATTAACGACCAGAACCTGAAAAAATTAAATACCTTCCAAAACAAGATGCTCAGAAAAATACTTGGCGCACCCTACTACCTTAAAAACAGTGCTATCCATCAAGACCTTAAAATTGATACGTTGACTCAACACATTGCCAAATTAAACCTGAACTTCTACAACAAGGCGCAACACTGCAATGAAGCTATGTTCAATGACATTTTCAATTGCATAAATTTAAAAGAAGATAAAAATATAAGACCGCTTGCTGCATTCTATAATAGTGACGTCATCATCTCCAAAAACTCAAAATTGGATTTCTCTACCTTGTAAATTTTGTATATAGTTCTTCTTATTTACTCCATTGTATTCCTTGCATTTATTCACTCATTTTTTCCACTTATTCCTATTCGTATATAATCATTTTTATTATTCTAATCTCATTTATCTTGTTATTGTCTGTATCATATCCTAACTTGTCCTTGTTACCCAAACTGCGGTAACTACCAATGCGGTCAGCAAAATGGAGGGTGACCACCATTTTTCGCACTTGTTTTACTTTTCTCTACTTTGTAAATAATTTTTTATAATTGTTACTATGCAACTCAATTGTTTGTAAATAGACTTTTCTTATTTCATGTCAATTTCCTTATTTACTATTTTCTTACTTGTATTTTATCCTCATTTCACTGTACTATTACTAGTTTCACTATGAGCTCACTGTGCTCAACTCTAACGTCCAATCAGAGGAGAGGATTTTTCCCTCGCCCTCACCTACTCACTTTTACTTATTTCTCATTGGCTCTCAAGCACTACATCAGATGAAGGAGAAAAAACGGCATCGCCGTTGTGTGCTCTGGTTTTCTCACATGATTCTGATTCTGATTCAACGGGTGTTTGAGAACTTTGCCAGTTAATGGGATTTTTTGGGTAGCCTAGATAATTGCTAGTATGACTTCCTTGGCAGAGTGCACAGGTGGGGGCAGTATCAAGTGGCTTTTTACAAGAGGTAGTAAGGTGAGATTGCCCGCATTTCAGACACTTAGGTTGACGATGACAATACTTGGAATTGTGGAAGAAGCCTTGGCAACGATAACACTGGGGAGGAGAGCTTTTCTTCCTTAGAGCTTCAATGGAGATGCTCCAAGATCCAATATATTGCACATTGTTGTAAATTTTTTGACTATTGGCATTTTTAGGTAGTTCAACAATGAAAAGAGGCATGTTAAGATTGTTCTGGCGGCGACGCATTTGTGTGACAAGTAGTACCTCAAATCCATTAGATTCCAATTCGTTGATAATATCTGTGGGTGGGTAATCCTGAGGTAGACCACGTATGACTACTTTGATGGACTTTTCAGTAGGAAGCTCGTAAGTATGAGCTTGAATGTTATGTTGCCTGATATAATCGTTGATGATAATTTTCAGAATTCGCACTCTCTTTTCGACTGCCGGCTCAATTGCTGCCGACCAATCAGAGACCGTCCGCTTACCCCGGACCCCTTCCTCCTCTTCTTCTACTATCTTGACTCCTCCCACTCGCCACTTTTCCTCTTATTCCACGACAACCTATTACAGATGAAAGAGTAAAAGCAGCTTCGCTGCTAAATGCTCTGGTTTTACAATGTGATTCTTGATTCTTGACTTTTGAAGTAACTACATATGATGATATCACGCCAACTTCTAATCTTGCTGCTAATTTTAATTTCATGCCCACTTCAAATGATGATGTGTGAAACTTTCTCTCATCCTGTAATCCATAATATAATTCGAGAATCAACAATTTCTTCCCCAAACTTCCAGAAATTAATGGAAGAAAATAATATCAACACCTATACTGGAAATGGTTTAGGCTATG
Organism: Latrodectus hesperus; assembly: GCA_037975125.1. Taxonomy (NCBI): domain Eukaryota; kingdom Metazoa; phylum Arthropoda; class Arachnida; order Araneae; family Theridiidae; genus Latrodectus; species Latrodectus hesperus. The sequence continues at coordinate 54,876,429 of CM075858.1, forward strand.
AACTTAAAATTATATTTCCGAACTCAACCACCCGCAGATCAGTTACTAAAATCTTAGAAAATTTCAGCATTAAATATCACACATATATCCTACTAGATGAAAAAAGTCTTCGACTAGAATTTATAAACCTGCCTATAGATACCGATCCACAAAAAATTATTCAATCATTTAATGACGATTCAGGAATCCTTGAAACAAATGTTACACAAATGACATGGAGAAATCAAGGGAAAATCATAAAAATGAATATCTTCTTAGAAACACTTCCTAATGCAATTCAGCGAAGTATATTAAATCCAGTATATTATTCGTTTCTGCATCAAAGTCGAAGCTCACAAAGGCCGACCAGCATTACAATAGCGTCTCCCAAAGTCACGGATTCCAAAAGTTTTATCATAGTCAGCATGGATGCCACCACAGCCCCAAATGCGTTAAATGCCCAGGAGATTCCTTCACAAAAGAATGAATTCCTTCGCAAAGCACCAAAATACATAAAATGTGATGGAGGCCAACCAGTGCGCTATAAAAATTTTGTGGTATTCTCCAAGTGGAATCCGAAAGCTAATACATGGTCAACTAATGATATTATAGAATAGCATGATAAATGTAAATAAAAACATCGTATATTCCTAAGCAGCACAGGGAATAAAAAAAGAACATAAACTGCAAGAAAAAACTGAAATAACTTACATTTTAATGGCAACAAACACACTACTTTGCCAATTTAAAACCTAAGTGGACTACATCAAAAAATCTGGAATACTACAAACAGCAGCATATATCATCCAACAGATTCGACATACCTCACAACCTTGAATACAGCAAGTAAATAATGTTTAATCAGACAAGTAGCTTTACGTTCTTTCTACTAGCAATCTGGAATGCGAATAACCTAAAAATAAGATAGACACCTGGATTGTAATTGAAACCCATTCCTCAAAGCAATGTAGCCTGAAATCTGCAAATTATGCCATTTATAGCCCACGCAAAGGAGTAGGGGTTGCAATTTTTGCCAAGAAGTCACAGCAAACATGCCAATATAGTACAGATATCTCCAAAAGTTTTGAAGTCGCAAACCAACAGAAATTTTAATTTCAAGTCTCAAACCAACAGAAACTAAAAATAACAGTACTTTATAATCCACCATCAAACTGTTTAAATAAAAGCGATTTCAAGCAACTTATTAGACCAAACATTGAAACAATTATTAGAGGCAATTTTAACTCGAAAAACATAACACGGGGATTGCAAACCAAGAATCCCCATGTCACGAAAATATCCAATTATCATGGAAAAGAACTAATGAAAATAGTTAATAATTTAACTCATAGAGTCACATTGCACCAATACAACCAACATATTTTTCAAGCATCACCACGCATGATCAAGTCATATTGGATTTCATCATAACAAATTCCAATAGATGTGATTAATGAACTTTCACCAAACCATTTGTCTGGGGTTTTCACCCTAAGTTCAAATAACAGCACAGAAGAAAAATGACATCATAAAACGGACTGGATGCTTTTCTCAAACATCCTAACGGTTAAAAATAATTCCAGACCTTAACACAAAAGAAGAAATTGAAAAATCAATAAAATAAATGGAATTCAACATCCCCAAGCAAATAACGAATCTACAGAAAAAACTAAATACAATGAAAATCATCATAAACAATCTTATATCACACAAATAACTTAACAAATAAATTCGATCAGGAGGTGATCAAATGAGAGTTCGTTTACCACGTCTACTCCAATCATAAATTTTGATCTCGATACCAGTATGCCTAAAATGTCCGGCCTATGTTGTGCGAACACAGGATGGTGAGTGGCTTCGAGGGGAATAACTACTTTAAGCGAATATTTGTTAAGCAGGGGTAGAAATAAATTTCCATTTTTGTTATTAGTTTTGCAATTCCGAGCTGTTGATTTAGAATTTCGGGCTCCTACGAGTAGGGTACCCATATCAGTTGGAAAGTAAAATCGTATATCTTCTACTATTGAGCTGTCAGAAGGATTGTATAATGTTGTAATTTTGGTTTCCATATCTTCTGTAGAGTAGCTGGAATTGAATTTTTGACTAGGAGTAAAAAGCACTTCTTCCTTTATAGCCTATTGGACAAACTTGATTAACTAATTTAGCCTATTGGATAGACTGGCTTCAGAGATTGTTTAACATTTTATGTGTAAGCTTTATTTTTCAGTTTTATTATTAGTTTTCCAAATGATTACCATTGATTTGACTATTTTGACTCCATTGGTATTATTATCTGCTTGACTATTTTGTTTGGTCTGTATAAATATTCTACTGCCTTGGTAGTTCACCGGATGATCTTCTCCACAATTAGAGCATTATCTGGCGTATCCCTTGGTTTAACTCACGCTGCTATGCGGAGTGTTCTTCACCACACTTTACGCATTTCGATTTGTAATTACAGACACTTTGTGAGTGTTTAAACATCTGACATTCATGACATTGGGTAGGCCTCTGCCTCGATTTTTATGATTCAATTTTGATAATGCAGTTGTTAACATATTGGATGCTATAGATTTCTTTTGAGTTGTCAGTTGTTACAATAAATAATTGCAATTTTTTGACAGTGTTCATTTCTTCTACGTATCATTTGTTGGATTGAGTATATGACAAATCCTGAGTTGATTTGCTCATCACTAATATCGTTTATTAGTGCGTCAATGGGCAAGTCTCTAAGGACAATTCTCAGTAGTTTCTTCTCATTTAAAACATAAGTATGATAACTTTATGCTGTTCCAAAATTTTTATCGTACTCCTATGCGATTCGTTATTTGCAATTTCGCTTTGCACTTCATGCTGTGAGTTCTTTGCATGATAACTGCTACGTTTTGAGTTTATAAACGCTTCATTTAGAGTTTTCCATCTTACTAGGAGATCTTTTATAGTAATAGGCGAAATTTTGTCTGAGGGTTAAGTCAGCCAACCTGATGTACTAGGGTGATTAATAGTATTATGTTGCTCATTTAAATTATCATTATTTACATTATTTAATAATTAAATCACTTACTTTAGTATCATTTTCTCTTGCTGTTTTGGTTTGGCCAACTTTTTCTAATTCAGACAGCGTAAACTCATGAGTTTTTAACTGTACTAAGTATTCCTGGCACTTCACTTATTCTATGGAAGACAAGTTTAGTATTAATAGTTGCGTTGCCCGCATCGCTTTTTTCTTATCCATACCCACCATTTTCACGAAAGAAGCGATTGAGAGTGAACTTTCCTTAGCCAGAGGAGAAAAAAAGAAGCGATTTCAACCTCTCAGTGACTCAAATGTAATTAACAGAGTGTGCGCATCTGATTTAGAAAGCAATGGAAATAAACCAGAATCCATTCTAAGTGAACTAGATCTAATTATTTTTTTTTATCCTATGCCTGTCCTCGGTATCTCGGCCATCAATCGACGAGCAGCCCAATAAAAAGATGAACAAGTATAAAAACAAGAGTAAAGTCCTTTAGTAGGCTCAAAAGAGTAGTCTGTCTTAAACTTTAAAACTTTAGGGCAGTTCTTGAGGTGGGCATCATCCATATCATCATGATTGCACAATGAACAATGAGCAGAATCTATTATACTAATTCGATGCAGATGTTTTTGCAGGTAGTCATGTCCAGTTGTCATCCGAAAGCAAAGGACACTAACAGCTCGTGGTAAAGAGCCAGGAATTTTATTGTTCTAATCAAATAGAGTTTTCCACTGTTTGTCCATAACCGCAGCAACATAAAGGAAGACTCTGTCATCCTTTATTTTACTGAGGATTACACTTTTGATGTTACGCAAAGGCAAAGAGGGATTTGGTTGGATCATAAGAGAACCAGCTTTCGAAAGCCTGTCCTCCGTCTCATTTCCAAAAATATCGCAGTGGCTCAGGATCCATTGATGAATAACGTTGTCCTTGATTTTAATAAGTTCGTGCAGCTTCTTTCTGCTGGAGTGGATTAGTATATTATTATAATTTCGATTGATAATCTAAAGAATAGCAGCTCGTTAATCAATAAGGAAAACATTTTTTTTGATCATGGATGCTTTTTAATTTGTCATTTGCAAGATCTATAGTTGCAAGTTCGCCATCGAAAATATTGCAGTAATTACCCACAGGGTAGCTCATTCTAAAATCTTTTGAATACACTCCAGTACCAGCATTTTTATAGCATTTTCTGCAGAACCATCCATGAAAATATGGTGCCAATCCTCAGAAGGGTATCTGCTATGAATTGTAGCCAGAGCAGAACTTTTCAACTCACTTTGTAGTGTGTAGTGTTTTTTAACTCCCTAAAGAAGATCTAGATGTACCTCCAACCTATCTAGATCCTTCCATACCCCTGGAAATACTTGGTGATCTGGGGTATAGATATCATAAGTGTCATAGAGATAATTGAAAGAAATAATCTATGGGATTTTAGACTCTCAACCGATGGGCTGTAATTTTGTAGAAAATTTCTCTTTCTTCTTAAGATTCTTTCAACAGAATCATAGAATATCTATTATATCTATCCCCCAAAGGTTCCAATTTGGTCTGCAATTCCATACCAACTACAGGAGTTGATTTAGCTCCTCCAGTGACTAATCACAACATGCTGTTCCGTAAAACATCAAGTTTGTGTTTATTAGAATCTGAAGCAATAATTAAGACCTTCCGTATTCAACAGTGGGAAGAACATTGCTTTTATATTCTGTGCATAGTACATCTTGAGTAAAGCCACAAATGATGCCAAACAAGAGCTTGATTAGCTTCGATCTCAAGTGTCCTCTATCAATTGCAGTATCAATTTATTTTTCCAAGTCAATTTTGAATCTAAGTGAATACCCATGTCAGTGTATCATTTGTTCATATTAGTTTCTCCTTTAGAGCTAAGATGAATATCATGATGCTTGATACTCAGGGAGAACAATTGGAAATTTGCCTATCAGTGTTTACTACCATATTATTCCCATCAGTCCAAGAGCTTAGAACATTTAGGGCTCTTTGTAGAACACATCCCAGACCAACTATATGAGAAACAGTAACACTCATTACCATGTCAACCGTAAACAGCAAGGCATTCACACCTGGGATCGATTTAGAGATATTGTCCATTAGGTCATTGATCATAATATTAAATAGAATAGGGCTCAGCACTGCACTTTGAGGTAAACCTTGTTTGGTCTGCAAGTACTTTGACACATTATGGCCATATTTAACACTTATAAAGCGTTGATGACGAAAATTTTTAATCCATTTATAAAGATTTCCAGATATGCCATTTTCAATAAGAGCTTTTGAGTAATTTGGCTCTCCAAACCTTATCAAAGATATTTTTAAAGTCCACAAATACAGCAAGAATACTTTGCTTTCTTTGAAAGCCGTCCTTGATTTCTTGGGATTAGCGGACTATATGTTCAGTCGAGGATCTATGTCAAAGAAAACTTTCCTGTATCTCCGAAAGTATATCCATTTTATCCAGCACAAAGAGTAGCCTATTGGCAATCAACCATGCAATCATTGTAGACGAACACCTTCAGTCGGAGGATATCGCCCCTATGGACTGGTCAGCATACTCTCCGGACTTGAATCCAATAGAGCAATTGTGGGACATGCTTGGCCGACGAATTGCAGCTCGTCACCACGTATCTACCGCAGTTTCGGTGAGCATTACTTAATGTGTGAGTGATGTAATATTCCCCAAAATCAGATCGATAATTTGATACTCAGCATGCCTAAGCATTGTACGGCCTGTATTACATCGTCTGGGGAGCATACTATGTATTAACCATCATACCAACCATTTTATACTGGTTTCTGTGAATAGGTTATTTTTTTAATTTGCTCCACGGAGTAAAAATCGCAATTTTTATTAATGGTGTCAAACATATAGGATCTTTTTTGTTCTTTACCTTTTGTTTAATAAATAGACTTTACAAATAAGTCACATTTGTCTTGCTTCTGTCTCTTTCTTTGCCTGATCTTGCATTATCCTTAATTTATAGACACGAATGTAATATAAATTCAGGTGGAATTCCATCCGAGCCAGCACTTTTGCCTCTTTCAAGAGTGAATACAATTAAAAGTGAATGCAATGACCATTGAGAAACCAGAAATCGATCTCAGTGACCGAGGGCTAATTTAGCTCGGTGAGATATGATCAAAAGAGAGAGAAAAGATCCGACAGAAGAAGCTTCAAAGAAGCCTTCCAACTGAATTGATAAGATGCAAATTCTTTCAATTTAAAATCATTTTTATTCCTTTTCCCCTGACTTAAAGAGCGTGGCTATATCAAGGTGCCTCACCCCAGGACTCCAATAAGAGTAGCGCTATTGTCCTACATCCTTGATTCCTCATCGATGTATTTTGAGAGTAAACGCTGGTGTCAAACTCCATCGGCTTAACTATAACTTCAATAGGAGGAATGCCTTTCTCCTGTATTCTTTGAAAACACAAAAGTTAAGTACATTAACTGAGGCTGACCAAATAGCTTTAACTCTTCGATGTTTTTTAGTTTGTCTGTTTGTAAGCAATCATGTTGACTAATGTTTGAATTTTAGAGAGTTTTTATTAATTTGGTTGTATTTTTGAAAAAAATGTTTTTTCTATTTATATAATTATAAATTTGATCAAGGTTTGAATTTATTTAATTAGTGTTGGAATTCCCGTTTCAAGTCTAATTTTTTGGTTTCTGTAATACCATGGAACATTTGTAATCATTTTTAGAGAGATATTTTTAAGGTGCCCTATTTTTGAATACTTGCTGTAACTATGTAACCAATAATTGGGGATGTAAACATAATTATTGTTCTGAGAATTGTGTAGATTAATTTATTTTTGTAGTTTAATGCAGAATTTTCCCCAATTAATGAGAAGAGGTTTGCTTTTATCGTGTTGATTTTTATTCCTAATTTTTTTCATTTTGAGGAATCCATGTGAATCTCCTGTCCATGATTATTCCCAGGTAGTCAACTTCTGATTGCCATTCTATTGTTTTATTTTGAACAATTGACTTTTCGGGAAGTTTGTTTGCGAAAGAAAAGATGATTGCCTGTGTTTTATCATAGTTTAAATTAATTTTCCATTTTCCCAACCATTTAGTTTGTAGATTTTAGTATTTGCTTAGATTTTTTCTATTAAAATATTACTTAGTATACATCTTTAAATTATTGCTGTGTCTCTGCGGAAAGAGTCAGTTTATTAGTTTTGGATTTTGGAATGTCATTAACATATGTTAAGAAGAGAATTGGACCTAGAGTTTATTTATTTATTTTTTTTTTTTGGAACTCCATTTTTATTTCCTGTATTCAGGAATTCCAATTTTCATAATTTACAATTACTCTTCTGTTTCCGAAGTATGATTTAATTAGTATTATGGAGTAAGTGGGGAATTTGAAACTGAGGAGTTTGTAAAGTATATTCCTTCGATCTAGCAGTTACCTGTCAGTAGATATAACCTTCATGTATAAATTCTGTAATTCTGAGAAATCGGTGTACAGTTGAATGTTCCAATTGTTCGTGAATACTTATATTATTGTTTCCAGTGAGTTATTAATATGGTGTAATATAAGTTCTTTTTCTATTTTGCTATTAATTGAAGGAAGACTTATTGGTCTGTAATTTTATTATTGTGTGTGGTTGTTTCTAGGCTTAGGTGTGAATTTTATGATGGCTGTTGTTTGTTGAATTATGTTATTTTTTATTTGTGTTATAATAATGTATGCTATTGTGAGTTTCTTTTTTAGAATGTTGTTTGTAATTTAGCTTGTCCTGGAGCTTTGCCGTTTCTCAATTTTTTTATGCTATTTATTATTTGTTTTGATGTTATTTATTGGGTTTAATTTAGAAACTTGCTGTTTTTAATTATTTAATTATGTTTTCGAAAACGGTTTTTGTGTTTGAATCTGTTTGATTATTATTTTCAAATTGTTTTTTAAAGTGTTGAGCAAATACTTTTTTTCTTTTTTGAGCTGTAATTATTGTTCTTCCATTGAACTGAAATGGTGGAAATTTATACATTTAGCTTTTAATTTTTTGTTGACCTCTAGAGGGAGCCAATTTGAGTGTCTAGGTTTTGTATGTAGAGCTCCCATTGCTCTTGTTGATGTTTATAGGGTGAATATTTTTATATTTTATTACTTTGATTGCTATATAGTTTCCGCCTGCTTGGCTCTTTATTCTCTTGATACTTTTGTCAAATTTTATTTATTTTTTTATTAGCTTTTTGATTCTTGGAGTGATTTTTTGTGTTTAATTTTGATATGATGTTTGAATATGTTTTTTAAAATTTGTTTGATTCTATTTTCTAGTTCTTTTTTTTGGTATTAATTGGGGTGAAGTTGAAGTTTTATTTTTCCAGTTCGTTTTGATATTTATCTCAGTTGGTTATGTTGTTGCGCAGTGGGGGCTTATCTAGCATAAATATGTTAAGAATAATTTCAACCAGGAAATGATCTGAAAAAAAGTAAACTTAATGTTTTTATTTTGATTATTTGTGGAGGATCTCTTGCTGTTGAGAAGTCCAGAATATTTTTCAGTGTTTTGTCCAATACTTGTAAGGGTTGTATATGTTAGTAATTATAACTTTGCATTTTTGATATAATTTTTGAGGACATTTCCATTTTTAGTAGTTATTTGACAGAGATCCAGTTTTTATATTTACAATTAAAGTTGCTTATTATAGTTTTCAATTTAAAGTATGTAGCTTATCCATGTCTTGTATGAAGTTTGGAATTTTGTTTCTGGGTATATAAAGGGAAAGGATTAAAAGTGGGTCTTCATTTTCTGTGTGTAACTTGTGATCCAGGTATTCTCTTATGAAGCCCTCGTTCCACCTAGAAAATTGCTTTCCTTAAGATAATAAATTTGAGCTCATACATTTCTATTCTCATAATAAATGAAGAAGATTTATTTGTTTCTACATTAACTTTGTTAAATTATCCAGAAATTATTATATATTCCCTTGAATTCATAAAATGTAGAATAGAATATTTTCTTTACAATGCACCGAATAAAAATACCGTATTTAGCTAACCCATCATATCGTAAAATTAAACATATTGTAATGCGTTATGTTTCATATCAAAGGAAAACTTTATGTACACAAGAAAAATATTTTGTCAATCTATTTATCTGTATGTTACCATTTAGTTAGCCGATTATAATTATGCTGAAAGCTTAAAAACATTTCTTCAGAATAAAAATATCTCTAATAAAATCTATTATGGGGAAATAAAATATTTATCTTTTCAAAATAGTTGCACTCTTAAAATTATCTGTAAAAATATTTCAAAAACACTCATAATTAGGGCATTCTAATTAGATGCCAAGGCTTCTTTCATGCACAAACCTCATGTCACCACAATTTCAAGTGTGAAAAATGTGCAGGGGACCATCACCATTCAAATTGTCCTAAACCGACTACCACAACTGCGAAATGCGCCAACTGTGGCGAAGCCCATCCTGCTAGTTTCAGGGAATGTAATAAATTCCCCAAAAATAAAAGGAAAACAAAATCTAAATACACATATAAAAAGTATAATTGTACCCAGTTCAAACCCCAAACTAACATACGCAAATGTACTGGTTCAAGAAAACGAAACAATAGTTAAAACAAAGGAATCAATAAATGAAGCAAAATCAATTGCAAATGAGCTAAAATTACTAGTAAAATATGTGCAAAATTCAGGAATCCTAGAATTAACTGCTCAATTGAAAAAAATTAACGAGGTCATGGAGTCCCAACAAAATGGAACAATAATAGCAAATAATGAGTAACAACCAACACAGCTTTAGCCCAATCACAGTGGCCACTTGGAATGCACAAAGCATTAAGCCAAAGACACAAGAACTCATAAACTTCCTGGATCAATATAACATTGACATAATCTTACTAACGGAGACGCATCTAACGCCTGCAATCAAATTCAACATACCAAATTACAACGTATATAGAACTGATAGAGCTCACCACAAAGGAGGTGGGACAGCCATAGCAATTAAAAGATCATTAAACTCAACGATTTACAGCAACAATAACAATAATGGTTATGAAGAAACTTCTATAATTGTCACCTTTAAATCCAAAATAAATATCAAATTTACGAGCATTTATAATAGACCTCAGCACATACTAACTTCACAGAACGTTATTGATATATTTTCAACCAATTTCCCAACCATCATAGGGGGGGATCTAAATAGTAAAAATATACACTGGGGATGTAAAATTACTAATCAAAATAGAACCACAATATTAAACGCAGCACAAAACTATAACTATACAATAGTAGCACCAATAGAACCAACGCATTTTGACTATAGAAATAAAGGAGATATATTAGACATCTTTCTAAACAATAGCCAAATACCACTTTCAGTTAATACATTAAATGAACTATCCTCAGACCACCTCCCAGTTATTGGATGTCTGGGAATAAATGAAATAATTGAACAAAAATATCTCTTCAGAACAAACTGGCAACTATACTACAACATTATACAGGATCAATACTGGAACAACAATGAAGAAAACCATCAAACACATATAAATATGCAAAATAAAATCTCTGAGGATATAAGAATATTCACTGAAAACATAGTAAATGCCAAAAATACAATAATCATAACAGTGAAGTATCATAAAAATTATCTAAGACTTCCCAGTAATGTAAGAGAAATAATAAAAGAAAGAAACAGAACTAGAGAAGAAGATATCAAAAAACCCTAAACCCCCACTACAAAACTCAAGTGAATAAATTGAATAAACAAATTAAAACACTTTGTGACGAAATCAGAAATGAATACTGGAAACAAAAAGTCGAAAAACTGACAACAGAAAACAACTCTATTTGGACTTTTGCCAGGCAACTTAAAAGGAAGAAAACACAAAATAACAGGCTTCAAGGTCAAAACGGTCATGTTTACTCAAATGAAGAAAACTTAAATTTTCTCAAACTCGTTATACAGCCAATTTAATCCAAATCCGGATACAAACCATGCTTTTCCTAAAATAGTTGAACAAAACGTGGACTATTTTATAAATAATAATCAACCTAAAGCAACAACAAATCCTACAGACGTAGAAGAGTTAATAGAAATTGTTAAGAAGCTAAAAACCAAAAAGGCACCAAAAGGAGATAAAATACTTACCAAAAGATTATCTATCAAACTCGTAAATATTTTTAATGACTGTCTAAAATACTGCTACTTCCCTACAATCTGGAAAATTGCTGACATAATATTATTTCCCAAACCAGGCAAAGATCCCAGAAAAGCAGAAAATTATAGACCTATAAGCTTACCCACAATAGGCAAAATATTTGAAAAAATTATTTATTACAGACTCAAACCCTGCTTTCACTTGCTACCAATTCAACAACATGGATTCAGGATTAATCTATCGACGGTTAAACAACTTACTAGAATAATAGAAATTATTGGTGACAATCTGCAGAAAAATTTATACCCTGCCATGGTAATGCTCGACGTATCAAAAGAGTTTGATAGAGTTTGGCACAAAGGACTTATTCAAAAATTAATCAATATCAATATGGACTCAGATATCATCTTGCTACTAAATTCATACTTAACAGATAGATATTTTCAAGTCACGCAAAATAACCAAATATCACTAACGCGAAAAATAAATGCTGGAGTACCCCAGGGAAGCATCCTTGGGTCGATACTATACCTATTCTTCACATATGACTTCCCCATGGATGAAACAACGAAAATTGCTTTTTACGCTGATGACACGGCCATTTTGGCTGAATCAAGTAATCCTAATTATGAAATACAAAAACTACAATCTTCGTTCTATAATATAGAAAACTGGTGCAACTATTGGAGAATTAAAATAAATGCAGAAAAATCTCAACTGATTCTGTTTAAAAGAAATAGGAGAAATAAATTCAAACATCGGAATAAAAATGGACTAATCTTATTTGGCAGAGAAATACCAAAGTATACTCTGCTAAATATCTGGGAATTACATTAACGAGTGACTTGAAATGGACAAAACATATAAACAATGTGATCACTAAGGCCACACAAGCTTATGGGTGTTTAAAAGCAATTATAGGTGAAAAATCAAACCTTTCGATCAAATTTAAAAGACTTCTATACATTTCAATGATGAGACCAATTATAACATATGCATCCCCAGTATGGAACTTTAACAACAAAATGGACAAAAGGAAAATTAATAGTTTTCAGTACAAGATATTAAGAAAAATTACAAACGCCCCATACTTTATCAGAAATAAAAATATAGCTAAAGATTTAAAAATAGACGATCTATAGCCGAATATATAAGAAACTTAAATAATAAATTTTATGAAAAAGCTCTCAGAACTACGAAGCAGCAAACTTCAACGAAATTTTTAAATACCAATATCTTGCGGAAAACTGCAAATATATACCAATAGCGAGATATTTTCTGAAGGAAAGAGATAAATGTATATAGTATATATATTTTCATCTACTTGTATTATTAACTAGAATTATTTATCTCAGATTTTCTCATTTTCAACTCTAAATATTAACATGCAAACTTGTATCTATGTTCTCTTTCTACATTGAAAATTCTCATTTATGGTAACCACTCCCAGTTATGAAACACTCATAGTTGATTGGCTATTACACGCAGTCAGGCTAGCGCTCTCCGTGAGTAAAGACATGTTTTTCTCCTCTTGGATCTACTACAGATGAAGAAGTAAAGTGTCTGCTACGGAGGCCGACACTTCGTAAAACATATTAGATCCAAGATCCAAGGGCATTCTAATAGCTGGAATCTGGTATAGTTGTTTTTGGAGTCATTCCTTAGCGAATTAAACCCTCCTCTTTAATAGGCGTGGTTAACTTTGGTTTCTAAGGCTTAGATGATAAATACTCAAATTTAAATCATTTATTTATTTCATTTTCACAATATTATCTAAATAATACAATACTTTGTATTATTTTAAATCAACTCTTTTAAGATTTGATGAGTTTAAATAGATTAAATCGTATTCATAATCCTTAGCTTGTTTAGGTATAGCTAGTATTTCTTATTTGATAAAAGGAAATCTTCATATAAGAATACTGATTGACTGCAATTTTATATTAGTATTAATTTTTAGGCTATATCAAATAAAATAATTAAATTTAAAGCATTTTGATAAATTTAATAACATTTAAATAATAAAATATATAAATAATTTTTGTTACCACTTTTAAAATGTATTTCACTGTAACACATATATAAATGTGGAGTGCTATAACATATGATGGCTGGCTGGTGGTTATTGCAGAGCACGGTGTATTGGCCGTTGTGACCGGCAAACTTCTATGACCGATATTTATCGGCAATCGTGTTGTTGGACTTCGTGTTCAACAGAAGGATCCGTGGGCTAGAGGTAGCCCCCCCCACCTCAGATCGTCTCTAATGACGTGAAACAAACTTAAGATATAACTTGAACATATTCCGAAAGGACATTGACCTGTTATTGAAAACAAACTTAAAACAAAAAAAAATTTCAAAAAAAACCAGCAATGCGACGACCGCCGGCCGGCTTTTTGTTGCAAAGGACAATATAAAATATTATCATATGCAGTTTCAATTATTTATGTATTTTTTTATAGATTTAAAAGAGGTATTCTCTCCATATCAAACTTGAAAAAAATTTAAATTTTCTCATTCAATTCAATTTTTTTTAAATCAACTAAATTTGAGTATACTAGAAACATGACTAAAATCTTAAAATTATCGATATAAACGATTAAATCTGAGGTATAGAAGAATATTAGAGCCAATAATAATTTAAAAGAAGCTTATAAAGTGAATGTATTGGGCTAAATTTGTAGAATTTAACAAATTCACCAACAGCATACTATTATTTGTTGACAAATAAATTCGATGTTGTGTCTCTTTAAATATAAGTTGTTTTTCAGACATTTCAGGTTTATAACAGATCATTAAATTGAGGAAACACTGTTTTGAAAAAATAATTTATTCGAGTTATGTGATAATTAAAATAGTAGCTGTAATCCTTTGAATGACCGGCAGTATCTTTTGACGCCTCATAGACAAGTCTTATTGTAAAAAGCTGTTATAAGATATTTGAATATCCATCGTATCACATCTCTCTCAAGAGAAAAATTTTCACTGATAGTGATCCGTATCTATGTGTCGTAAAGAAATAAAACTAGAAAAATTCTTAAGCACTCACCTGATAGACTTACATGCGAAAGCAGAATTTCAAGATCCAGGTGTTTTTCACAACTATATATATTATTTAAACATTTAAAAGAAATGCCAACGCTTTGGACTTTGAAGTTTTTCACATCTTTTTATTTTAGACTGGTAAAAAGCCAAAAGATGCCATGATAAACTGAGCTGTGTGAAATCCAAATCTGTATGCGGCTGTTGCATAACAGAGAAAGAAAGACAAATATTTCAATGAACGTAGGATATATGGACTCGATATTTTTAATATCACCAAATAAAGAACCTAATAATATGTTCCAAAATGTTCAGATGTTTTTATGAGACTATCCTATTAATGGAGAACGCAGCCCTTATTGTTATTCGGTAATCACAAAACAACCGTTTTGTGCACATCGTTAAATCATAAAGAACCGAAAAAAACATTCATGGGAAAAAATACATATTTGTTAATTTAATAATTCAATTGTTGATAGTTAAAAATATCTCCTATTTTTTAATTTAAATTCATAAAAGTTGCACGTTAAATTATTGAATGAAACATTTTTTCTCTATAAATAGGTTTTCTCATTATTTCTAATAAAAGATAAGTAAGATAAAAGTATCTAATGAATAAAGATGGGAAAACACTTTTAATTTTTCTCATCAGTATTGAAATGGTTACGCCTTTCTTTAAAACTGCGAAAAGTTTATAATATTTCCCGATGATTTTTTTTTTTTTTTTGCAATAAAAACATTAAATTAAATGTATACGGTAATGCGATTTCAAGAAATACTAAAATATTTCATTATTTTCCTTTTTTTAATTTATATTTCTCATTACATTTACAAACGGCTATTCCGTATGAACTTTTTACTTACCTTTAATCCCGTGGTACGTTATTTGGTTTACGATCACATTTTGCACACAAGGGATAATTATAAAGAGGATTTAGAATTTTAAGTGAAACACTACAAAAAAAATATTCGTGCTCGAGGTAAGATTCAAACTTTTGAACTGTTGAACTGAAAACCAGAGCACTAAACTTTCATCCATTCATTCTTTCCTCTGAAAATAAGGAGTAATTACAGTAGATGTGAATAAAGCAATAGTCAAAGGATTCCATAAAATATGTGATTCATAGTTACCTGTTCATTTCTCACCCGCAATTGAAGTTACCAAACATTTTAAAACTTTTATAATGCGTTTTATAACATTGAAGAATTTGTGCAACTATCACAATGTTTCACAATTACAATAAAATTGTATAATACAATTATATAGAGTGCGAACGCCGTTGCTAGTATAAGCTTAAATTGTTGCCAAAAAAAGGTCTTTCTGAAAAATTTAACAAAAATTAGTTTTTTTTTAAATTTTGGAATTTACATATTTTATTTTAAATTTATTTTCCGTTGTTTTATCAGTTTTGTACTTGGTATACAGCTTAGAACATATCGTAAATATTAGTATATTACTTAAAAAGAATTTTATTTCTTTTCCATCTATGAATATACCACTGCAAAAGAATCATGGAAACCATTTTAATAAAATCATTCTCTATTAAATTATTGAAAAATTAAAAAAAAAAATCCTGCATTCTAGTTAATGTACATTTATGTATGTATATGCATCTAAAAATTTCGATGTATGCGATTCAAAGTAAAACTTTGAATTTCTAAATATAAAATAAAATATCTATTTAAATGAAAAGTTTAAAGTATTTACTGTACATATACCATATTTGTACACATACAACCAGAGCCTGACTTACCTAGACTTTGATCTGGTGCGAAACATTCTTTGGGGACCCTCTTCTGTTTCAAAACAACAAATTTTCTATACAAATTGGCAAATAATTCTATTTTATTGACAATATAAAATAATCTTTCAATTCAATTTGTGAGTCCCGTGTGCCCCTACCTCAATCACATCCTGCATACAATAAAATTGACTATCTAAAGTTATGACTATGCATTGAAATTTATATGGTTTTATAAAAATACATGAGACTTGGAAAAAAAATTTAAAAATTCCCTTTTAATTATAAAGGTAAAGGAGGTTTCAATGAACATCAAAACATATCATAAAATATTACATTTAAAATGAGAAAGATGCCTAAATATGATTCTTTTGTTTATTTTGAAAGTTAAAATTGCTCTCAATATAAATTTCATTTCTTTTACGACACTAATCTTATTTGTAATATGCTGAAATATCCTAGCCGATTGAAGTCCAATCGAACAACAGGATGCATTTGGATTTTTTTGTTACTCTATATGATAACTTTTTGCTCACGAGGGTTAAACTTACTGGTACTAGCAGTGGATTAAAAAACCATTACCAAGTTCCTACCCGTGACGGAATCGAATTTCAAAATTATTGAGCTAAAGCCTAGAGCGTTAACTTTCAACCTTGGCTATTGAACACTGGGAGCTTTAGTATGTACATATGTCAGTGTGGGTACTTGCGAGATTTCCGTATTTCCTTCCTTGCGATATGTAAATATTTTTCTTATCTTTCTCTTTGAGCAGCACGTGGCAAATGTTCGAATATTTTAAAATACCCTTATGTGCTGTTGGCTGTTCAATACACAATATTAAAAATACTATACTCGCATTTTTCTTTTTGTTTCACTTTGCATTTTCGAAAACGTAATTCGAAAATTTAAGCTTAAACACTATTCTAACAAAATAGTTTTCAATAAAAAATAAGCATTTCAAATAATAAACAAAGTATAAATAAATAAAAGAAATATGCAGTAATGTGGTAAGTAAATACTTAAATTGTGAACAACGTATGCAAAATCATGAATGGTCAAATTCCGTTTTAAAAAGATATTTTTATTTTATTTTTATACAATATTTTTAAAAATTGGAATTTTAGAACGAATTTCAAAAAATAAAGTTCAATAAAATTATTATTATTTTGAAAATTGCAATGCACTTGATGATGTTTAATATTTAAATTTAAAATGTGAAAAACATTTTAGAATGTGATACGTTGTAATGAATGCGCAGGAAAATAGCAATATTTCTTTCACGTTGATTCATATTAATTACATTTAAGAATAAAAAATATAATATTAATATTTATCTGTTTTTTTTAACTTTGTAAATAAATATAATAGGAAAAATTCTTGGCTAGTTTTCATATCTTACTCAATTATTTATTTTTAAAAGTACTTATATAACATGAATTGCCAAACAAATGAAAGCTGTGGTAAGACCGTTGCAAAATGTTCTTTTCAGAACATCTACTGCTTTTTTTATTGTTCTTGGAAAGGACTTTTCATAAGCAATAGGCCATACGGCCTATTGCTTATGAAAAATATACATATAAATGTGGTATATACATATAAATACTTATATGTTATAAGATAATGAATGTCCAGAAAGCAAAAACATTTAAAAACATAAAACCTATCTTTTCGTATATAGAGCCTTGGATCTAACCCGTGTAATGATCCATCAACCACACTAAACCCTTACTTTTTCTTATGATAAAAAAATTCACGGGGCTTTTGATTTCACTAGAAATAAATTTGTTATTCTCTATGGGTTTAAATATTTACTAAAATATAATTTAGCAAAACAGAATTTTAAAACGATATGTATTGTTTTATTGTACAAGTTTTAATGAATAAGGTTGCTCGTTACATTTTATAGTAATTTTTAATTTATACATCGAATCATTAATAAAATCGTTTTTCTGTAAGTGCAGTAATAATTTCAAATCTACAATATTGTTTTAAACTGAATACCATTATTTTGTAAAATAACCAGTATTTGATAAGGTAAACTTTGTCATTTTTTTAAGTATTAAATGTATAACAAATTATTATTATATAATTAAAGGGTGATTTGTTCGAACTGTATGCACAAATTTTGTTTTATATTTTAGGGCTCAAGATATTTATATTTTAAACGCATTTATTTATATAATTAATTAAAGAATAAAAAATTAGACTACTGTTTTTCGGCTTAGTTCCTATGGGGTCAATATTATTGTATGGAACTCTTATTACTATCTACAGATGGCAACACCTGCATGAGGATTCAAACCTTTCCTAGACTGCAGTCAAAACCGTCTAAAGAAAGGAACAAGTTGGTTGCTCACCGCTCGTGCATGTTGCATGCTAATATAATCTTCCTAAATTTATTTGTATAATAATGTGCCATTCATTAAATTATTAGTTAAGCTTATATTGCCTAATTAGTGATCTAAATACATAGTAACTGTTTGGAATTAATTATATTATTCGGTAACTATATTATCTCCCTACTTATTTATAATCTTCATGACAATTTCTTTTTAAACTCTATCACAAGGAATAAAAAGATTAGTTTATGCAACTGATATTTTTATGTATGGAACTCATGATCACCTTGATAAATTGGAATCAAATCTATAAAATGCTTTATATAATACCAATAAGTGGTAACAATACTAGAAATTAAATATCAGCTTCGAAAAATAGATTATAACTTATTCAATCGCAGAGAAGACATAAGTTGGTTCTTTTCAATAAATTGCAGAACATTTGAGTGACACTAAGAATTGGATTTGATCCCGAGTAGCAAAATAGCATGGTCTTGTATTGGCTAATAGTAGCTTTGTTTAGGTCCAGTATTGTGAGTCTAGATTGGGCACAAATCTTGGATGGTCAACATTTTATCAGTGTGGGTTGCCTAGATAGGCACAAGCTTGGCAACCTAGATTGGACCAAGCTTGGGTAGCAAAATTGTTCCAATTTAAGCAGTGAAGATAAGATTAAGCTATGCTACCGAAATTGATCCAATTTTGGCAGCCAAGATAAGACCTATCTTGGCTTATAGGTTTTTCCACCTTATATGTAGCTCATAATAATAAAAAATTATTTTATTTTGAACTACTAAATTAGAAGGAAGCAAAATTTACAAATTATATGATGAAAATTAGATTATGCTGAAATTAACATTCAAAAAGAAAGGAAGTGATTTAAAAGTCAAGTAAATATTTACTACTTACCAATTGTAAATATATGAATGATTTAGCATATAAATCTAATTATCATGTACATAATATTTTAAATAATCAGATTATCAATATATTAATTTGATTTGTTTAATATTAAAAGAGAATAAAGTTCCTGCATTGTTTAACAAGCATTAACTCTAACTGTCAATTTGTGTATAGTGAAATTTTTATAATTTGCAGCATTTTTATTTCACTAAATAAAGATTCTTTTCTGTTAAATGAATTCCAATTAAATTAAAATGTAAATTTTATATATTTTTATTTTTACATATTTCAAATAAATTTTAAAAAAATAAGATACTAAACTGAGAATTTATACACCTAAAATCATTCTACATATGTCTCCAATGAAGGAAAAAAATTCATTTTTATGTTTTTAACTTATAATGAATTGCTATTTGTCTAACAGAAACGTATCAAAATTTGTATTACACTTATTTAAAAATATTTTAACTACTGTTTCTGAATATTTTAACACACACACACATCAGTTCACATCTCGCTGTCAGACTTTCAAATATTATTTTTTTCTTAACATAAGAAACAACATTAATAAAAACAAACTAATGCATTATTTGTTAAGAATTAAACAGTAATTTTGAACAAAAGTTGCCCAGTTCTAGAAATATTCTATTCTGAAAATATTAACTAGACAGTAGAATAGTTTATTCTAAACTTTTTATTTTACAAAATGCATATATTTTTGCAATATAGATAATACAGGTTACTTCTTTATGTTTCTAAAATTCAGCTTTCAGCGTTGTTCTTCACTGTAATTGGTCAGGACTAGAACAACACCTATAAATTTAACAATTAAAAAATTATTAGAATAATCCTTTTTCATACGTATATACATTATATTTTAAAAGTAATCAAAGTTCTTTTCAAATTTAAAGTAATTTTTTAATTTTAGAAAGTTTCAAGATTAAATTTATTTGTTGGATAAGACATCATATATTTCTAGTTGAAAGAGTCAACTGTTTATCTTATTATAAACAAATATTAAATTATATTATTGTAATTGTTCATTTCTCTATGGTATTTGTTACCATATAAAAATTATTTGTGAAATTAATGCTTGAAAGAAAACATTCTATGATGAAGACTTTCGGACAATTACAACACTATTCTGGAAACAGTCATTAACTAAAGTCTAACAAAAGTATAAGAATTTTTTTTTTAGTATTGTATTATGATTTAAAAAAGTTGACATAAATGTTATGAAGGATCTAGATTAATGTTTCACAAGCTCCATAATGTATAGAAGTAGAGTTTTTTAATTGTATAATTAAACATAAAATAAAAATAAGCAATTTTTCATATAAACAACTTTCAATAGGATATAAATTTATGATATATATCATAAAGTTATTAGAGAAATACAAAACTATCATCAGTCATCCCTTTAAGTAATAATTAATCATAAGTTATTTTGGCTTATCCTCTTTAAAGAGATCTGACATTTGTCAGATCAACTCCAATAAATTCTTGACAGTTTGAAAGTCAATGACTATCAGGGGGTCAGAAAATACATCCTCCCGTGAAAGTCCGACGCAATCCAGAATATGTTTCTGTGAGGCTGGATGGTCCCACATTTCTTACGAGTGAGATAATTTTTTGTACCACGTTCAAACGATAAGCATTTTAGATGTTCACGTTAGAATCTGGCCAAGGTAATTTGAGACTTTCGGTCACATTTTATATCCAGAAGAGTTCCAGGAAATGTTCCAGAGTACCACTGGTGTGTTTGGGGAATTTGCCATTAATCATAATAAGTAAATTACTTAAATGATATATTGATGTACTTTTGGGCAAAGAATACTGAGATTAATGCCATATCAGAAACATTTCATACTGCTTAGAAAGGAATAATTTACACTGTTTTACATTTTCAACAGAAATTTGAAGCCAAAATATTCTAATATTTTCTAATAATTAAAAATTAATGATAAAGAAAACTTCAGATATTTGGTAGTTATTTTGAATATTTTGGAGTAATTTATAAATCAGACTAAAACTTCTATAACAATACTAAAATTAGTAACAATTTGAATACTAAATACGTTTTGTTAATTTTATATTTTTTATTGAATAAAAGTCATGTGCAACTCAAATTTCAGTCATTACCAGATGGAAATAAACTAAAATTTATGTTTCCATTCTGGATTAGTCAATAATTAGTAACTGTTTCCAGAATGGAAACAGTTACTAATTAATACCCAACATGAATGTTAGATAGATTATTAAGAAATTATTTTTTAAATAATTTACTTTGATTTGTTGAAAAGTCGTACATTTTTAAAGCATTAAAAATTGGTAAGAATTGAGTGCATCAGTAAATAATGAATTAAGAATTTATAAAGACAACAGGACTACTATAAAAGAGGAAAAGCTATTTCTTTATTTACATGCCCTTGGAATAAAAATGAAGCCATGATTGTAACCAAAATGTAACTATTTGCATATAGTTTGCAGTTTCCATAAATTTGCACTTATTTTTAGTTTGGCATTTAAAAGTTCTAGTCTTTGGATTTTCACACATGTATTCCCCAGCATACAATTCAATATGATGACAAGCCATACTTCGAATATTTTTGCTTACAATTTTTCACATTTCATCCATTCTTAAGTGAAGTGAAACTTAACAAGTTATAGACAAACAAGCCTACCGTTTGAAAAAATTAAGATGGAAATTAACAATCAACTCCGTTTATGAATGTATCGTCCTGTGTGGTTCGAGTTTCAAAAGTTGGTGGATATGCTTTCTCTCGGGAAGGTCTCTTTTTCCGTCTCTCCTTCAATGTGAATATTCCTTCGGGTGCCGCGTTGTAGGATTCTTTCCAATTGTCATACGACTACTCACACGTAGCTAACTTAGTTCTGGGTCCCTGAGGACAATTTCTGGTTACTTTAAGTTTCTTATCTCAGACCAGGAGCTCACACTCTGTCATCCAGAGTCACTGAGCGGTCTAACTCGCTCTTTGTTCCCCCCTGGCCAGGGGAGACTCTCTCTAATCTCTTCACTTGAATCTCGATTGATTATGGATACTACTAAACCTACTGGACAGGACGCCTTTCGGGCAACCCAAAAAATTATGCTGGAACGACTGTTTGCCAGGCTAGATGAAGTCTGCAGCATGCTGAACGACATTACGAACTCGGATGAATTTACTACCGAAGACAAGGAAACTGTTAGAGGAAAACTCTGCACCTTTGCAAAACACATCACTCAAGAAGCTACTATTAAAGCTAAAGAAGCGAGTCAAGATGATTCCTCAACAGAAGATAACTCTATTGAAATGACGGAAGTCATAAACCAGGATATTCCAACGCAAAATAAATTTGATATCCTTACTATGGATGATAATAACTCAGGAAATAACCAAAACAAAAACAGCATCAAAAGAACTCGAAAAATCAATGAGGATCAACAACCACCTAACAAAACTAAGAAACCCCTCATCGAAGATTCCACTTCAGATGCTAAAAATAAAAAACTCCAACACACGGATACTACCAAAGATGTATAACAGGATATCCCTTCTACTAGCACACACTCCCAGGGAGAAAACAACGAAAATGGAAATCCCTCCATCATGGCTAAGCCATCGAGGAAAATACCGCCTATTGTTATCAGAGATAGAAAATTCTCTTGGAAGACTCTCGATAAACACTTTCAAGATGCCAAACTCACCGGCTATACTGCAAAATCCTCTACTTACGAACTGAAAATCAAATTCACAGACGCTGAATCTCACAGATCGGCCATCAAAATACTTGAAAAAATAGAGGCAGGCTACCACACCTACCTCCTACCAGAGGATAAACCACTCAAAGTGGTAATTCGTGACCTCCCACATGACACGGAAATAGCTGATATATCTGATAGTTTAATAGAAGAAGGATACACCATCAGCACTATTGTCCAGATGACACATCGCAGAAACGGAGAGACTCAAAAACTTCCGCTTTTTCTCATTACAATGCCAAAAACTAATAGAGCAAAGGATATATATCACCTACAATACATAGGCAGAGTGAAAGTTCGCATAGAAGAATATAAAAACAGAGGAGGCCCTACGCAATGCCATAGGTGCCAAAACTTACATCATTTTCAAAGACTCTGCAAACATGAACCACGTTGCGTTAAATGCGGAGAAAATCATTTAACACACTTATGCACAAAAAGTAAAGACCTTCCTGCTAAATGTGCGAACTGTCAAGGGGACCACCCTGCGAACTTTAGAGGATGCAGGACCTTCATTGAAGCAACAAAAACTAAAAACAAAGATAACACCACTATACGCATCACTAAAGGAGTAGTTTAGTTTACACCAGCAGAACTCCCTGTACCTAATCCTAAAAGGATTCTACCAGTTTTGATGGAGACTGCCGGAAAGAAAAGAGAAGATTCCACCGCAGGATAGCCACTTCTGCTTGAGGTCACACGTTAAATCGGTGCACAGTCACTGATCACACGTTACAAATCGTTAAGGGGATAAGCATAGGAAGAGTTAAAGATCATCTTCACTAAAGGGTTGCATTACTCCATCGGATGTTTCCTTCCCCTCATCATTTTTATCCTCTGGGATTATTAAGTTCCTATTTTCTAATAAGAAGTTCATTTGGGCTATAACTTTAACTTTGGCGTGACGATTATTTATTAAATTCCTGTACCACTCGATTACCAAATGTTCACTTGGAATCCTGAAATGCCAGGTGCTCGTCAAGGGGCAACTGGTGGCGTAGTGAAAGGGATTTCCAACATCCCCGCAGGCACAGTGGTCGTTTTGTTTGGCGCCGAATCTATAGAGGTAACATGGGAAGGGCCCATGTCCAGATGCAAAGAGTGTAATTTGTCTGGGCCAGCATTTTTTGGTTACCCCGATCTTTGGAATGATGTTATATACTAGACGTCCGGTTATGGCGTTGTCCCAGTACGATTGCCATTCCCGTCTGGCCTGATCTTTAATTAATTTTTGGAAGTGGGATCTGGGTAGTATTGTTGTCTCTCCTTGGGTCGTTGCCTCTTTTGCCAATCTGTCTGCATGTTCATTTCCTTCAAGGCCAACATGGGCTTTAATCCATTTCAACTTGATGTTTTGGCTTGCATTTAGTTGGTCTTGTATCTCTCTAGTGATTGGACTAGTGGGTTTGGGATTAGAAAGCGCCATCAAGCTAGATTGGCTGTCTGACCAGATGAGACAATGCTGTTCTTGTTGTTCGGCCCACTTAACTGCTTGCTGTATTGCATACAGCTCAGCCTGAAAAACTGTGCAATTCATATCCAATTTAAATTTGCCTATAATCTCGATGTTATTATTGTTCATTGCAACAAAGGCTGCTCCCACTCCACTATCCATTTTCGACCCGTCTGTGTATATATTGTGTAAATCAGCTTCCTGGTCTGGAATAGAGTTTTGATCTACATCTATGATGCTGTCTACTCTAAAGTTCCCTGGGTGAATTGTAAGTTTTGAGATTTTGGCCTCCATGATTTCCTTGCTGGTGTTAAAGATTCTATTTTTTATTTCTGCTTCCGCTTTAATTGTTATGTGTAGGGGTGGGATGTTGGTGATGGCTTGGAGCGCTGCAGTGGCTGTTGTTCTAAACGCCCCTGTGATGTTGAGTAGGAATTTCCTTTGGATACTGTCCAGCAGCAGTTTGTTTTTGACCCTCAGGTTTCCTCCCCAAATCGAGGCTCCGTGGGCAACAATCCTCTCCGCTACTGTGGTGTATAGTACCCTCCTTTGTTCTTGCGTGAAACCCCAAGATGTACCGGCGATCCTCAGAAGTTGCTGGTGGATTCTTGAGGCTTTAGCCCCCTGCTTCTTGATATGGTATGACCAGTTGAATTTTTCGTCCAAGAAAACTCCCAGAAGTTTGATGTTTTTGGATCTTTTAATTTTGATGCCTTTCCAATAGATTTGAGGGCCACATTGTAGTTTGGAGAACATCATGTAATGAGATTTTGCTGGTGAGATTTCCAGGTTGTTACTGTCTGTCCACTCAGCAAAGATGTTCAGCACTTTGTTTGAGACCAACCCAAGTTTCTTTTCGCTGCTAGCAGCCACTACAAAGGTGAAGTCATCCGCAAAGGCCTGTAATTTTACTGATGATTTTGGATCTATGTCTTTTCCTACATTGGTCCAATCCTGGTGAAGTGGTTCGTCTGCCAGGAGATTCCGAAGAATTGGGCCGCTACACGAGCCTTGCGGACAACCAATGGTTTGTTTGTGCGTGGCCACTCCTGTTGTGGTGGTGATACCCACTATTCTATCCTCCAGGTTGCTAATCAAGATGTTCTTGATTTTTGATGGGCATCCTTTGTTGTTTAAAGCCCTGATTATTGACGGGTGTGGGACAGTGTCGAATGCTCCTTTTATGTCTATTGAGATTATAGCACAGTGCTTGGCCGAAGCTTTAGCGGCGTCAATGCTGCTTTTTAAATTTGAAAGTGCGTTATCTATTGATTTTCCCTGTCTAAAGCCAAATTGATTTTGGTGCAGTAGATTATTTGCTTTCAGGTAATAGGTGAGTCTGGTTGCTGTAATCTTTTCTAGAACTTTCCCTATCGTGGGTAAGAGAGTTATGGGTCTGTAAGATTTTACATTATTTTTTTCTTTGCCTTCCTTGTGAAATAGGATAATTACTCCTGATTTTAAGGTTTTGGGAAAGTGCCCAAGTGTCCAACATCTCTTGAATAAGGATGTAAGAAGGTCTGGGTATTCTTTGTGGATAGCCTTTAGCATCAGGTTGTCTATTCCATCATCGCCTGATGCTTTTCCATTAGGGAGTGTACTGATTGTTCTCCTTATTTCCTCATTGCTTATGTCTGGCTCGTTGTTTAGTCCTGTGTTGTCTCTCTGATAGGTGATTGCTGTTTGCAGTGGGAACAGTTCTTTTAGTATCGAGGTAGCTATGTTATAGTCATTTCCTTGTAGTGTTGTATTGGTGAACAGTGAAGATGGTGAGGTCTTATTTTTAAATGTTGCCTTGTATATATTTCCATAAGGGTTTACAGCTGAAGAGCAAATATTTCTCCAGCATGACCTCTTTGCTATCCTTATATCTTTCATATACGTATCTTTTAGTTTTTTATAATTTAGGAGGAGAGTTGGTTTTTCTGCTATGCTGGCCTTTGGTAGCTTCTTTCTGTTGCTATTTAGCTCTTTTTTTCTGTCCTCTAGTATTGGTGTCCACCAGTTGGGTAGTGTGTTTTGTTTCCATTTAATTTTTTAAAGGCGTTTCTGCAGCACTAAAGGAGTAGTAGTAGAGAATAAAACATATGCACAGGCTACCAGCAATAATACAATACAAGAGGGAAAGAGTTTACTTGACCAGCTACAACTCATTGTGAACTATATTCAAAAATTTGGAGTAATGCAAGCCGTTAACCAGCAACAACTTATTAGCCAAAACCCACAACCTAACAATGAGTAATAACCCCATCTCTTTAGAACTACTACAAATTGGAAACTGGAATGCCAATAGCCTAGCAAACAAATTTGAAGAATTTAAAAATTTTATTATTAATAAAGACTTGGACATTTGCGCAGTCACAGAGACTCACTCCAACGGCAGTCGAAACTACAACATAAGCAACTACAAAGTTTACGCAACAAATAGATTACACTATAGGGGAGGTGGGGTAATTCTTTATGTCAAAAGAGCTATTCCATCAACTCTATATAGCAGCAAGAATGATGAAGGCTACGAGGAAGTCTCAGTGATTACCGAACTCAATGCTGGCATGAAAATTAAATTTTCGGCAGTCTACCATATCCCGCCACACAGAAAACTTACACAAAAGGATATTGAACACTTATTTTCTGGAAACTTCAAAACCATCTCTTTAGGAGACTACAACTGTAAAAACAGACACTGGGGCTGCAGAGCAACCAATAATAATGGCAAACAACTGATCGATATCATTAACAAAAACCAACTTAAAGTCTTCTCCCCCATGGAACCTACCTATTACCCAAATTTCCAATCACAAATCCCAGACATCTTGGACATTATCTTAACCAACACAAATTTTCACATTGCTTCTGATGTGTGCAATGACTTGAGCTCAGATCATCTCCCGACTATATCTACAATCAACATTAGCAAAAGTAATACTCCCACCACCACCAAAAGAACGAATTGGAACCTTTACCATAATATATTGCTCACAAGAAGCTGGACAGCCCTGTCATTAACAATACCATAGATATAGACATCTCAATTCAATCTCTCAACTTGGAATTATCCACAGCCTTTAAAGATGCCACTGAGGAGATTAAATATATCCATAACTACCACAAAATTTATCAAGAAACCAGAGAATTAATTAAAACTAGAAATCGTATTCGAAAAAAGTACAGGAAGACGCTCAATCCTATATATAAAACGGCAATAAACAATCTTAATCGACTAATTAAAGAAAAATGCTCTACTCATAGGAACCAGCAATGGGAAGAAACGCTCAAATCCCTGAATACTGAAGATAATTCCGTTTGGAAATTTGCCAGAAACTTGAAACATAGGACTCAAACCTGTAAACCTCTGAAGGGTGAAAGAGGTTTAATATATACAGATCAAGAAAAAGCCGAGACCTTTGCGGACAGTATGGAAGACCAATTCAAATTGAACATCACTGAAACTGATCAAAATTTTGAAAATATTATTAATAATGCTTACAAGGAAATAAACCGAACAAACATAGAGGACCCGGGACTCGAACCCACTACCCCTGAAGAACTTTATGCAATAATTAAACACCTCAATATCAAAAAATCGCCTGGTAAAGACTGCATTACCAATAAAATGATTAAATCTTTTCAGAACAATATCATCAAACAGCTTTCCCTCATTTTCAACTCCTGTCTTCATCTCAGCTACTTCCCACACACCTGGAAAGAAGCTATCATAATCATGATCCCTAAACCACACAAAGATCTTACTATTCCAAACAACTATCGGCCCATCAGTCTCCTCTCTTCACTGGGAAAACTTTTAGAAAGAATTATTTACAATCGCCTTTTAAATTACATGAACAAGCTTCCTAATGAGCAATATGGTTTCCGTAGGGAACTTAGTACAACCAAGCAACTCCTTAGGATTATAGAATTTATCAGCAGAGGACTAAAGAACAAAGAAAATTCTGCTTTTGTGATGCTTGACATTGCAAAAGCATTTGATAGACTATGGCATGAAGGTCTAATTTACAAGATCAAAAACTTAAACTTCAATGCACATATGATACTCCTCATAAAAAACTACTTACTTAACAGATCGTTTTTCATTAGAAATAATAAATGTCTATCATCACAGAGAAACATCAAGGCCGGATTTCCTCAGGGCAGCATACTAGGACCAATTCTCTTCCTGTTTTATACTGTTGATTTCCCTGTTAATAGATTGGACCACAATAGCATCACTGCATATTACGCCGACGACACTGGCATATTAGTTAAATCCAAATCAATTGAGCTAGCTATCCGTAAACTTCAAAAGAAATTAAATACAGTTGAAGAGTAATGTTCCACTTGGAAAGTCCAAATAAACACTAGCAAATCCAACCTTCTCATCATTAAAAGACCAAGCACTAGAAGCAATAGAACATCTGACCTGTTAATGTACAATGATAAAATCCCCATAGTCAACAATGCAAACTATCTGGGTCTCACCATCAACCAACACCTTAAATGGAAGCCTCATGTCACAAACATCATCAATAAAGCCAAAGGAATGCTATTCAAACTTAGACCCATCATGGGTTATTACAGCAAAACAAACGCAAAAATGAAAAAACTACTATATACAACAATGATACTTCCCATCCTCACCTATGCCTCTCCTGCCTGGTGCGCAATTGATAAATCAACAATGCTACTACTTAACAGATTTCAAAATAAAACTCTGCGGAATATTCTTGGAGCCCCTAGATACCTCAAGAACTCAGCTATTAGAAGAGATTTAAAACTAGACACTTTTGAACAATACTTTGCAAAAAGAAATATCAATTTTTTCAACAAAGCCGAGAATTGCTCAGCAGCTAATTTTAATGATTTATTCAACTGTATTAACTCATACGATGAAATTAAATTGAGACCCATTGCTGCGCACTACCTTAGTGACGCCACAATGTCTAGTCTGTCTACAGTAATTCCATAATATTTTGTACGTTTTGTATATTTCTTATCTATCTAGATTTTATTTTTTCTCTGTACATATTTTTTGCATTTTACTTTCATCCTAGTGTTTACTTATATATTCAGAATTTATTCTTTTCTAATTTCAATTATATTGGCTTATTTATTCTGCTTTTATTTAGTTCTTCACTTGTATCTATTAAACAAGACTGAGATTTTCTCATTTTGCCCCTGTAAAGTTGTTTTTATTTAACAATAATTTTCAGAATTCGCACTCTCTTTTCGACTGCCGGCTCAACGCTGCCGACCAATCAGAGACGTCCGCTGTCCCCGGACTCCTTCTTCCTCTCCTTCTACTTCTCATGACTCCTCCCACTAGCCACCTTTTCCCTATTCCATGACGTCTTATTTCCGATGGAAGAGTAAAAGCAGCCTCGCTGCTGAAAGCTCTAGAAAATTTATCTGATTCTTGATTCTTGAATGTATCGTATTCAATTTACGAATAATCTCATAGTTAATGTAAGCACACATATTGAATAATCTATTACACAAAATTCTTAATAGATAAAATATTAAAATTGCAAATATTATGGTCAACAGACACACATAAGAAATCAGAAATCAATAATTAAACTGAAATAGAAATTATTGTTTGACAGCATTGTTTAATTATTTGTATGTTCAAAAAATACATATAAATAATTATTAAAAAGTAATAGAAAATATCGTTTTTGTTTTGGATGTAAAATAACTCTAAACAATGTTTCACCAAATGTAAAAATTTTATTTATTTTGAAAATTTAATATATGATTCTTGGAAAATATCATTTTTTAAAGTGTTACTTTAGCTGTGATCCATTAAATACAGTATATTCTATACAATCATACTCACTTTTAAATATAAACCTTTCGTATTTACTGATGAGGATATTCAAACCTAAACATTTCTTTAAGCATTACCATTTTAAAAACATTGTTATTTATGATTAAATATAATGAAAACTGATTTTCATGTCAGTAGTATAGATAGAAGAAGCAAGATATTAAGTTTACAGTATCTATTTGATAGAAATTAAAGATATAGAAAAAAAAAACATTTTAAATTAAGAATTTAAATTTTTATGTTATTTAAGTTATGTGTGAAAATTTAGGGCAAGTATTTTAAAAGATTGAAGTATTCATGTTTATAAGAAAAAATGACATAAATTATTTCTTTGGTACTCAGAATTATGTAGTGATTAAATTCATGTATTTAGAAAATATATGAGCAACATGAATATTAAGATGTAAAATGAGAGAAACGGAGTTAATGAGCACCTTTTTTCATAATAACGCTGTAATTAGAGAATTTTTTTTTTTTTTTTTAAGATTTAAATAATTTTGCTTGATAAAATGCTTTCTAATCTCATTTATCTTTAAGTAATAATAATTCTATTTGCTATTCATTTAAAAATTAGTATTATGTTAATGAAGCAATTTACTTATTTAAATGACTATTACATTTGTAAAACATTAAAAATTAGCAGTGACTGAGTGCATCAATTAATAATGAATTAAGCATTTATAAAGGCAACAGGACCACTTTAAAAGAGAAAAAGCAACTACTTTATTTATATGTCTGGAATTAAAATGAAGCCAAGATTGTAACCAAAATATATAACTACTTGCATATGGTTTGTAGTTTATATAAATTTTGATTAGCTTTTAATTTGTCATCGAAAGCCCTAGCCTTTGGATTTTCACCACATGTATTCTTGAAGATACAATTCTATACGGAAGTAAGCCATACTTTGAATATTTTTATTAACTTTTCACATTTCATCCATTCTAAAGTGCAGTGAAACTTGTTAAGTTCTTGACAAATAAGCTTACCGTTTGATAAAATTTATGGTGGAAATTACCATGCAGAAAGTTAATGAATATATGTTATTGAATTTAAGAATAACTTCATAATTAATTTTAACATGTTGAGTAATCAATTGCACACAATTCTTAATAAATAAAATATAAAAATTGTGATAAAAACATGCTCAACACAATATAAAAAGCTACAGTGATCTATAACTTACTGACAACACAAATGAGTTAAAAAATTTTTTAACATTTAATTTATCCAGTGAGATTTTTAGTACATTATATAGATAAAACTTAGTAAGCTAATCAATAAATACATTCTTGGATACTTACATTTGATTTGAAAAAATTAATTGAATTTCCATGCATAATGAAGCAAGTTGGAAATTTAAAGCTATTTTTTAATAGATTGTTGTCAATAGGTTAAAAAAAATATCTAACCAAAATTTCAAATGAAAAACTAATCATATAAACTGACAAAAAACAAACTGTATAAACTAATCATAATCAGAACTTTTAGAAGTATGTTGAAGGGAAATTATTTGTATTATAAGATATTAAAAACACAGTATAAAAATTATTCATTGCAACATATTGCAATGAAGATAACGGAAAAATAAATAAATTTGAAGGACTAGTGCTGTAAAAAGAATAAATTGTTCTTAAATGGGCATATTTTTTAAAAATATAAATTTTCATGGTGACTAAACGTTAATACAAATGTCAGAAAAAACAAACAAATCAGCTTTATCAAATCGGCATTTATTGTAAATGAAAAACGTAATTTTTCAGATGTATATGAAGTAGAGTTACCTAGTTTCAAATAAATTGAAAAAAATAATTTGTTTTTATATTTATAAGATTGTAAATTTTTTATTGTGTTATGCTTTAATTATTTTGGTTGATAAAGTTGAATTGTATTTTAAGAGATAAAATGTACCTTATTTATAAATTCTAAATTTTGTTTTCCTTTTCAATTAAAGGAGAATAACAAATTTGTATACCTGAGGATGAGATTAAATTTAAAATAATCAAATTAAAAAAATTTTAAATTTTTCTATATTTATGCTTATTTGGAACTAATATAGAGCAAGAGAAAATAAATCCTTTAAAGGATTAAAAACATGGCAATTTGTTTCTACTGAGTGCAAATTGAAAGTAAACATTTCATGTATTAAATTTTATTAAGAGTTTACTGTTGTAAAAATGATAAAAATGTTTAATCAAAACATTTAATATAATCCTTAGTAAATAACATTTCTAAGTTCTGTTTATATTGAGAATTAATATGTAAATTTAATTCTATATTTGATTATTTAAGTTCTGTTCTTTTAATGGTAATGTTAAATTTTACCTATTAATGTAACTCTTGTTTTGCTAATATCAAGATTCATTACAAATTTTTAACATTTTGTAATTTCAATTATTTAATCAATTTTAAAGGGTAAAAGATTAAATAGTATATTTTCCCCAGAAAATAGTCCCTTAGGATGAGCATATATGTAATTAAAAAGATAAACATTTCTAAAATTGATATTATAATATTTGTGTGCCATGGATCTAAACTGGACCAAAATGAGGCATCTACTAGATTAGAGTACCTTATGTCATATCGACGTCTACTGGACGAAATTGTGTCGTATGGGGCTGTTACTATACTATAGTTGATTTGATTTTGTATTGTTTAAATAGTTATTTTTTATATATAAATGCCTTATATTAAATGTAGGAATATATTAGATTTATTTTTCTAAAACTTATGTGAATTTTGTGCTGTAAATAATAATTGTTATTATGACTATATAATGTATGAATGTTGCCAAAATTAATACAAAAATTTCAAATTTAAATTATAAAATGTTTTTAATTATAAAATATCAGTAGTTGCTGAAATCTCTAGGGGAAAAATCCTCTGTATAGGTCGCACTAAAACACCTGATTTTGTTTTCAATTTCACAGTTCTGACGATATCATCTTTGCCAGGAATCAACTGTATGACTTTAGCAAGAGGCTAGTTCAAACGTTTTTCATTGTCGTCTCCGATTAACACGATTTCTCCAACTTGTAGTTTTGGAGTCGAACACCTTCTGTTTAGACGCTGTAAAGGTTGACCAAGGTATTCCTTTCGAAAGTGCAGCTTTAACTGCTCAGTTACTTTGGCTCGATGTTTAATTCTGATTCGAAAATGCTTGGCTTCAACTTCATCAATATCTGTTGTTACACTCCTTATCTTGGGATCGTTTAACATGAACATGGTTGGTGTTATAGGCTTTAGATCTTCAACGTTCTTTGAAAGATATGTGAGTGGACGTGCATTTATAACAGATTCACAATCTGAGAGTACTGTAAATAATTGTTCATATGTAAGTACAGCCTTTCTGAGGGTACTTTTAAGATCTTTAACCACTCTAATCAGTCTTTCCCAAAAAACACCCCACCAACTTGCGGTTGGAGGGTTGAATTTCCAAGAAATACGTTGGAGGGCTGTTTCTCGAGTAATTTTCTCCCAATGCAACAGTCGAAAATCTTCATTAGCTCCATGGAAATTTGTGCCGTTGTCGGAATAAATGACACGTGGTCTTCCTCTTCTGGCAATAAACCTTCGTAAAGACATTAAAAATACTTCTGTGGACAATGAGGAAACCAACGCAAGATGTACCGCTCTATATATGGCACAGGTGAATAATACTACCCATACTTTGTCTCTATGTTTAATGTAAAGGGGGCCAGCAAGATCAAGTCCAATTATTTCGAATACAGAAGCATCTTTCACTCTGTCAGCTGGTAGAGTAGCTGGATCACTAACAAAAGACTTACATTTGAAGCGTCTGCACAAGAATACATTTTCTCACTACTCCCCTTACTGTTTTTCTTTCTTTAACTATCCAGTAATTTGAAAGTAATAAATGTAATAAAATCTTTGTACCTGCATGACAGTGATTAATATGATATTGTACTATCAATCTTTGATTAAAAATGCTATAATCAGGGAGTAAAATAGGGGATAGGAATGAAGGTTCGTCAATTCGTTCTGTTATTCGAGTTTTAATTCGAAGTATACCTTCGTCATCTTTAACTGCATTAAGGATTTTTTAAATTATTTGCAAGAGGGAAAAAATGTCTCTGTACAAGACGAATGAGTACTTTTTCTGCCGATTCTATTTCTTCGGGCGAAAGGTTTCCGTAATTCTTTTCACAAATTCTTTTCAGTACTTTGCTGATAAAACGTAGCATCCAACCAGTCATTCGTAGAATAGAATTGAAACTAAAAAATCTGAGGGCATACCAATCTGGTTCTGTATCACTAAGATTAATGTTACAAAGGTTAACGATTCTTTTTTCCACTTCGATTTTGGTTGGTTCGTACACTAATTTATTCTGAGGCCAATTTTCTGGAGGTTCTTTGAGCCACTCGGGACCCTCCCACCAACGGGTGTTCAAAAACTGACGAATAGAGCAGCCTCGCGATAGAATGTCGGCGGGATTGGAAACTCCAGGGATATATCTCCATTCGGCATTAGGTGCCAATTGGTTAATTTCTTTAATTCGATTGGAAACAAAGACAGTCCAATCTCCATGTTCCAGGATCCACCACAGTGATACCATTGAATCACTCCAAAATACTGTTTTTAAGTTACTTAAATTCAGGGCCGTTTTGATCGAATGAGCTAATCTTACTCCAATGGTGCAGGATAATAATTCTAATCTTGGGATGGTGATGGGTTTTTAAGGAGCTACTCGTGATTTAGCTCTCAAAAGACAAATTTTACTCCATTGGAAGTGACAGCTCTAAGGAAAACACAAGCGGCATAAGCTACTTTGCTAGCATCCATGAATACATGCATTTGTGTCGAATCATTAATTTCTGTATAGCAGGCTATTTCAACATTATTTAGTAAATGTAAATCATTAATCCATCTTTTAAAGCTATTTTGATCTTTAGTGGGTAAAGGAGAGTCCCAGGACAATTTTAATTTCCACATGTCTTGCAATTTAATTTTTATGGGCAAAATTGACGCTGACAATAAACCAATGGGATCAAAAATCTTCTGAATCCAAAATTACTCTCTTAGTTATTTTCCCACTTATTTCAAAAACAAAAGGATCAACCTTGATATCACAGTTATGCTTCAAAGTATCACGGTCCAAATTCCATAAAATTCCCAAAACATTGGTGGTGCCAGAACCTTTCGTAATGAATTTACACTTGACATTGCTCTCCCACCCTCGCAAATTGAAACATCCACGTGAAAGTACTTCTATAGCTGTTAAAATAAAATGATCTTGTTCTTTGATGTTGAAAACACCAGAAACACAATTGTCTACGTAAAATGATTTTCTTAATTTTTCAATTATTTCGTTGTTTTCTACAAAAGTGCTGTTAAGCAAATGGGAGATGGATGCCGCTAAAAGAAAAGGGCTGGAAGTAACCCCAAAAACTACTCTACAATGTCTATAAATGACCATTTCATCTTCGCATGGATAAAAGAAGCGTAAAAAGTCTCTGTACCTTGGAGCAATAGACAACTGCAAAAAAGGCTTTTCGATATCTGCAGACAGGCCAATGGGATATGAACGAAATCGGTCAATCAGGTCTGGGATTAATTCAATGAGATTTGGCCCTTTATATAAAAGTTCATTCAAGGACGGCTGGCCACTAGAGGCATCAAAGACTGGTCTTAATTTTGTAGTAGTGCTTTCGGTTTTGACTATGTATTTACCCCATAGGCATATATAGAGGCCTATGGGGTAAATAGTGACACTGCCTGTCGCTTATAATTTCATTTTGGGGTATCCTTTCAATTATATCAAGACGCTCCCATTCCTTAAACACCATTTCGTAATCCTTAATTAATTTTTTTATCTTTTGATCGTTTACACATTTTTTGATGTCTATTCCAAGTTAGTTCCTTGTTATCGGGCAAACTTGAAGTATCTGTTTTAAAAGGCAAACCTAACTGGTATCTGCCAGAAGGGAGTATTTCCAAACCATCATGAAAATCTTTTAATAACTCAGAATGTACAGTATTTATATTACGGTTTTCAGAAGGATCTAATGTACTAAGATTTTCTAGATTCCAAAATTCACTAACAGATAAATTATTAGCATGCAAAGATAAAGCACATAAAACAGAGTCATTATTTACATCATAATTATTATATAATTTCTGCTTTCCAACAACAGTATACCCCAGCCGGGTTTCAATAGCAACTAGACTTGATTCTAGCTTCACAGAATGACCAGTTAACAACATTCCTGCCACATCGGATCCAATCAAAAGATTTACATCATAATTAGGGATTTCGAAATCACTCAATATAATCCCCTTTTCTTTCAGTTCATGAATAGTCATCATATCAGTCAGCTTAGGAACAAAACCACAAATTTTGTTTTCAGATAAAACCTCAATTTCACAATAAAAATCATTTTTCAAACTAGCAATTTTCACATCGTATACTTCACGAGAACAGGGTTTCGTTTCTTGACCACCAAAAAGTCCATGTATTAAAGATAATGACCTTTTGGGTTTTAACTTTAATTGTTTAACTATTCCTGAACTGAGGTAAGAACGTTGGGATCCTGTCCAAGACTGCTCTTATTAAACACTGTTTCTTTTGATTCATAACTTTAACAACAAGAGTCATTAAATAAACATTTTCTACTCTAGAATTATTTGACAATACAGGTGTAGATACAATTTCGTTTTTACTGGCAGGACTGTTCCCTTTATCTGAATAGCACATAAGAGTACAGTGATTTTTATTATAATGGAAACACTTCACCTTAGCCCTGCAATTTTTAGAGGTATATCCTGTTCTCAAACAGGAGTAACAGGCCCTTTTCTGACTAAAAATTTTTCTCTTTTCATCTAAATGCATTTTTCTAGCAGAAAAACAATCTTGGCTGGGGTGGTTCTTATTGCAAAAAAGACAATCAAAATTCCTCTTACCTTGATTTTCTGTTTCGGATGTACTTACAAGGGCGGCAGCCGTAGTAATATTCCCTTCACGGGATTCCTTGTGTTTGTCGATTCGGGGAGCTCCAAACCCGGTACGGGCGATCACAACCATTTCTTGTCCTTGAACTTCTTGTCTCAGAAAGGACATCAAATTTTCTAACAAACGTACTCCTCCGTCAAGTGTACTTCGGTTTCTTTCCCAGGCTATTAGAACACTCTCTGGCAAGCACGATTCCACAAGGGGAGTTAAAAAGTCCCCGTACTTTTCTTGAGTTCTTCCTAAGCTGTCCAGCGTGCGCAGTTTTGATTCCAGTTCATTGTAAAGAACAGTTAAATCCCATTTAGTTCGGTTTAATGAGGCATTTCACATTACCATAGTTAAAAAGTCTCTGACGTAAACCTGAACAAGCAGATCACTCCACCCGAAGCGATCCTGTAACTGTTCTATGACTTTGGGATAGTTATCCGCTATTGGCGAGAAACTTTCTACTAATCTTGCTGCTTTCAATTCTGGCACTATTGCCTGTAGCAAACACTGTAACTTGTCTTCTGGTGGAATTTTCTCATCATCATCAATTTTGGAGAACTGACTCCAAAACCCAAGCCATTCTCGAGTCTCACCGGAAAATCGCTTTAGTTCTAATTTCGGAAGCTTGAATTGTTTCTTATTGGAGGTATCTTGAGAGACTTCCGTTTTCATAGTTACTTTACGGCATTTTTCAAAAAGTTCAATATATCTACCACGATATTCTTCGGCTGTAATAAAATTTTCTTCATATAACCGTTCCGAATCTTTTGAAGTTAAAATTTCGTTCTTTACTTCTTGTTGAGAAATTTCTAATCTTTGAAATTTGTCTTCTAACTGCGCGGATAAAAGCGAAATAACATTCTTACCTACTTCTTGTTTAAGCAATTCTTCTTGAATTTTATTCCCGCAGACTGTGAAGGATGCTCGAAGCCCTTTTCGTTTCTGTTTCGACAAATCCATTCTTCAGTAAAACTTTAATTTCAATCTTCAGGCCCCACGTTGGGCGCAACTTATGTTATGTTTCGTTTTTAATTTGAAAAATTCCGAATTCGATTTCTCGATCATGTAAAAAAATGGAATTCTTTTCAACGTAACATAGTAAAATTATGGGCCAAAATATCTACGCGACATTTAAATTGAAGACTGAAATTATCAATAATGACTTTGAAAAACAAATGATCATATATTTATTCCATATCGAAATCAAAACAATTCTCGGCGAGTGACGGATGCATACTGAAAAAAGGTTTTAAATTACACAATAACGCGGGCAGTCACATGGGTGACGTCACTCGCTTCTCTGGCTATTGGTTGTTACATTTACCATATTTGCAAATCTGATATTTTTCAGAAATTGAATTGCTAAATAGATATTTAAAATATTTACTGAATTAAAATATAAATATTTTTAACAATGTTATAATAAAGTTACTTAATGTCTTAAATTAGTGAAGGAAATTTTTGATATTTTTCTGATTAATTTACGCTGCTTTTTACTAATGAGATTTACATCCCATCAGTTTTATGTATTAATCAGATTGATAAGAAATAAATTAAATATTGATGAAAATTGTCTTCTGGATTTTTACTATTATTTTGTCTGAGGTTATTGATCTGAAAATGTTAATCGTTATCGTTAATTATTTTAAATGTACTTTATTTTCAGATGCTGTGTGTGTGGCGAACTCCACAGTATTCAAAGACAACCGATTGTGAAATGGAAACTGCGATAATGAACTGGTTACGTCATGCAAAAGCAAGATTTATCAATGAAAGAATCGAACTTTTCAGTTAATATTTCTGTATAATGTAAATAATTAGAATAAAAATTGTGTGCATTAAAAATAAATTCTATTAGTTTGTTATATTTTTCTTGAATTAATTAAGATTTACACTCTCTTGCTGGAATGTTTTCTTAAATAAATTTTAACTTTTACAAGGAAAAATAATTCAGCTTTTAAACAATGAAATAAGTAATTTTCAGAATTTTTTGTCATAATAATTTGGAATATTCAATTGAGTGGAAAATTTTTGTCAAAATAAGTTTCTCTTTTATCTTTTACAAAAAAAGACATTGTTGAAATTATATCTAATTATTTATAATATTAATCTGAGAAATAAATAATTCTTATAAATTTCTCTTACTACAAAATTAAAAAATAAGCTATGAACAATAATTTGCCCGATATTAAAAAAAATTTACACTCTACAAATAAAAATATCCTTAACTATTTTATCCTTAACTATTACAATTGTTACTCTCTAATTGTAATAGTAATTTATATATTCACATATGTTAAATCACTGGAAACTTCTTAGAAGTAATTTAAACTTTTCCAAAGGAAAAAGAATCGTTTTATTTTAAACAATAAGAAACTAAATTTTCAAAAGGTTAACTATAAAATAATGAGCATAAAAATAATGCTAATTTATCTCAGTTATGAGAATTTTATTACATTAACTGAACTTGAACAGTGAATCTGTCAAAAATCTAAGATATTTGACTGAAAATTAAGAAAATTGTGATGCTAAAGTAATTTCATAAGTAACAAGCTAATTAAAAAAATTTTCTCTTTGTCTAGTGGACAAAAATATATGAGCCACTAAAATAGATGAGGGATTATTTCAAAATCTTCGCACATCTAGAATACATCCATAAAACTACCTAGTAAAGAGCAGTGCGTATGAATACATCCAAATTTCGTCCATGAACCATCCACACTTGCAACGTCTCGTAGACGTATAGTGGACGTAAAATGGGTGGATATTTGACGTGCCATGGATCTAAACTGGACCAAAAAGAGACGTTTTCTGGATTAGAGTACATCCCGCTGATGATGTAATATCGACGTCTACTGGACGAAATTGTGTTGTATGGGAATACGCAGTAGAGTTACATTAAATACATAATTAGATCGTTGAAAATAAAAAAAAAAATTAATTCCAGGGGCATCTTAAGTGCTTTATAGCCATAAAGCCAAATAAATTGAAACAATAGTTCTTTGCGAATTATATTCTGTAAAACATTTGTTAGAAATTTATATGTAAATAAATAATTGTAGATACAGCTAATTTATCGATGATACTTCATGTATAACAATAATATCGGATTTTGGGCTTTGAAGTAGTTTCGTGTTTGATAATTAACAAAACAATTGCAAGTAAAAATAAAATACAATGTATCTAAATATCAAAATATGAAATACTTTTATTTCTATTATAATTTAAGTTCAATAATTATAAAAACTTTAATAACTACTTTAAAAAATAGATTATAAAAACTTTCATTGTAACCAAAATTTGTTATTACACATATAAAAAAAATCAAACTTACCAACACAGCGACTTATTGAAAACTTCATGATAAATTAATAAAACGGTCGCGATGAAACTTCAAGAATCAATTTTTCAAAATTATTGTAATTCAGGAACATTAATCACAATTTTTAAGAAAATTCTTGATAAACAAAAGCACAAATAAACAGCTCAGAAAAATAGGTAGCCATATTGGATTTAACACTACATATGATATATTTTGGCAAAATCTTGGCATGCCCAAGATTGGTAGTAACTTGGCTACCTTTCTAGCACCAATAATGGCTTATCAAGGCACACTGACGAAAAGTTGGTACCCCCTATTAGTCCAATATAAGCTTATCTTGATATTTTCTACTTTAGGAAACCTTAGTTCCCATGATAGAACCAATCTTGGTTTATCTTGCCATGCCTAATATTGGGAAAAACGTGCCACCCATTATAGGTCCATTATTTTGTTTATCTTGACATGCTGTACATTGGGGAAAACTTGACGCCCATCATTGGTCTATTATTGGGGTTATCTTGCCAAAACTGCCAATATTGGGTCAAGCTATTTTGTTACTTGGGTATTAATTATTCCAAATTTTCTAGATCTCTACAGTTTAACAGTCAGCCAAATTTTGATGTTCTTATGTTAATTGTATTAAGGTTTCTCGCAACACATTCTGAACTGTGGAAAATGAAGTCAATGTTGAAAACAATTTTTAATAAATTGCAAAGGCTGGCAGCTTTCAGAGGTCTCTGGATCTGGCGATCGTCTACCCTCATAAAATAGCTGGTTCTTGGTTGGTGAGCTATAACTTGAATCTGATTGGCTTAAAATGAATTAGAAATTTTAATGGACGGGACTATGGTTATTTCATAAAATTTATTTCAAAATTTAAAAGTTATTGCTTATTAATTTATGATTTTATTATTTATGAGAAATATATATTTAAATTAAAGGAAACTAATAGAATAATAAAGGAAATATAGTAAAGGAATGAAAGAAATAAGAATATTTACATAAGAACAGGTAAAGGTATTTACAAGAATTTATATACACTATAATATTAATATTATAGTGTGTATAAATTCTTGTAATTATAGTGTATACCTTGTAAATATATATTTACAAGGTATAACTTGGTCTGCAATACAATATCTCTATCTTTATCATTTTTTATATTTTATTTATTTACATATACATATATATTAAAAATTTTTTTTATCTGTTTTCATATACATTTAGTATGCATACTTATATATGCACTTTTCATCACCATTTTTATTTTTAATAGTTTTCGTTTTCACGCATGGAATGAGATGTACCAAAAAGATTCCTTTTATCTTTTTAGTAGTCTCTTTTTTCCATACAAAGAAGTAGTTAACAAAGAAAAATTTTCTATTTACAGTTTATTTCATGGTGGTTAGTGAGGTAACTTTGGGCAATGTCTTAACAATGAGCGGGGACGGAATCCATTATAAGTATTTAGGTAATTATAGGATGGAAAGCTAATTATTGTTTCTTTATTAGTTTTATCAATATTTTTAATCATGTTATACACTATTTTCGTGAAAAATTCTCTCAGGGTACGGATTTTTAAATCTTGTCTGATTTTTTGATTTCTAATGAACCAGGGGGCCTTAACTGCCCATCTGAGAGCTTTATTTTGGAGAGTTTCCAGTTTTTTAATTTTACTGTCATGAGTGTAACCCCAAATAGGGCAGGCATAGGAAATAAGTGGTCGAAGATATGCTTTATAAATGGGCACTTTATTTTCCATGGAAAGTTTTAAATTCCAGTTGATAAGTGGGTATAATGCAGCTGTTTGCCGTTTAAATTTGTTAAAAATTTGGATCAGATGGGGATACCATGTTAATTTTCTGTCGAAAATTACTCCTAAATATTTACAGGTTTGTGACCATGGTATAATTTCGTTGTTGATCTTAATTACACTGGGTGGAGGTAGTCTTTTTTTTTTTGTTTAAAATTATGGATACACTTTTATTTACATTAATAAGAATTTTCCATCTAACGAACCAGAGCTCAAGCTGTTCTAAATGTTTGTTGTGTGATTCTG
Organism: Latrodectus hesperus; assembly: GCA_037975125.1. Lineage (NCBI taxonomy): Eukaryota > Metazoa > Arthropoda > Arachnida > Araneae > Theridiidae > Latrodectus > Latrodectus hesperus. The sequence goes on from CM075858.1 coordinate 54,918,989, forward strand.
TGCTATATGATGTTTTCCTACATTGTGCTAGTATAAATGTGTCGTCTGCAAAAAGGTGCAGGGAAGTTAGGGTTGATGTTGGAATGTCGTTCACATAGATAAGAAAGAGTCTTGGTCCCAATTTGGAACCTTGTGGCACACCGGCTAAGATTTGTCTACAGTTGAGTATGTAGTACCAATGCGAATCTGGAGCTTTCGCCCCAAAAGATATGAAATTAGTATCCTAATGAGTGGGTCGGGTAGACCAATGTTAATGAGTTTGTGTACAAGTCCACCAATCCAAACTCGATCGAAAGCTTTGGCATTATCAAGAGAAACTGCTCCTGTATTTTTTTATATTGAAATCCTTGGATGATGATTTCCCCTACTCTCATAAGTTGATGCGTTGTTGAATGTGATTTTCTGAACCCGTGTTCTTCAGGATAAGAATACGATTGTTTTCTAAAATTCATCTAGAGTATATTTAGAATAATTGCTTCGGTTATTTTGCTTAGAGAGGTCAGTAGACTAATAGCTCTATAGCTTGAGAGAAGGTAGTTGTCTTGTTTTGGTTTTAATATTGGTACTATATCTGCAATTTTCCATTTTTGAGGAAAATACGTTATTCTTAATATCTCGTTAATAAGCATCGTAATTTTGAATAATATTTTGTTTCGAATTTTCTTTAGCATTTTGTTTGTTATCCCGTCAATTCCTTGTTAGTAGTAGTAGTAGTAATATGACAGAAACAGTTTTGGAGCTTTATGCTCGTAGGCTCGCATTCAGTAAGATTGAGTTTTTTCACAAAACTTGTCAAAAATTTAGAACACGATTTTCAGACATTCAAGGGATTGATAATTCCTGGGGATTTATTATCCTTTAATATCTTGATTATTGCCATAACTTCCGAAGGGGTGGTCTTAATAAATTGGTAAAATAAAAATAAAAAGGAAAATAATATAAAATAAAATAAATTAACTTGGGGAAACAAAGTAATTTATTTTATTTTACATTATTTTACCTTCTTATTTTTTTTATTTCTTGAACCACCTTATTTTAATGAAATATTTATTTATTTTTTTAAATTATATTATTTAATTTTCCTTAAAGCAAGGATTGATCAAACAACCAAATAATCAATCAATCAATCAATCAATCCACTGAATAGTAAGAATAAGTACCTAATTAGTGTTGCCTTGAATTCTAGGATTTGATTTCGACAAATATTAAGGCAGATAAAATAAGCATAAAGTTTATAAAGGTGTAGTAAAAAACAATAGGCAAATAAATTATTGAATTACATGTGTTTATAAATTTACGGAATTCAAACATTTCTTGAAACATCTTATTCAGGATTGGGTTTTCCAGAATCTTGAGAATATACTTGTAATTTTTTTTTTAAAAAATTATTATTTCTATATAACTTTCAAAGCAATATTTTTTACGTTTTAAAAAGTGCATAATTTTCAAATATAAATATTCTATATCAGTAATGTGAGTAGCATTACATTATTGATACTATTTTCTGTACTGTATTATCAATTGGTTGAAAATTGGATTTTTAAAAATTGTATAGTGTAGTAGATAATTTGTCCACAATAAGTTTAATTGCTTTTGGTAACTCAGCTGTTAAACATAAAATTATTAAATTTTCATTGCTATTTGATGGTTAAGCCTTCACTGTCATAATATTGCCAAGATTATTCCCAACTTAAAATTACTCGCATATAGTTTATGCCTTCTGTATCTTCACAATTGCTATTAAGTGCTGTAAAAAGGTTTATTTTACCATATTTTTCCTGCTAAATTTTTATGTTTCATTTTGTATGTATTTCATATTTGAAAAATTTTAACAATGTCAATGCTTGTTTCCTAATTGAAGTTTATTACAATAAACAGTTACTTTTTATGTATATCCCCAGTGTTGCAAAGGTTTCTTGTGTGTTATTGTTTAAAGGACAGAAATCTTCCAGTTTGGAATAATGCATTAGATACATTTCCCATTTTAAGGCATACATATTGTATTTACTTTTTAATAACATATTTGACATTTTGATTCTATTTTTTCAACTCTTATCAAGCACTATGCAAAAATGGGAATTTATGTAATATATTAAAACTCTGAGTAAAATCCTAAGTGCAGATAAAGGTTTGGCTGAATTTCTTATTTTTGCAGCAAGTTAGGTTATCCACATAACAATAAATAAGTTATTTATAAAATCCTGTTTTTAAAATCCCAATTGTGCTCCATCTCAAACTTTGAGTATTGCACTATTTTCAATTTCAAATATCAAAGTTTTGGATATTTATTACAGAAAACTAATGTCTTGAAACCTAATTTCATATATTTTATAAAGATTACATATAACAAGACAAATGTAAAATAAGTCATAAAGTCAATACTACTATTCATACTAATCATTAAAATATACACATAATCAATTTTTTATTTTTTTCCAATTACTCAAAAGAATTTTAGACTTTAAAATACACCATACATAACAATAAGCAAGTATTAAAAGGTACACTATGAATTTGAATCAACAATGTAAATAACACATTTTTATAATATAATTTTTTCTAATTTAACCAGGCAGTGCCCCATCTTAAAAAAATTTTTTTTGCAACATAATTTAGCACAGAAGACTAACAGCAATATTGTAAATAGCTTGCATTTTTGTGATAACCTGCTTTCTAATCAACCAGGCATTCACTTACAGTATTATTTTAATTAATTGAGCATTACACTTCGACAAAAATATATATTTATCTCAAATGTTTTTTCACTATGTTTAATAAATTACTTAATAAATAACAAATTAAATAGAATGGCACATAAAATAAAAGTAATCACCTAATCATCAACTTCTCTGTCCCACTAAATTTAAAAAAAAAAAAAAAAACTCATTTTCAAAAATATAAATCTAATTTATCACTATACTTTTGTACATACACTAATTTTAAACAAATTTAAAAAAATTGAATTTTATTTACTTTGAATTAAGACTTTGTTTTTTTATATTACAACTTCAATTACAAATATTTGAAGCATAAAAGTGAAAAATGAAACACATCATTAAAGCTTCCAAAATTACCTATACTCAAAACTAATTTTGTGCATGTTAGATTACATCATAAAGTTGCAAAAAATCATTTTGTATTTAGTTGCAAGTACATCTGTAATAATAATTGGCCCCATACATTGCTTCATTATTCATTGAGTGCATTATTCTGTAGTTGATTTTTAAAATTAATTTTTCTATTGTCAACACAAAACCATTATTTAAAATCAGATTTTGTCAGAACATTAGATTTATAAATAAAGCTTCAAACTAATTTTCTTATTTTTCATTAAATGGTTTTAGTTGCTTAATGAAAAGTGTAAGAACTTGTATATTCTTTTATGGGGAAATGTTTGTTAATGATAAGATGTACATTTTAAGTAGTAGTTTAATAGAAACAAATTATTCAAAGATGTTATTCGTATGTTGCTGATTTTGTTTTTCTATTATTTCATTTTGAGTTGTTGAAATTTTTTCATAAAATGTATAATATTATAAGTCAACTGCATGGTTATCACTCTGACTTTTAGTTCAAATCACATTTTGTCAAATCACACACACAAAGGGTTCAACTTCTACCATGAACTTAATCTGGAATTCACATTGTACAGTATTTTGATTCAATTAAATTTGTGTGCAAAAAGTGAAGCGAGTAATATATAATAAGTGTTATACATGAATAAAGTGAGTAACAAATCAAAAAATCATTTTACTAAAATACTAATGACTTATTTTTTTCATTTTTATTATATTTATCTCAAGCAAATTTATTCTTAAAAATTAAAAAATTATATTATTTATAATAATAATTAATATATACTTTAATTAATATATTGTTACTTATAAATATAGTTCTTCTGCTTATTATTTTAATCTCATATATTTTTTCTAATGTCATTTTTTTCAATTATTTCTGATATATATATATATATATATATATATATATATATATATATATATATATATATATATATATATATATATATATATTATGCTTATATTTTCAGAAATTTATTAAAAACATGGAAAATTATAATGAATCATCTGAAGAATTAGAGAATCTTTCAAAAGAGGTCTGATTTAATTATCTACTTGAAGATAGTATTATGATATAGTTTATTGATTAATTAAAAATATACTTTTGTCATAACTTATGTTTGAGTGATAACATTTTTGCATGTATATTTGTTATTATTTTATCTCATCAAAACCTAAAGTTATTTTGTATTTTTATTTTTAATTTCAATACTTTAAACTGTTATTTTGTTGAATTTGTTTCAAGTTGTGTTATCCCAAATATTAGTTATTGTGTTCAACTTAGTTATAAAATTTATAATATATTTGCTTTTAATTAAAAGTATTTGCTGGTGAGTGTAAAATTTCATTAAATAATATTTTACTTGATATGTATATCAATTTGAAATTTAGTGTGTATTTAGAATGAAATTGTAATTTTTTTAAATTAATGACTTTTGTTGACAAAAAATGTTTTTTTTTGTCTAATACAAGGCTTTAAGATACATAATATGGAAAATTTGTTATTGTTCCATAATTAAAAAGTACAAACTTTCCTCATTTATGTATTAAACCAAATTTTTTCTTCTGGTTTAATACATAAATCCAATGAAAAAATTTCTTCCACCTTATATAGAAAAACTTATAGGATAACACTACTTAGTTAATGATTTAATTATCTCCATTTCTTCTTGTATCTAACATTATAATTAAAAGATATTTAAAACAGCAATTTATATGTTCGTGTATGCCAGTCTTTGAACTGATATAATGAACTTAAATTTATGAAGAGCAAATTGACTCTAGTATTTTGATTTAATGAATTGTTTCATTTATATTCATGCTAATATTATAGTCTTGAATTCATCTATTAGAAGTAAAATATATGACAAATGTGATTAAGGTAATTCTTTTATTATTTAGCAATAAAAAAGCGATATTTAGTTTGTATGCACTCTAATTTCGGTTCATTATATTCTTCATGTTTACTGTGAAAATAAGACAATATTGTTAAATGAGACAATATTGAGACTTAGATACTGAAATCTTAATTACTGTTTAGAAAATTAAAACTTTTTGTCTTAATTCTTTCAAACTCTTACTTAATGGGTGAAAAAACTTTAATTGTTTTTACTCATAAGCAATTTTATTTGCTTCTAAAAACTATTAGATAATTTACTATTTTTACAACTTAATTAACTATTTTTATATGTCACATTCATTAATGTAATCTTTTAATTAATTCATGATTATTAGATTTAAAAATTAATATTTAAACATTTATATATTATTAATGCTGATAATTTTTAATTCTTAATTAAAATAATTTATAATACTTGATTATCTTTAAATATTGTAATATAGTTTAATTTTAATTATTTTGTTTTTCTTTACTTAATAAAATGCAGGAGTTGATTTCATTAGTGAAAAAGTTAAGAAATCAAAGTTTAAAGAAAACTAATTTAGTTCAGAAGAATGAAAAGAATTCTTTTGATTTCAAGAGGCATGTATGTCTATTTTTTTTATTCAATAAAATTTTTTATAACTTTTATGTAATGCTAATATTATTTGCATAAAACAATTATATAACCTAAAATGAAATATTTATATTTGGATTGTTCTGCCATCAATTGTCCAGTATTATTACAGTTTATATTGATTTTTGAGTTCATTGATTTGCCAATAAGAATTGATTATTAAAAAACGTTAATTATAAAAAAGGTTTAATACAGAAAATGTTTAGTGAGTCATAGGAAATAATTATTTCCTTACCTGAAGAAATGAAAAATTTGCTAAAAAACAAAAAAATATTTTTTCTAGAACCTAATTATGAAATAAGTTTTTTATATAAAATTTTCTTTTATAATATATTGAAATTCTTAAACACCCATATTAATAAGTAATCATTTTATGATTTTAACTGTTAGTTTGAATTAGGAACTAATGGACTTAATAGCTCTTAAATAAAATTCAGTGAAATAATAATGTACGTTAAGTGTGTGCTACTTATATTCCTTTGTATTTAAGTAAAAAAAAATATTTACTATGGAGCTATTAACACAATTCATGGAAACATAATTTACATTTAAAGTAAGATGTAAATTTTATTTATGCACAGGTATAAACAAAATTAATTTCGATAAAAATTATACATGAATCATACAATATCATTTTAATTTTTTTGACAGTTATCAATCACTTATCAATAAAAGTTTACAATAAGATGATTATTGATTTGCAACACTTATAACCTCGATATTGTTTTACGTTGAAGAAGACCAAAGAAGCTTTGATGTTCCATAAAAAGTAAATTTGATTAATTGAATGGTATTTTAAACTGTTTAATTCCTGGAACCAGGGGGTATGCGTCCCCTCTGGGGCTTGAGCTAGCCACCAGGCGCGTCGGCAGGTGGTGGATCGCCGAACGTCCTGTAGGAATGACAGGATAGCCTTGAATATAGAATAAGAGGCCGCGAACCAGCTCCCGTAAACCCTGGTGTTATGCGATCCGTGCCTAGGGCTAATTGGCACCGCGGTATTGGTGTCTTAACGGAGCCTCTAGTTGCCTGGCAAACTTCTAGAGTAATTTGCCTTGCCCAGTATCTCAGGCAATGCTGGGTGGACTTATATTACCTGAGCTTATTAATTGTTATCTTGTGGCTGAAAAGACACAAGAAATAACAAATCTTTCTGCATTTGCAGGTGAAGCCTCTGAAGTAGACCTTGTTGAAAAAGACAAGGGAACTCAGAGGCAATCTTGTAAAGGGGCAGTAATGAATCTTTTACTTGAGGTAGAAATGACCTCCAAACCATCTTCTGGTGAAAGCCAGTAAGCTATCATTAGCATGACTGACTTTCTGACCAGATGGGACTGTTTCAGAAAGACCCTATCTGCTGGAAATGTCAAACGCAAGAGGAAACGGCAGAGCATATCATTTATGAATGCGAGGCTCTTGCCCTCCCTAGATTAACTTCTTTAGGCATCATCCATACTAGAGAGTTACACCTAGGCTCCATTAAAGTGTTATCAGACTTTATTAATAAAGTGGGTGACCCGAGCAACTGGAACTAGGAAACATTGGGTTTGGAGTTAATGGTACAAAATGCTGATAAAAGCAGAGGTGCCCAATGACATACAAACCTAACCTTAAGAAGAAGAAGAAGAACTGTTTAATTCAAATTAATTAATTTTGCCTTCAGTGATATGGTGTTATGTAACTTGTACTGTTTTAATATCTTTCTTAACCTTCTATTCTACATTCAGTATTGCTTTATGATGTTTTTATAGTTTGAACATTAAGAAACATTAACTATAAATGCAATAAATAGTTGAATTTTATTTAAACCTACCACATTGTTAAGGGTGAAATGCAGGGTCAAATCAGCAAGTTACGATGCTGAACCTGATACTTAATAAAACAAATTTCAAAATGTACATTTATTGATCCTTGATAAAATGCTTTTCGAACTGCATGATTATTGGTTGCTTTTTTATGACAATCAGTGCTACATGACATTTTCAGCTAACTTAAAGCATATCATTGTACTTTAGATGTTGATGACGTTGTGACTTAAACAGTATAAGATGCTAAGAATTTAAATTTAGTTGAGTGGCCAAGAGTATTTTCAAATAAACAAATTAAATTTAAAGTGCTTATATTTTATTATTTAAACTGATTATAAATAACTTTTATTTGAAAAATAATGATTGAACTATTTTGACAGATACAAGAAACGTCATATTGCTTTGAAGTTTCTCTATTTAGGATGGGATTATTCTGGTTTTGCTGCCCAAACAACAACTGAGAAAACTATAGAATATCAATTATTTGAAGCATTAATAAAAACTAAACTTTTAGAAGCTAGAGAGACATCAAACTATCATAGATGTGGGCGAACAGATAAAGGAGTTTCAGCATTTTCCCAGGTTTGTAATTATCTGCATTCAAAATGAGAGCAATTATGCATCATATAGAATTAAAAAGGTTATTAAATATAATGTTTTTTTATTTTTAAAATAACTTTTTTCTTATGTATGTTTGAGGTATAAAATCTTTTATTTTTTTAAAAAACAGTTTAATTCCAGAACAAAAATATATGTAATATTTCAAAATGTATGAATGGATTATAGCTATAAAGAAATTGTTCCTTCACAAAGAATAAAATGGTTATATTGAATTAGATCCAATAAGCTGTTATACTTAATCATTCTTGCCAAATGAGGAAGAATTAAATGCGTATTAATTCTTAAATAAGCAACTCAATTTTGATTCCAAAATTATTTCTTTTTTTAAGAATTAAAATTTAATTTTAACGTGAAAATTATCTAGCTAAAGTAAAAAACAATCAAGTTTATGTTTATAAAATATTATCAATATAAGAAGCTATTTAAAACCCTTTTTTAAATTATGCCTGCTAACATTTTATCAGATATTAGGTGTATTATAATTCAGTGTAATTCAGAAGTAGAATGAATACAAGAGAAAGAACTCCAAAATCATCTTGAGAGCAGACATAGAGAAGGAAGGGACAACTAAAAAGATGTTCCCGGTCATTTGCATAGTATCACAAAGAGGGTAGAGAGGAGAATTGGCCTGTTTTGAACAGATCGTGTGCAGATAATCATGTTTAATGATAATTCTAAAACATACCACTCCTTCTATTATAGGAAAGAAAATTGAGCATGTCTCTGGTTGTCAAATAAACTGATCCAAGATTTACCAGTAGACAACCATATAAGAATATAAATTATTTTTTGTCAAATCTTGTCCCTGAAGTCACTTTGCATTTTGAAAAGGAATCAGGAGACAAGATTTGTGGAACATTGAAAGTTCTCTGACCGATTTGTTGGCTTTTTTATTGCCATATATACAATGGGAGGGGATCCACTGAAGGATCTGCTCTTCTCCATTCTGAGAAGTGTGTCAATAATCTGCTTGCATTTAAGTTTGAGTTCTGATGGGTAAGGATTGTAATCAGAAATGGTTTTAATTGCAGATTGAAAATCTATAAAGATGACAATGTTTTGCTCAGAGATAGCAGCAATATCTCTAATATTGCAAAAATTTCACCATCAAATTTGGCTGATTTAGTAACTAAGAGGTTTTCTTAGACTAAAGAAGTTAAAGGAATAGGCACCAGTCGCACTTTAGGAAGCAGATTCATTAGTATTTACATGTAACCATTCTTGACTTGAATATTGCTCATGGATAGTAGCCAGAGCAAAAGACTCAAATCAGCCTGAAGGGAATTTTTCTTACTTATTGGCTGAATTAGTTGAAATTTAGCAGTAGTAAAACAATAAAGTACCTTAATTTTATTACTACATTTTTATACTTATATGAATGATTGAATATAAATAAAATTATTTTTAATGTTTCCTTATTATTAAAAATATGATTAGAAAGTATGATGTGCGTGCACAGTTACCTATAAGTATAAAAATTATAATTATTTTTAGTTAATTAAAAATTATTTGTCGAATGATATCAGTTATTTAGCATATGGATGTCTGCACATTCTGGGGAAATTTAATAAGCCCTAGAAAACTCACTTGTCAAATTAACATCTCCAGAAATTTATTTCTCTAAAATCTCTACAAATCCTGTTTTAATAAAAAGGAAATAGTTTAAAATATAAAACAAATATCACATTGTTATACTATAGAATATCTTTAAGCTAAAATATTCAAAGTGCTACATTTTTTATTCTTCTATAGGAAAAGCATATTATTTAGTAACATATTTTTTATATAATGAATATCTTAATTTATTATAGTAAGCACTTAGAGTGACATATTTAAATAGTGCATTTAGTTTATTATAGTTTCCTGAGTAATATTTATAACTTTTAAATATATATTAAATAATTGGTGAGTATTACTTAAGAATTTTGTTGTCATATATTTTTTCTGTAGGTTATATCTCTTGATCTTCGAAGTAATCTGAAAGAAGGCAAAGGAGTTATCACACCAGAAAATTTCTCAGAAAGTGAAGCTAAATGTAATACTTTTATTGTGTTTAGTTATTGCTGAATATTTTTAATATGTTATGTTAATTTAAGCCCTAATATGTTAATATTGAATACAGTTTGTATATACCTAAATGTAATTTTTCGGTTTTGTATTGTTTTAAATTAATTTTGAAAGTAGTTAAAAATATTTTTAGTGATTTCTAAAAATTTTATATTTTAATATGGTTTACTCATTTAAACAATTAGTTTATTTTCTGATGTTAGTTTGTTGTTATTTGCTATCTTTATTTAATCTATAAAAGAGAGAAAAATTTGGAGAATTTATTAATTTTTGAATAGATTTTATTTTATGCTACAATTTTTCTTACAATTTTTATTTTTTTACATTTGTTTCCTTCTCTTTAATAGACATGTGTTTTTCTTTTCAACAAGTGTAATTATTATGCTAGTGTATATATATATATATATATATATATATATATATATATATATATATATATATATATATATATATGGATGTAGTTATTTAAAAAAATAACAGAATTATATTGCTTTGAACTAATACTGACAATATATAAGCCCTTGAAACTGTTAAATTGAAATTGTTGCAGCTTCAATTGATTGTAATATAAATTAAAATATTTTGTAGATTTTGGGATTAATTTTGAAGCAACTTTTTTATATTTTTATTTATTTATTTTATAAAAAGATGAAATTAAGAATATTTTATTCCATGTTTAAAACATTTTAGAGCCAATGTGAATGATTTATAAGAAATATATACATGGACACACTATAACTCCATGTCATAAATGCCATTGATAAATTGAGCATTTTGAAATAAACTTGGTTTGCTGTTCCTTGTTTTATATTTTTTACAATATAGAAAAAATAATGATTAACAATCTGTTATTTTTTCTATATGATGTCCTTTTTTATTTTGTTTCAAAGGTATTTTTCAAATACATTAATTATTGGAGAAAGCCAATCTTTTTCAAATAGAATATTCTACATTTTATTTCAATATAATTGAAAAATGTGTTAAAAAACTAACTGCTATAAAACTAAAAACTTTATTGGATTTTAACATGTGGTATTAGTGCAGATAAAGAGTATTACTTTAAAAAAGGTAGGATTATTGACATGCAGTTTTGATTTGCCTTAAAAATAAGGGTTAAAAATTCTATATCTTTGGTAGAATAGAATTATCTTCTATAGAGTTGGAAGTGATTTTATAATTATCAATTGTAGTATACCCAAGAAGTAAGCTATTAGTAGTAGTATGCCCAAGAAGAAAAGTCTTTCAAAAATTATATACGTTAACTGTTTATTAATGCATACTGGTTGTCCCAAAACGACCGCATAAACTCTGCACAGCTAGATTTCTCGTTGGGAGTACACAAAGCTGCTCAAAGATGCATTCCTGTACAATCCCTAGTTTATGAGAAAAATACAAAAAATATAGTATGATGTCACTACTGGTGCAAGAAAAAAACGCTTTATTGGGCATACAACAGCAGTATTTTCATATCTTTCCAGACGATAATGTTTAAAACTTTCATTGAGTATATCATGTCATTAATGCACACGTTATGGAATGACTTTAAGCCGCTGTTGAACTAGTATTTAAAAGGCTGCATCTTGCAGCTACCGATAGTCTTCTTATGGTGGCCATGTATTTCGTTGTGACTACTGCGACATGTACTTGATGTACGGTCAGTGTAATGGAAATGCCTTACGAACTGCTAGGGAGTATGCCCGTCGATATCCGCTGCATATATTGCTGTTGATATGTTCAATAAAGTGTTTTTTCTTGCACCAGCAGTGACGTCATACTTTGTTTTTTGCATTTTTTTGTAAACTATGGATCGTACAGGAACACTTCTTTGGGCAGTTTTTATGTACTCCCAACGAGAAATCTAGCTGTGCAGAGTTTATGTGGTCATTTTGGGACACCCTGTATAATTTTTTTTTAAACTTTACTAGTTGTTCTTTCGAAAAAGGCTTACTTAAATAATGAAAATTCTTATTTCATTATAATCTTACTTCTAGTATATTTCCAAATTTCTTAACATAATTATGTGCATTTTTAATGTCTTTTCTCAATTATTTAAATAGATTTTGCAATAAATTTGATTTTAAAGAACTGTTGAAGTTTATGAGATATAAGTTAATTGACACAATTACAAATGGATTTTCAGTATTATTGTAATTTACAAGCATTAATCGGACAATTACATTCAGTATTAGTATGACAATTACAAATAGAATTATTTTATTTGTTAATTTTTGAAATATGGCTCATCATTTATTCGTAATAATTCAACATATGAGTTATTTACAATCATAGTTTGTCCATATTTAAGTTGTATTCACTCTGCACTATAAATTTTTATTTTTAATATATAATTATTCAATCAAAAATTAATTTTTTGTTTAATCATGATAATGATATTTTCCACATTTTATTTTTAAAATTTCCAAAACACAAGATGATTTTATGAAAATTATAATTTCAAGAAAAATTATTAATACTTCCTTCCTTTTCTCTTTCTCTATTTTATTATCTCAGTAATTGTTAATTTTTTAACAAAGATTTTCTGATTAAAATTAAATACTTTATTTGAAATTCTCCATTAGTCACTTATTCTCATTATGTAGCGAAATTAATGTAATTTGATGAATTATGGTTACATAAATATATATAAACATATTTTTGAATGTTGTAATGATGATAAGTTTTATTATTAATTATAAGATTTTGTCAAATTTTTTATCAGTTCCTTTTAAAACATAACTTTCTTATCTATTTATTTTATTCCTCCTTCTCTGTTGCTTTGTCTCTGTCATTCTCTCTTTCTATGTAATAGTTTTTGACAAAAGATATTTATAGCATAAAATGTAAATGTTTTAACAGCCTATAGGAATTAAAAGGATGACTATACAAAGTTTATTATGATTACATTCCATAATATAATCTTAAAATTTTATATATCAGATATCATTTACCAATGCAAAAGGCAAATGTCTTATAAGTGTGACATATATTATTAAATAGAACAAATCTCATGTATAATTTTCTTAATATATTCTATTTATTTTAGTTGACTTAAATATTTTTTTATCAAAATTAAATACTCATAAAAGATTAACCTGTAATATATTTCATTGAATATATATTTTTTATTTCCTTTGACTGAATGTGTCTTACCTATGATTATTTTTATTTTACATCTTATAAATGCTAATTATACAAAAGGAAAAGTAAACATTTTATTATATTGTGAACTAATTTTTATAAATTGTGAATTAGATTTGTAATTCTGTAGTATATTTTTATTATATTTTTTTAACAAAGAAAATGTTTTCCTTTCATTCTCACATAATTAATCATAATTGCTTATGACTTATGTTACTTATAATACATTAAATTGGTCTTTTGCATTATATACAAGAAAGCTTATAAACATGTAAGTTTATCTTTCTTTAGATTCAGATAAAGAGATTGATTATACTTTGATTCTGAATCGGGTACTTCCGCCTGAAATAAGGATTCTTGCTTGGGCTCCAGTGGATGTATCATTTAGTGCTAGGTGAGCTAAGTTGTTTTCTTCTAATATGTTTGTCATATTGGGATTTTCATTATAATTAAAATTTTTTTAGGTAAATGTTCTGGGAAATTTTATTTTAAGTTTTGAACTATTTAAATTTTTGTAAAATTTATTATAAATGTTATTATTAATTGTTATTTTTGTATAAAGTTCATAATATATGAATTATTTTTTGTCAAAATATTCTTAAACACAAACATTTTTCTAACAATGAAATTAATCTCTTATATTGCAGAATGAATGCAATGAAAAATATATCATTTAATTTATCTCAATTTGAATTTATTACTAATATGAATTTTAGAAAGAATATAAAATTATGAAAGGATTATTTTTGAATTTTTAATCTGAATTTCTAAAGTCATGAAAATGCCTTGCTTTTAGATTTGATTGTAAAAGAAGAACATATAAATATTGGTTTCCTGCTGGAAATTTAAATACTGAGGTAAATTAATTTATGTAATCTTTTTATTAAATTTATTGATTTCATAATAGAATATTAAAAATAAATATTGTTTTTTTTAATTAATTGGAAAAAATATGTTTTGTTTTTGGTAAATTTTTTTATTATTAATTAATCATTCAAAATATGTGATTGTTACATTAACATTATTTTTCATCAGCTATGTCATAATAAAAAAGATAGCTTTTTTTCTTTTTAAGAATCAGTGATGTACTTTTCATTGTTATAATTTGATTTTATCTAGTTTTAGGGGTCCTTTTAATATTTTTAAAAAGGGAGAAACAATTAATTAATATATTTTAAAATTATCAGTGATATTTTATATCATTCAATAATAAAATTTTATTTTATTAGCCACTTTATGGAATCTCTAAATTTATTTTTCATGGAATTTCTAACTTTTTTCAATACATACTTTATTTTTACTCATTTTTTCCTGTGGTGCTCACCATTTATTTACTTTTTGTTTCATATTTAAAGAAATTATATTTCATTTCAAAACATTTGATAATAATTAAAATCCAGATAATTAACAATATTTAGGAAAAAACTTTTCTTATGAGGTTAGGTAATTTAAATATTTAAGCCATGATAATCAATTTATATTTAAGTGTTATTTTCATAATTTGTACAAATAATGATTAAAATATTTTTCATCAGTAATAAAATTTAAACAATAACATGCATTTTTTATTTTTAAACTTTGGCGAGATTGGTCATTTGTTAAAAGTTTATTTCAAAATTCAATAATAAATAGTAACTGCTATTAAAATCCTTTTATTCAAAATATAACAGTATAACAAAGTTTAAATCAGTGCTGTTTTCTTCAAGAAATTGCTCTGATTTAAATATTGTGAGATCCATTTCAATTCAGATTTTTGAATGATACGAGGTATAATTTTGCTTTAAAATAACACTTTTGCTTGTGTAACTAGAAATATGCAAAGTTTGTCTATAGATTTTAATTAAAATGTTAAAAAAAGAACATTAAAATATTTAATGTCTTTTAATTATATTTTATTATTGTTAATGGGAATTGTGGATAAATTTTATAATTATACATTAATTTTTCTTTAATTTGTCATATTTCATGACATCTTAATTGTTGACAAAATCAATGTTTGAAAATTCATTTAATTTATATTAGAAAGTATTATAGTTGGATAAAGTATTCTTAAAGTAAAATATGTTTGACAGTATTATTTTTGTTACTTATCATTAGAACTACTGATTTTTATATGAACTAATATTAATTTAATTATCATAAAAAGTATAAATAATAAAATATTTTTATTACTTTATGAATTTTTTATGCATTTCATTAATTGACACCTTAGATATACCGTATTTTCCTGTATATAATCCGAAGCAGTGTATGATCCGTGGCAATTTTTAAAACGAATTGTCGAAAATTTATACTGCTGATAATGTGGTGCCAAATAAAATAAAAAATACATTCATTATAATTAAAAATATAATAAATTCTACAGAAAAAAACATTTATAAAGATCTGTTTGAATCCACCTTGACGCAAAGCGCGATTAACTGAGATGAAAGCGTGACATTGATCAATGTCCGAGAAGATTCTAGTTAAACTTTATCGATTTTTAGATTTTAATAACTTTCAAAACAAGGTTTAGAAATATTTTAAAAGTAAACTATATTTGTTTCGTTAATAGTTAAATGAAAGAAATGGATTACTGCACATGGAATACATTTTTTCTTTTGTACCGCACAGGTTTTGTTTTTCACCTTACATTACACGTTTGTCGACATTTTTTTCATTTGCCTTCCCTATAGCTTTCAATTTAAAATTTATTCTGTAAATTAATAATTTGCACTTCCCTTTGACAATATATTAATTTGAATGTTTTCAGAGCAAAACAGATTATGTCAAAACAGAATGCGCGAAATGACGTTAACGAATTAAAACTTTAATAACTGTTCAGAAGAACTGAATTCGTTCTTGAACGTAATTGGACAATGCTGATTATAGTTAAAATAAGTCAACTGAATATTGGCGCCATTTGTTATCTATTTTATGAAACGTAATGTCGTTTTTTTTTCAAAACTTTTTTGTAAACTTTTCTGATGAAAAGTATTTTTTTGTCAGATTATCCGCGGCAGCGTATAATAAGCACAATGAAATTCGGAACTTTTTTAACACATAATCTGCGGGTTATATACAGAAAAATACGGTATTTGACTTAACATAATGTTACAAATTTCTTAAATTTCTTTGTTTTTCAGTTATTTTGTAATACTGGTTGTTTTGAATAACCTCGTTATATTTTAGGAGTAAATAATCATGAATTATATAAATGGATCCTTTCATAGTGTGTGTGCATATATATATATATTTGTGTTCAAAAAATTAAATATGCATCAAATAAAAACATTTTTCTAATAAATCCCATCAGTTTATAAACCTTATATTGTCTTTATATATGCATTTTTGAGTAACCTAAATTTTTTATATGTTGTGCATATTTTGAATACGTAATATTAGTTTTAAAAATATAAATTTGTGCTAATGGTGCAATTATTACTTCACATAGAAAATGAAAATGGCTGGATCTAAACTTGTTGGTGAGCATGATTTTAGAAATATTTGTAAAATGGATGTTGGAAATGGTGTTGTTAATTATAGAAGAAGAATTTTCTCAGTTGATATACAGCAACTTCACAACAGGTATAAATGTTATATTTTATTAATTTCTTTATTAAATGTGTCACTATTCTTTATTTAAACTAATGGTTAAATTATAAATAATGCAGATTTATCTTAATGATTATAAAGAATATGATTAATAGCTTGATTAAAATTCTATTAATGAAATAGTCACAATTTGATAAAATATTTTTATGATAAGTAATTATAATAGTATTGAAGTTCTGTATTTATTCTTGAGCCTCTTGAATATTTAGTTTTGAGCTTTGATTGCTTTCTAATTTTTCTTTGATAAAAACAATTTCAATATTATCAAAGTTTCCCATTTTTTTGCATTTTTAAATTTATGTGTAGATATTGTATTTATTTTTTTCTTTGTTGTAAAGATCCAAGCTCCAAACTGCAATTTTAATTAGAAATTTTTATTTATTAAATTATAACACTTGAAAATGTTGCACCAAATATAACTGCGTTCAAATTTTTGCATTACAAAATTTTGTTCATACATCTAACATTCCTTAAAATTTTGTATTTTCTATTTTTCTGTATATTTGGAACTGTGTTGTTGCTTTGAAACTGATTATATGAGTTGTAAAATAATCTCTATTAAATGTTAAAGTTAGAAATAAATTAGTTATATAAAAGGAAATTGTATATAAACATTAGCATACAAATATTTTTATAATGCATTTATTTTCAAAATTCTCAATATAAAAATGAAACAAAGCAATGATAACTTTTTGAACTCATATTAATATTTTTTACTTTCATTTTTTCCATATTATTTCCTAATTCAGATATGGATGTTTGTTGTTGTTTGGTACCAATTTTAAACTAGTTTCCAGTTTACATTAGCACTCATGAATGTAAAGTAACTAAAGGGACAAACAAATCAAACTAAACCTGCTTTAATATTAGATTTAAATAGTAAATTAATATTGCTGAGAAAATATTGAAATAACTATAATTAAAAATTATTTTTGCTGCATATTTTTAACAGCAATTTTCAAAAATCCTCTTAATATTTAGAAGCAATATTAGGAGCTCATTTATTATTACTTTGTATAATTGTATAATAGATTCCTTTATTTGTTGTCTCTGTATTACTTTTTGCTAAATATTTTGTGAAACAATTTGTTTTAATAATGTATGTATAAACTTAATAAAATTTGCCTCAATCTGTCAATTGAGCAATTAGCTCTGTTGCTCTTCTCCCAATAACTTGTTGGTTTAATTCACATTTAGGCATACTTTAAGTTGTTTTGCATATGCTTTAAATTACAGGTTTTATTGATTTGGATTTTCAAAATTAGGTGTGCAGAAAATGATTGTAGCGTAGCAAGTATATCAAACCAGTGGAATTTCAATTCAGTTTGAATCTTATTGCAAAAGCATAAATTAAAAAATAACATTCATAATTTCAACTTTTAAATAATAATTTGCAAGTGAATAATTTATGAAATGTTAAAAATATTCATTATATATTAATTTTTATCATAGTTGGTTTTTATAAAAAATATATATTCTAACTTTTTAAAAATAAAATCACTATATTTTCTTTTACTTTTTCTCCATTTTTTTTTCCTTTAAAATTAAAAAACCATTATAGGAATTAAACTTCTTGAAGGATTAAATTTTATCTTTTTGTACTTGGAATTATAGGTGAATAATTTGTTAAATGTTTTTATTAATATGAATTTGTATTGTAGATTTTATATAATTTGTGCAATTAACTATTGTTTTAAAATTTTTTTATTTTTGTATTAAAAATATTTATATATAAAAATGGATATTTTTGTTAAAAAATTTTGGTTGCAGCAATCTATGCTAATTCGTAATGTATTTACAAGCTTTTTTTTAATGTCTAAACATATTAAACTTGTGAGTTATAAAAATAAACTAATATATATTATTAGTTACTATCATTGAACAAAATTTAATGTTACAAAGTAAAAATTAAAACATAATTTGAAACATTTAAAATTAAAAAAAGAATGTATATATATAAATTTGTGTGTGGGGTAAGCATAATGATAATTTTGCGAAATAAGACACTCTGTTCCTTCAGTTCCCTCATTTCCTAAAATTCAGAAATTTCATTATTTTATAAATAAGGCAAATGTTATAAATTATAGTACATTGATGACAATATTTGTTGATGTATTATAAAAGATGAATTTTAACATAATAAATTAGAACTAAAGTTGAACAAAGACTTCTTTCCATATACAGACAAACCGTATGCCTTTGAATTATATACCAAATTTAGGCATGGAAACAGGGAAGTCTTTGTGTTGCAGTAAGAAGCTAAAAATTTTTTTGGCATGAAATTGTTTAAAAAATTGTAAATTTTGCCAAGTTTTAGTGTATTTAAATTACTAAATATGTTTTAATAAGATTTACCAGAAGTAATATTAATTCTTGTCAATATGAATGAAATGTAATTTGTGAAATTGAATATAATCCTTGAGAATGAAATGTAATACTTGTGATAATTTAGATTGAATTATAACATGTTTTATTCAATTATTAAAATAAAAGAATTTTTGATGGAAAGGGAATAAAAGGGAAATATAAGAAATAAATTTAAAGAAAGATAATATTCATATGAAAACTCAGATTATTCGCACAGAAATTTTATAAAAGATATATTTCAAATGTAAGATATTTCAACAGATATTTTTATGATGGAAATTATTATTTCATATCAAATTTAAAGGAATTGGCTTGTAATTAATTTAATTGTGCTGTTACAATTACAAAAATGTAATATTAAAAATAAATTTTAAAGCTTCTGAATTAATTATAGCATAAAATGATTAAAAAAAACAATGTACAATGAAGTATAAGTATATAATTATATGAAGTTCAATTCAATTTAGAACAACTTCTTAGTGAAGTTTAATATGTTGATAGTTTGGAAATATTAGATTTTTGAATGTAAAATTTTTCTGGTTGATTGTTATGTAAATTGAAAGTCCTTTTGCTTCATATTGTTGAACTTTTCAGTATTCATTTATTTATTTACATAATTTTATTAATCTAGAATGTCTAAACTTAATAATGATTTCTAATGTTTATTCAAATGGAACATTTCTAATAAAATATTTTTAATAATTTGCTTCCTTTGTTTATTAGTGATTTTCAGCAATATGATATTGTTGAACTTACTGTAATTGGACAATCTTTCTTGTGGCATCAAATACGTTGTATAATGGCAGTGTTATTTTTAGTTGGTCAAGAAAAAGAAGATATTGATGTAAGTATATTAATAAATTGTTTTTTTATTAATTGTGTTAGCAGTGGTGGACAACGAGAAAATTTTGCTAGTCTCTAGAAAAATGTGCAAAATAGTTACTCATCATTTTAAATTATGGTTTAAGATGCATCGAAACATAATTCAATTCATAATGATATGTGAAAAGGTATAAAAATGTTGTTTCATAGAATAATGCCACAGTAAGTAAATCTTACTTCTGTTGCTGCATTGTTTCATAATTTTCTTTGTGTTATATGGCTACATATCTTGTCTTGTCTCATTTAACACTTTCCTAATGTTTCTCTTATATGTCGCATATGTATATCAGTTCAAGTATTTAAAGGTGGGCTTACAAATGTATTGAGTTTAATTTAAAATATATTCAATATATTAGTTGGATTATTAAGGAATATATATATTTTAAAAGACAGATATGATCTTAAATCTTAACCATGTGCATATTTTTTTTATTTGGTATTTATTGGGATAAAATTAGTTTGAATTTTTTCTATTTTTTATATTTTATATTTAAATAAATTGTTTTGTTTTTACAGTTTTTGTTTATTTTATTATGCTTTATTAATAAAGCTTTCATAGTTTTGTTACTATTAATAGTTTCATTTTATTAACTAGGTACATTTTTGTGCTCTCAAATAGCAATTTTTTTACAAATATATTTACCACTTAAAAAATCCTAATAATTGTCTGCAGGATTTCAATAATGAATTTATTGAGCCATGAAATAAAAAAAGTTTGGCAATCACTGGTATTAGTATTTAATTTTTGCCAGTTGACATATTTGAATATGTTTTGTAAATTGTATATCCTTCTACTTTTCTGAAAGTATAAAACCATTGAGGTAGTTATTTTAATTTGTTATATTAAAATTTAATTAATTTAATAAGAAGCAACCTTTCAATGTCGAACTTTACCAAATGTAATGAGAAAGATTTATATTTAATAATTATAATTCAAAGAAGTTATAATTGATTTGAGAAATTAGAAGAAAATTATCAACTGCATTCTATCATTCCATCATTTGATATTTCTGAATTTTAATTTTATAAGTAAAATAATTTGAAAATATACTCTGATTCACATGATAATATCTTAATATATTTAAATGAGTTAAATTGATACAGTGAGTTATTGACTAGCAATAATTAATATGAATTGTCTTTTATTCAAATTGCTGCTCAAAATGACATGAACTGTAAAATTTTGTTTAGTGAATTTTAACAAATAGTGCAATAAAAAACTTAAAACTCATTAGACCATTGATAACTGAAACTATGAATTTCACTCAGCAAATTTATATCTCCACAACCCTTAAGCAAGAAAAATGTAAATAATGAGAGAAAGTAAAGAATTTTTTCTTGTAAAAATTATAAAATTGAGATATATTATGTAAAATCAGGAACTCATAAAATTAAAAAGCTGATATTTTAAAAGTCACTGAGTATAACTCTGTATATATGATATTCTTTTATCTATCCTATTTATCAGTTGTAGCACTGTTTTAGATGATTGTGTTATGTTATAATTAAATGGGGAAGATGTCTTGAAGATTAACTCTGTGTTTTGGTTGTGTGTCATTGAATAGTGTAAGATACCATAGAAAGTATGCAAAATCATATTTTATGTTGGATAGTGGACAGTAAATCTGTTGAATGAATTTTAGTTTCTCACATATTCATTCAACCTTGTTTAACTTTTTTTTTTTGACATACTGAACCAACTTTTTATTCCTATTCTAATTCTTACAGTAGTGATTATTGCTCATATTTTTACTCTGCTGCACTGTATTGTTTTGGTTGCAGACTATAGATTAACTAGCTCCATTTGTCATAGTTTAAATCATTATTTGAAGTCCACACGTTTGCTATACATTTTTCAACAAAGTTGCAATTGTTTTCTTTGTATCCTAGGTATGATAATATTGATTACAAGAAAAGCCATTTATAATTGTCACCTGTTCCATGCATTTATAATTGTACAGTAAAAATATGGACTACAATTGAAATCAACATATAATAGCATTGAAAATATTTTCATTTGTCTATTTGGAATATTGATTTTGCTTGTGAATTCTTGTCTGTTTAGTTGAAGGCTGTGGAGTTTTTTGGTTTTTTTCTCTTGAGACATATAAATAAGTTCTACTATTTGAAAAAAGTCCTCCCAAAAGATAAACATGCAATGGATGAAACAATAAAAATCCTTATAAGAGCTTTCAGGGATAACATTTAGGCTATCCACTTATCCAGTGTCAAGATGAAATTTTGAAATAAATAATAATTTTTTTAGTAATTTTATTTATGAGATTAATGTCCAGTAACTCTTGAATATAAAACTGCAATTATTACCATGACCATAATATGTATTTTACATAAATTAATGTCTGGTATAAACTCATATGTAATTCTGTTTATAGCATTACTGTTGAGGAATTTTAATACTTCATTAAAAATATTCTTTGTTCTTTTAAACTTCACATCTATGTTGATCTTCAGGAAGTTTTGAAATTGATAATTTACATTACATTGGAGTCCATTGATGAATGCTGTATTGTTTAAAAAATCTGCTATTTCAAATTTGATTATGATTAATTTGTGTTTTTATGAGGTATTGCACTTGAGTATTAATTGATTTCTTAGTATGTTGACAGTTTAAAATTTAATATTATAAGAACTTAAAAAGTTTCTGTTTAACTATGTTTGTTAATAAATATTTAATTATATTTGTACATGTATATTTGATTTTTAATGGTTAGTGTTAGTTAAGAATGCGCTCTTTTACTCTTAGAATATTTAAATTTTGAATTTTTTTTTATTCCTAGGTAATAGAAAAATTATTAGACATTGACAATTATCCAAGAAAACCACAGTATGATATGGCATCAGGTAAAGTTTCTTAAACAATTTGTGTAAACATTTTTTTACATATTAGATTATCTTTTATGAATAAGGATTTAATCTCAATTTTATCTTCATCTAAATTCTTAACTCAATGATATCCAAACTTTTACCATTTGTATGTGTAAAAAATCAATTTTTCTTTAATAAACAGATTTTTAACAATTTTACATCCTTTATTCAAAAAATAGTAAAAACTATATCATAAGAGTTTGATTTATCCAATTGCCTGGAGTTCATGCCTTTATGTTTGAGTTTGTACTGGTAATAACACTGTGGTGAACAATATAAATAATACTTTTAAGCCTCACAAGATGGCAGTACAAGCTGGATTTTCTCCTGTGAGCTTGGAGGCTGTGCATGCGCGAAGGCAGTTTTTCTGACTGCGGAGAGAGAAGTATGAATGTGCTCCTCTCAGTCACACGGATTGTGTCAGTCACACCTCTCAGTCACACGGATTCAATCAGAAGGTTGCGTGTTCACATCACGTCCGGGTCACCATTTTGGAGTGTTTATATAGCCTCCAAAATTACGATGGACTAAGATAGAAAAAAAAAGATTTTATTTTCAACTTCAACAACAACGACTTCCGCTGCGACTTTTACAATCTGTGTGATTGAGAGGAGCGCATTTATACTTCTCTCTCCGCAGTCAGAAAAACTGCCTTCACGCACACGCAGCCTCCAAGCTCACAGGAGAAAATCCAGCTTGTACTGCCATCTTGTAAGGCTTAAAAGTATTATTTATATTGTTCACCAAAACACAAATCACAGAATCACTGAAAATATTAGAAATCACATTTTGTAACTATTCAGAATTGATATATTTTAATTTCTGCAAATTTTAAAAAGTATGTTTGTATAAGTAAATCATAGTAAACTGAAACAAAATATTGATTATTTTTCTTTAAATGATTATCATTTCAATCAAAATGCTTGGTTACTCTAAGATTTAAAATAATATGTATTATGATATTTTACTTGAAACATTGTTTTTTTCTATTGATGAAGATATTGAAATTAAAAATATCAAAGCATTAAAAATTGATCAAGTATCCACTTTTAATTCATCATCTGAAAAATTAATGTGTAGTTTTACCATGTGACATAAAAAAATTATATTTTTGAATAACAAGTAATTTATATAATTTTTTCAAGTAAATTTGAGAGAACATGAAAATGTATCTGATTTTTACTTTTGTTCAGTTTGCGTACTCAAGGCCTCAGCTTATGTGTAAAATTCAGCGTTAATAGTATCCTTTTAACTAAAATTGTTGACTTAAATAAAAATCATTTAGTTTTTGAAAATGTCACTTGATTTGAAAACAGAGATGTATGTGACCAAGAAATTATGTTATTAATATTTGAATCATCTACATTAATGAATAATCTTGCAAATATTTTCATTTTTTTCAAATTTAATAATTCAATATATTTAATCAAATTGACTGTAATATTAATTAAATTTTTTTGTGTTGATATCATACTTCAAATTAACATTGTTTTAATATTATTTATTTTAAAGTTATATTTAATTGTTATATAAATATTAAATATAATTTTAGAATATACATATATAATAAAAATAATATATGCTGAAAAATAATTATAAAATATTAAAATTTCTTTCACAATTTTCCATTGTAAGTAATTTAATAAAATTTATCAGAAATATATTGGATAGTAAGGCATAAAATATTTAATTGTTTTATGCTTACTTAATTTTTTATTGATAGTTTTACCTCCTAGATAAATTTCACATTGAATTTAAAATTCATAAATTATAAAGAAATGTTATCCTGTATTCAAATATTAAATACAAATTTTTAAATTGTATTTTAGCTAATCGTTATAAAGTTAATACTTTTTTTATATTTTTGTAACTAGTTTTTGTTCTCATAATTATATAAATATGTATTAAGTTTTGATTCTCCCAAGTGTAATCTTAGTCAGATGGTAGAAGTTCAGTCAATTATTTATTATTTTGCATGAATTTATATTTGGCTGATTGTCTTACATGGTAGTTCACTTATATTTGAGTATTAATATTTACAAATATGTTATTTCTAAAATTACGTTTGTGTTTATGTTGTCTATTTTTCTAAAGAATATAGCCATTTCTTATAATTGGGAATTGATTTCATGTATTAATTTTTTTTAATTAGTCTCGTATTTAAAATTACTGCATCTTAAAAATGTATTTAAAAATTATGTATTTGTATAGTTTTTATATGTCAGTATTTCTGACTTTAAATTTTTTTATAGAACTGCCACTGGTATTATTTGACTGTTCTTATGATGATGTTGATTGGATTTATGATCACTCTTCAATAAATATTGTTATAAAACAATTGCAGAATTTATGGACACAACATGCCATTAAGTACGTTTGTATATTCTTAACTATTTTACTACCGCAAGTTTGTAATCATATATACATCAATTTTTAAGTTATTATTTTTTTACTGATATATTTTTACTTTTTCATATAAATTATATTTAAAAGTTATGTCATTTTTATTGCTTAAAATATCGAATTCATTGCAGTAAACTTTTATAATATTGTTGAATTTTCATTAAATTGTTATTCAACTTTTGGTTAACTTATTAATATCATTCAATATTATAATCGAAAAATTATTTTAGGAAAAATTTAAATCAACTTGGAAAAGTATAAATGTTAAGTCTCAAAAACAATTTTATCTTAATATGTTGCTTAATCAAGAGTTAAATTTAATATTGTAATTCATTAAAAACTAATTATTATTCATGAAATTATTTAAATAACAAAACAATAATTGCATATTAAATAATTTTTTTCATTTATTACATTCTGATCTATTTACAAAGCTTACAAAAATCGATAAATGTTTATGCCAAATACACTTTAAAATGATAATCTGGGTCTAAGTTTTATTAAGGTTTATTAAAAGGCAATATTTAATGAAAAACATTAGTACTGTTGGATTCGAAGAAAAAAAATGCTTCATTTTTTTTTTATTCCATTGATATATAATTTGTAATACATTATAAGAAAACTTATGTGTTTCATTTTGCATTTTTGTAATTTATATCATATTTTAATATTTTATAATGTTCATATTATTTAACGTTTTTAAGATAGTTACTTTTTATGTCCCAAATATTTTCTGCAAATAATGTCATTACAATGTGCCTTTATGAATAAAATTAAGTTTTTAAATATAATTAAAAATGTATTCTATTTAAATGTTGTCTTTAATTATTAAATATTTTTAAGGACAGTTATAATTAGAAGAATGCTTCAGGATTTAGAAAGTCTTTCATCAGAAAATTTAATAATTAATCAAGTTGATACCTTACTTCCTGGTGTTAAACCTCGTGTTTATAAAAGACTTTTGGATCGCCAGTGTTGTGGTAAAATTTATATTAATTTATTCTTTATGATGTACATTTCTGTTTTTAATTTTTAATTTGAAGTGATTACTACTGTTTTTTCATTTTAAATATAAGTATTAAAATAATCATACTTTAATCTCTTCTTTTAATGTAATTAATAATATATTAATGTAATTTTAAAATATATTCTGAAATGTATTTCAGAAATTTTATTATTAATGCACGATAAAATTTTTTTTTGGAATAAATACAAAAATCTAATCTGAACAAAATTTTATTATATTTATCACAAAACGAATAGTTTAAGCATTAACATTTTCTTAGTGCGAATACATTTAGCACAGATCTGGTATAAAACACAAAACCATTTCTGTCACAATAAATAGACATAACTTTGAATATTTAGAAGTGTACATAAGTATTATGTACTGATATCACAATACAAAGCAGTATTTACATTTATATATGTAAGTGACACAAATATGGAAAGATATGTAATATGAAGACATTGATAAAAAAGCTGTCATTTAAATAGAATGTAAAATTACTTTGAATAAATCAGCTGTAAATCTTGGTAAAATTAAGGTATAAAACTTCTCTTAAAAGAACAAACACAATCTTTAATAGAGCAATAGTATTACTTTAAATTTTAAATAACTTATGAACCTACTTAAGAGATATTTAACAACTCTTTTAAATCCAACATATAATTTCTTATTATATATTTTTGTTTAATTTAAGTATATTTAAAGTTAATTCAACAAAAATTTATAATAGTAACTTGATTTCTCTATATGAATAGAAAGGTTTGAATTATTTTTTATTGATATAGATATTCAATTTATAAATGAGTTATTATTTTTTATAATTATTATTTTTATACTTACTACATTTTATGGTGTATATTTATTTATAATTGATATAAAGTTTCTTTGTGAGCTTAAATCTCATTGCTTAAAAGCAGTTTCGTTTATATTTATTGAGCATTTTAAATAAAAATTAAAATTATATTTCTTATAATCTGAATACATTTTATTTAAATTGAATACATAAATTTCACTCAGACTTATTAAAAATTATAAAACTACTTAATTACTATTAAAAATTATCTATTTTTTCTGATAAATTAATTTTGATTTAACTGATATTAGTAAACTTAATAATGCTGATGGCTATAAATCTTTTTATTGAATATATAGCAGGTTTTTTTTTATAAAATCAAAAATTTGATTTCTTTAGTTTAATGATTTTATAATCACTTATGATTTTTTTAAAGTTTTTTTCTGCAAACAATTATGTATAGAATATAAAATTACTTAAGTTTATTTTGAAATGATTTAATGAATAATATTTTTATACACACTTATATTATAGAATATTATTTTAATTATGTAATTGTATTCCAGATAGTTTAGAAGAAAAAATCAACCATTATAATAAAAAACAGAAGAAGCGTGTCCTATCCTCTGAATAATCACTATACAGTCATTTTCTCTAGATCACATTTAATTATTTCATTATTTTAAAAAATAATTTTTGTTCATTGAAAAAATAAAATCATATTTTTGATATGTCTACTTACTAAATTTACAAAATTTACATATACTTGAATTATGTCATTATATTTTTATATATTTATAGCAAAGATCCACATTTATATACACTAAATTAGTTGACCAAATATGTCTGTAGTTATATCTAAAATTCAATATAATGGACCCACTTGTTAACTTTAATTTTTTTTTACCTGTATAATATCTTTCATTAATTCTATTGCCTATATCAACAATATTCAAGTTTAGAATAATTAATTTAAAAAATCTTTTTAAAATACTAAAATTTTTATTGCAATTATATTTAATTAATTTTCATCAAATAAGTGATTTTAAAATATAATTTGAACAAATTTTTGTTAGAGGAAATTAAAATATTATTAAATGATATTTTATATAACTATTATTATCCAATTTTGTAATGTATGTTAATTTTTATCAGCAAATTTTAAAACTGTACATTGCTAGAACACTAACACATATTTTATCACCATTTCATTTATAAAATGATGTAGTTAGTTTTTTTGTTTAAGACAAGATTACACAGCTATTAGAACATGGTCTAAAATCTATAGAGAATACGTTAAAGACTTTATTATGTAATTTATGTTTGCTCAGATTTTGGAAAATATTCGTTTTTTTTAAATTGAAGCACATATGATCATAACGAATATAGTATTGTTTGATATGAAAATAACTTTTACAGTTATAATTCATGGATCAGAACTTCATTTGCTGAAAATCATCTGCCTTCATTGTTTTGATATTGGATACTACAGAAACGTTCAAAATCAGCTGCTTCTTTTTCTAACACATCAATCAAAGCTTGAGCTGACTTCTTTTCAACTGCAAAAAAATTAATATATATTTCATGTACTGAATTAAAACATGGAATTTTAACAATATTCTTAAAGTAAATTAGTAACAAGTATTTATTAATTTTACCACATCTAAAAATGATGCTTAATTTTAAATTTTTCTTACCAAGTAAGAAAAATTTAAAATTAAGCATCATTTTTATTGCCAGCATGTAATATTTATGCGCTGATTTTTTATAAATATTTAAAATACAAGTATTTAATAAAAATTTTGTTAAATATTTGTTCATAGGCTGTATAAACATTGGCAGTTGTATGATTTGACAAATCAGCACAAAAAGTTACTTTGTGTGTATACTTCTATTATATGACAATTCTTAAGGATATTATTGATTCTTAAGTTCTTAATTGTTGAATTATGTAAATCACATGTTTATTTAATTTAGACTAAGTAGTTTTCTAGAAATGTTTTGACCATATTTATTTTGATTTTCATGCAATAATTGAATGCAAATATCAATTTGAATAATTAAAACAAATATCTAACTATACTAATTAATATTAAACATAAAAATGGGAAAGCACTATTTTGTTCTAAAAACATAATAATGTTCTGTGCATTTTTATTAAATATAATATAGCTTTAACAAATAAATTTGTTATAAAATACTTTTATTCAAGAAACAAAATAAATTCTAATTTTTATTTGAATAGTCTCATTTTGGTACATTAAAGATGTAGTTTCACTATTTGTTTTGATATTTTAATGCTAAGGTCAAACTGAATTATTTTTTCCTTCAAGTGAGGCGAAAAAGAATAAATAGTATTCTTAAAAATATAAATGCTTACCAAGTATATATTTTGCCTTGAATTTCAGCAAGAAGTTTTTGATAATTCATAAGACATTTATATTAAGTAGAGGTTTTATTAACTCAACAGTTTTTGGTATCTCAATAAATGTTACATTCTTCCAATTAATTTTTATAGAGCTTTTCCCCCTCCTCTCTCTCTGAATTGGAACAAATTCTCTGAAAACGCGATTTCATAAAATATATGCAAGACAAAAAGTAAATAATAATGATTTGATGAATTACATTTTAATGAACTTCATTGATCGATGAGTAATTTTTATAATAAATCTCTATCCTTACCTTTTGTTAACCGGTTTTGGAGCCTATTATTTTCTTTTTTCAGGAACTGTATTGTAGCATCTTGTCTTTTTAGCTGAATGTAAAATATTTAAAATTGTGTTAAGATTTCATTTGAATGATAATAATGTAAAAATTTTATTTGACTGCCGCACAGTAAAAAAAATAATCTTATTAATTTTGTTATATATTTAATTAGGTATATTACTATTTTTAATAATAAAAATATTAGGAATTTATTGTTACACAACTTGATAAAACACTTTATTGGAATTCACACTAATTTTCTATTTTGAACAATTTTTTTTAACTTAATTTTTTTAAAAATAAGAATAGATACCTATTAAAAATTTGTCATGAATTTTAAGTGTTATTCTTTGTATAAATGCTTAAATTAAAGTTTCAGGGTTCTTTTCTACTGTAATAAATATTAATATAATCTCTCTAATTTAATTAAATCAAAAGCTTCTTTACTTTAAAAATTATTACAAAATAATTAACATATTAAACCAAATCGTTGCATAAACACAGAATCCAGAATCAACTGTTCAATATATGCGTAGCAAAATAAATTTATTGCCTAATACCAAGATATTGTAATCTAAGTTCCTATTGAAAACGAACCTGTTATGGTCTAATAGAATTTAACTGATAGAATCAATTACACACACACATTTTGAATTATTCTTAAACAAGATAAGTTATTCACAAAAGTAAAAACTAGTTTCAAATGCTTAAGTTACTTAATTAAATACATGGCTAGTTTTCTGTATGAGAGGTTCATTTGTTATATAGAAATAAAAATATGTCAAATGATAAATAATCATATACTATTAAATTCATTTAAATAAATGCATTTAAAAAAAGGGGAGGCAAGTAATTACAAAATTGTTCATTTGTTCAATTAATATTTCTTTTTTTTAATCAGTTTTTGTTTGTGGTTTGTTTAATAATTACATCATACTTAACTAAAATATTTTTTGTTATATATGAAAGGAAAATAGCAATTATAATTTATGTTTAAAATTATATTGATGCATACATATATTATTTTATGAAAAATAGATCTGTTCACTAATTCGCTGATCAGATTTTATATATATGTATCCATTCATACTTTATATGATTATATATGCAAACACAAATCAATAAAACATTTTTTTAATAATTATATGATATAAATTTAATTATAGTGAGTTTATTTTTTCTGAATTAATTAAATTTTGTGAGTAATGTAATCCCATGAATGTCATTAAGATGATTCTATATTTATATTGGCGATATAAACATAATAAAACTTTATCAGAAATTATGTATTTATTAAATAATTAGATACGCGCGCGCCCACGTTAATGTTTTTTGCTAATTTTGTAAGTCTAGTATTAGCATATTTATAAATTTAAAATGTTTCCGATTTTAATATATAATTGTGATTTTAAGTTTATATTAATTTTAATAGCTATCTTGTTTTATATAAATCAAGTTTTAAAGATATTTTAAAAGATTTAGGTTGTTTGAATGACAAATTGGCAGATCTATTAAAATATGAAAGTGAATGATTTTAAAAATATATTTCTGTGTAATATTTGTAGTATATATTGCTAGCATATTTTAGCAAAACAATTTTGTATATTTTTTTAATACTAAATTGCATTTATTCTAAAAAATGCTTTTGTTTATTTAGATTATTTTTGTGTATTTAATTTTATCATAGTCTGCATTTTCTTAAATGTTTATTAAGAATTCATTAATTAATAATATAATTTAGAAAACTAACAATTTTCTTTTTATTATAAAAATAATTGTTTTTAAATTGCTTTCACGCTTATACTAAAATAGTCATCAAACAGTTTATATAGTTAGTTATATATATATGTTTGTATTATTTACCAGATTATGGAGTCTCAATACTTCTTGCTGCAATCTTGTCAGACAAGTTACTTGTGTTTGATAAGCTTCTAAGCTCTTTTGTCTCCTGTAATGGTTGTATGAAAGTATATATATAAAACAAGAATTTTTATATGTCAAATTAATGGTTAAAATCATTCATAACTCCATTTATAATAAAACTTTTCAAATATGATTTACCTTTGTTTTTTTTAATTAAAACAAAGTTTATTTTAAAACAAATAGTTTGAATGAAAATAACTTGGAAATATATATTTTATGTACCTCAATAAAATTCCTTTAATATCTTCTTTGGACAAGATATTAGCACAGATTTTTAGTTGGAATTGTATAATCACCTATCCTTATTAAATTTAAACTTAACAATTCAGGCAAAATTCATTATACATTAATAAGAAATTCATAATGGGCCAAAAATACTTTGTACTGAGGCATGTTCTTTAATGTTTTGTATGTAGTATAATTTCGTAATTGTAGCTTGATCCTCCTGCCAAAAAATTCTATGGGTTTGTTAAGACATTTATTTTTCTTGATAAAAGAAATAAATTAACAATTTGAATGATCTTTTCTTTATTTTCAGTCAGATACATATTATATTAAAGCACCTTTATGTTTTTCTTAAAACTGTGTGCTGTATATATATATATATATATATATATATATATATATATATATATATATATATATATATATATATAATGTAATATATTTTTATTTTATAAGAATTATTCTTTTTATTATATCTTGTAGAATGAGACTTGCACATTCTTACAGGAATTCTCTAGCAAATTACCATATAAGTTACTAATTTTTTTTCATGAACTTATGTTATATTTTTAATAAAAAATTAATTTCTTAGTAAATAAGACTGAATTTATGTTTTCTATTTAAAATTCAACAAAATATACAATTTTTCAAAATTTTCATAGAAAATTAGTTTTAGGGAAGCCAATTTTTGCATATTATATCCTTTGATTGTTATGCTATTTTACTTGTAATCTCAATTTTTCCACAAAGAAAAATCAAACAATACATACTTTAATTAATTGCTGAATTTTTGAGCAAGGTTGGATTTATAATTACTACATAGAATGATCAGAAACTTATATCAGGATGTTAGTGTTCGTATTTAACTAATATAAAACGAAAGCTGTTTCATTTCAAATATTTTATTACTAAGTTTGTAATTAAACATAATTAATTCTAATTTGAATTCCCTGTAAAGTTGCTTATTTCGCGGTGTAATTCATTTAAGTAATTATTCTTTTTCAGAACACTTTGCATTTCAATAAAGCAGGAGAGTAGTTATTTTCCTCCTAAAATTGTCATCTGTGTTTAACAGATGATAGAGGAAAAATATGTATTACATCAAGTCCTCCTTTCTTTATTTTCACAATACAACTTTTTTTATAAATAGCGATAAATAATTTTTTTTTCTTTGATATTTAGAAAACCATTTTTTTACCCTTGTAACTTATGTATTCGTGTTTTTCCAATACCTTGCCAAAAAGGAATGCTTTAGAACGGGAATACAAAATGATCTGATTTTAGTGTTCAATATATAACTGATTAATGGGAATTTTTTCAAGCATTCCGTATATGATTCGATTTATTTTTAGTTGATTTATACTTCACGACTTATTTTGTGTTACAAAAGAAATTGAATAATTTAAAAAATATTAAATAGTATAAAAAAAACAAATATTTCCAAATCTCAATTTTTGATAAAAAAAAAAAAAAGAATGTGTACGCTTTTTATTCGAAACTAAAGCTAGCAAAAACTGACGGCTTGTTCCTGTTGTATTATTATAAAAACATATTTTTTTAATATGATTTTAAGAAATTATGGAAAAAAAGAAAGAAAAAATTAGAAACAGCGTTTAAACTTGAATCGCGGATTATTACATCCAAACTCTTAAAGTTTTTTTTATATTGTGTTATCCTTATATACAGTAATGGTTTGAAATTTAAATGAAATTCACTCCATCGTGAAAAGAAAGTTTGTCTATGATGGTTTTGAGAAAAGATTCAGTTATTAGAATATTAAATATGCATTAGAAAAACATTTAAAAGTGAAAAATGTCAGTCTATATCACATATTACTCAAAAATAATATATTTGTGTATAAATGTCACATTTTGTATAAATAAAATACCATTTTGCGTGTCACCATAGTCAATACGTTCGGAGTCGTATTGAGAATTTCTGCATGAAATGAAATGAAACGAAACTTGTAGTAGAATGTTGGTGATTGGCAAATTTAAAGCATTGGTTACGTTTTATTTTGAAAGTTTAACTACAACACTTGTATTAAATCCTGATTAACGGTGATTTGAACTCTTACTTATGTTGCGATACACATTACATTGAAACTGTTTGCTTTAGGTATGAAAGCATAAGGTTCTTGCCCTTTTTAAAAGTGACATCTATGCACATTTGCCAGGGGCCTGGGTTCACTAATCATAAATATGTATTGATTTGAAATCCAAATTAAATTTATGTCCAAATTTAATAATTTAATCTCATGATAATGAGGAGTAATGGGAAACACTGAGTGAGCGTAAAATCACTCAAGAATCGCAATCGAAATATGTTACTCTGAGATGATCCATATTTAATTATCTATTTAGATATAAATGCTGTATCTTATATGAAACAATTCATAAATAAGCATTGATAAAGAACTAGATATGAGTTAGAAGTACCATTTTTCTACTTCATCATCCATCGCCACAACTGCATCAGCACTGTTCCAGTCTTGTGCTCCAGGAAGAGGAGGGTAATGACCTGCAGCATGTTAATATACATGTATTTGTGAAATTCAAGCATAAGTAAATGAATTATAAAGTATAGCCTGTTGATGTGTGTTATATTCTCACAGCTTAAGAAAAAATAAAATTATTTTTATTAACATGTTATTCAACAATTTAAAAAAAGAACTTAGAAAATTTACTATTCTACAAATAGTATTAAAAATATTTAAATTTTTTAAAAACCCTTACTGTTTTTTTGCAAGTACAAAGTGTTTTATCGGTTTTTTTGGGTGTTTAAAATGCCTTTTGTTTTTATTCTCTTATATTTTTAGTACTTATTTTTTTCACTTTTATTTAAGTAAATAAGTACAATCTTGTAGGTATATTCTCACGGAATGATTATAAAAATGATTAAGTAAAATAATTTTGAATTAATAATATTAAAGATTAATGAAAAATAATATTTGTCATTTTGTTGTCATTTGTGTGAAATAATTTTATAAAAGGGAAAAAGTGCGGTTCTTAAACTAAAATTCTGATATTGAGTGAAAATGACTGACGTCACTAGTTATCATCAGCAAAATTTAGTGAAATGTAGTGAAGTTTGGTAGTTTTATTTGTGACCAAAAAATTAATCAAAAATGATGAATGATACCTATCTGAAAATGAATGCTATTCCGTTAAAACTGAAAAGAAAATTATTTTATTGTTTTCTTGTTTTTTATGTTCTAAATTCTTTTGTTATTTCTTGCGCAATACGATTTATTATTTTATGACTATATAAATAAATTCTTTTTAAAATTGAGTTTCTTTTTAATCAAACGCATGATTCCATATACTTGTCCAATACGAACTAATGATGCGAAAATAATCTAGTAATATATCGGTATTATTTTTTAAAATTGGCGCTTTTTAGATTTCGAAGGAATTATATAAATGATTTTTAGAGTAAAAATTGATGTTTCTAAAATTTTTCATTGGAAATAAAAGCTTATATGAAATATTAGACACTGAAATAGAGAATGTTAAAGTATGATATGACGTTTACGTGATAAAGATGAAAAAGAATTAACTGTATTACATGTAAAAAATATTCTCGTAACCGATAGAATTAGAAGAATAAAGAAGAGAATTTTATTCGCATAATTTTTTGAAGTGGTAAATTTGCTATTGAATGTTTAAAAAACTTTCATGTTTCAAAATTGCAATACTTAGAAGTGTCATGTTAAGGTTCGAAATTCACCATTTTTATTATTCTGTATAGATTATTCTATCATTTAATAAACTTATTTTATTTTTATATTGAAATTTATACGGTCTTCTAATTTTTTCACAAAATTTATATGATTTCGTAATATTGTATAAGTTAGCACAGTGCTTTAGAAATATAAAATTTTCGTATTCCTAATATATGGAAATTTATATTTTTTCACTTTAATTTCGTAAATATTTATAAATTTTTACTGAAAATTTTTATTTCTCATTTTGTTATATTTATGTAACAAAATTTCTAATAGTTAATTTCTTTGGTTTTGCAGTATATTTTCATAAATTATATTTATCTAAAATATTCTGTAAAATTAATAAATTTCCAATTTCAATAATAATGGTTTCGCATATCATAAGGGACTTTGAAACTACCACCATTTTTTCTTATTTATTACAAAATTACTAAAAAATTTCACAAAAAAATCAAGGACAGTGGCCAAAAATTTTTTTTGGACAATTAATTTTCACTAAATCA
Organism: Latrodectus hesperus; assembly: GCA_037975125.1. Lineage (NCBI taxonomy): Eukaryota > Metazoa > Arthropoda > Arachnida > Araneae > Theridiidae > Latrodectus > Latrodectus hesperus. The sequence continues at coordinate 54,955,234 of CM075858.1, forward strand.
AACGAAGAATAATGTACCTACGCCATTCTAAGCTTGCCTTTAAAAAATCGCCAAAAGTTTCCAATGTAATGCTTATTTTTAACCGTATGATTATATTCTTGTAAAAATATTGAATTACTTCCTTATACTTTGGAAAGAAATTTATCAATTTCAAAATATTTTTAGGCTTAAACTCTTCATTTTTATTTGCAGTTAGATTAATTTTTCTTAAAAACATTTTTCAATAATTACACTTTTCATTCGTGTGTTAATAGTTACTATATATTTTTAGTGTTTTTTTATTTAGAACTTATAAAATTGTATTTGAGAATAAAAATGATATTGAATCCAAAATTTATAATTTAAAATAATTCATGAATACTGGGTTTACAGATAAGTAATATTTTCACCTTTTAACTACGAATGTTGATATAAAAAATATTGAAATGTGGGAAACTTGAAGCGCCTCTAACTTTAAAAATGTGGAAGTTAACTGCCCTATTATAAAAGCTAAATGAGGTATAGGAAAAGAGTCAATTAAAAGCTACAAACCAGGAATTAATACTAGCTTTCCTCATAAAAATGTAAAGGGGAAAAAATAGTCCTAGAAATGTCGAACATCATCTGATTCTATATATATTATTATAAACGCAATGTTAATTGCAACATTTGAAGCTGAAATTTTGAAGCAAATCATTTTGTGCATAATTTATTTCCATTTCAAAATATTAAAAATGTCAAAGATTATTATGAATTTGATATGAAAATTTTAAATCGTCTTTGCTGATTTAAACTAACCATAAAATGAATGCTTTGTCTTTTCTTTTTCATTTTACTTTTTCTTCTGCTCTATTTTCAACGTGTTCAATTTTGGAAGAAATATCGTTAAAGATTTGAAAATTTGAAAACTAATTATTTAGGATAAAAGGCAATTTTTCTGAATTTTAAAGCTTTTGCAAACGTAAAAAATATAATTAAAAATACTTTTTCAACTCTAGGAAAAAATCATGAATGGATTTTCTCTCACCACTGACCACACTCAGACTTTAAAGGGTGAACTTCTTATTTACTGCCGCTTGAAGAGTATGATTTGAAGGCAGGCAGCAAAGTCGTCGACAAGTCGGATTTACGACGAGATATCAATACGATGTGATGTAGATGAAATGATATCTGACAGCATGGATATTTTAAACAAATGCGAATTGTAATAAAGTGGCGTCATCATTGATCCCAAATGGAATGAAAGGAGCAAGCACTTTATGGTTAAAAAAAAAAATAACGAGTGCAAAATTAATTGGTTTGAGCGTGAGTTACAAATTAGTTATGATGAGAAATCTGTAGAAAGGATTAAGAAAATGTCATTTGGCATAATTATAGTAGGTGCTCTTTCTATTGTCTTTGAATAAAAATACACTTCTGGACTCTGGATAGTCCAGAAGTCCAGTCCTTTCTGATGACTAGTGTGTCACAATAGCATTGGAACTTGCATATAAACTAATGCGTGTTTTTTCGGCCCTCAATTTTGCGTAGGATGTTTTTACTGAATCATTTTTGTTGAATAATTTATGTGTTAAATTTCTAGATTGGTTTTCTAAAATCCGATTTTTACCGTTAATCGTGGTACAAGTCGTCTCATCAAGCTGCGCAAAGATATTAATCTATTACTCGATCCTTCTGAACGTAGTTGTCTATGTCCTATAAGTACGAAGTGTGGAAGAACTTATTTAATACCCTTTATTGATAAGTTTTTTTACATGTATATACACTGATATACACTGATAAATACAAATTTGTACACTTAATTAAAAATAAAGCAAATAGTATCTTGTTTCATAATTTGGTAATTGTTAAAAGTAAAATATCGTAATTGTTAAAAGTAAAATATTTCACATTATGTCCAACAATCATTTATTTGAAGATGAAAGTTGTGTAGAAAATAGAAGTATTTTTATACATAGATTTTAAATTATAAAATGTTTTCTTGGTGGGTAAAGAGGTCTATCTTCTGACCAGAAAGTAGATATTTCAGTACCTGACGCAATCGAGAATTATCGTATTGGAAGAATCTCCACAAATTAGAAGTTCCTTAGATCTCAGTGTCCCTTCATTGGGACTTTGCTAGGCGTGAAAGATGACAGCTCAAACACATCGACTTATTTACATGACAATAGCTTAAAATTATATATCGACTGTGTGTGTTTTGTGCATTTGGTCGCCATAAACAGCTGGAAATGTATCGTGAAAATTTAATTTTCTGCAAAATCTTAATATAAGTAAAAGTAAAATCAGTTAATCAACAAGTCATTGATTGCCATTCCTCATTCACTTTATGTAAGATATGGCAATGAAACTTAGTGAAGTGTAATTATATGATTGAAAAGTTTTGTTCTCAGTAAAAATGCAATTCGGACCAAATGAAATAGGATCAGAAACTTTGTAATGAAATAAACTTCAAATATATTTTCTTCTTTAATTTCATACTGTATTCAACTCGTGAAAATTAATAGAAAAAATAGAATTTGTGAATAAGAAATATGCATTTTACCATCAAATGGAGGCAGGTAACACAGTAGGGTACCTTTTGGGCAGCCTTCTATTTCTAATTCTCTGTAAAGGAATATATACATTTTGAATTAGCAAAAGTCATAAAAATTGATTGTTTTGATACTTTTTGGATGTGCTTTATAATTCATTTGACTTTGGTTTTAAAATTTACCTGAATCGACTGTTGAGTATGAGGTCGTCAGTAAAACTGTTTTTCAGGAAGAAATTCAAAGCAGTTGGATCTGCCCGAACAACTAGAGCATCATATGGTCCCACTTGTGATGGGCTCTTTAACTTCTAAAAGAGACATTACGGTAATATTTTTAAGAGTAATTTTACATTATTTAGCAATAGATATGCCAGTTTAAAATGAAATGACCCTCCTCTCTTAAGCTTTATGTAAATCTACATTTAAATTTACTTAAGAATTTAAGCTACTCTAAATTCAAGATAAATTTAATGTGAATAAAATTTCGATATCTATATTCTGCCGAATACCGTGTAGGGATGTTTTAGAGTAATTCTGCAAAATATAGTTTATATATTAAAATGAAAGCCACAGTAGCTGAGTCAATCATTGACACAGACTCTATTTAAATTGGTGTGAAGTGTAAAAAAATAACAATTAAAAACATTTTAGTTGTGATTTTGCACCATAAAAATATTAGAATTGATTAATTGTAATACTAAGTAAAAAATAAAATTAAAAAGAATTTAACAACGATAACCGAATGGTTAGCGCTCATGCCTTCGATTAAATAGTTCATGGGTTCGAATCCCACCTATGGTTTTGGTGTTTGTAATGGATAGAAATTTATTTTAAATTGTAGGTCCAGGTCTGGTTAGATTTAGTGCGCAAAAAATGACTGTTAAATGACAAACAAACCAATTATTTTTTACACAATGTTTTTTATTCAAGAAATGTGTCATTAGTGAATACACATTTATATTTTTAATTAATCATGTTCGTGATTTTGAGAATTTAATATAAAGAATGTCAAACATTAAAAAATTAATATGAAGAATAACAACTTCCGAATAAACAAATACGTGACAAACAAAAAAGAATGGCATAGAAACGGACGTCTATCATCAAGAAATGATGAAATTCGAAATATATGTTCGCAGATAGGAAAAAAGGAGTTCTCTGTATGCTTATCGAGATGTGTTATTTCGTTATATATTAGAACATTTGGTTTTGCCAAGGTATAAAAACACTATTCTAACAAAACCATTACTTAAGAAATGTAAACAAAACTATTACCTTCAATTTCACCATAAAAGTGACGATTTTATTGTAAATATATATGAGACTTGAAACAGAAGAGTACCTCATTTTCAAAATGCTTTTATATCTATTATAAAATATTTCAACAATTTCATTCAATTTTATGATGCTTAGAATTGTATCAAAAATACGCAAGATTAACATGGGAAACAGCCTATTTATTTTGTAATAGATAGTAACGTTAAACTTATAAAAACAAAATTTAAGTAGTCATATTTACGAACTTCTAGTTTTCAAATACTACTTTTATCATTCTTATGTTATTGAAATCTTTAACTTATAGTTATGAAATGATTCAAGTTGTCTTCTTATAAGGTTTGCTTTCAAAAAGGTCTTTTTATTTAGCAAGAATACAGAAAGAAAAGAACTGAGCTTATTGGTACTGATCAATGATAAATCTTGAAGAAGAAAAATATTCGGATTTCCGGATTCAGCGTGATACTGCTAATTTATAAATATTTGGCAAAACAATGTCGACAATTTGGAGAGCTTTTCAGAGGCATATTTCAAGGATTTTCTGTATTTTCCCAGAAAGCATGTAAAATCCATGTATTCTTCCATGCTTTCCAAGAAAGATTAGATTAGATTGAGCTTTGGGAGTTATACCCAATGTTTTTATGTGAAAGTATACTCTTTGTTGTGATGCAAAAGCTTATAGATGCTAATTATTTTATTGGATTTATTTTACTTTACGACAAATATTATTGTGTTGTGGAGTTTCTTCGCGTATTTTTTAACTATTAGCGAGTAAAGTATGTCAGCTTATTGGAAGTATTTTTTCTGAATCAGAAAATCCAATGGAACGCTACAAAATGAACATTAAAATATTCAACTTATTTTTCTATTCATCTTATTGTATTCACGAGTCATTTTATAAGTTTTTTCTTAAATGAAGTTTTTAAATAATTTAAAATAGGAGACATAAAAATATGTAATAAAACATTACCTTGAGGATGAATTTCCCTATACCACATCTTCGAAATCTTTTTCTCACTGTTAGAAGTGATAAATATACTACTCTCGTTCCAGGGATTCTATTGTAAGATTAAAGAAGCTGATTACTAGCAGATTTTTTTTTATACTTTTAACAGAAAATGGAGAAATCATATATTTTTATACTTATTTAAATTTTTTTTTTTGCTTAACAAGTTACCTATAATTCTTGTTGAACGTCGCAGCTGCAATGAGACGATGCTCGATGCCAACATGAGTCGATTGCAGAGAATATCTTTCTAAAGCAACTCGACGTTCTTTTTTCCGAGCAACTACGGCTTTCAAAAAGGCGTCTAAGCCTCGTGAAAAGTCCTCATGTTCATCATCTTCTTCCATATCACTAAAAAAAATATGGAATAAATAGTATCACTAGAGGCAAAGAAAGAACAAAGATTCAGCATAGACTGGGACATCTAGCAGTGCAAATTACTGTTGTCTTTGAAATCATTTCAGTGTGATTTTTTTAGAACATTATATTCTATAAGCAGACGCATAAATGTCAAAAATGAAAATAAATTGAATGACATTTTGAAATCCTTGTTCAATTAGTTAATTTCTAAGAAACTTTTCGTTAACTATCGATCGCGTATAAAATTAACATGATCATAAATGGAAACATAAAAGTTACGTAAATTTTACATTTGTAGAAAATAATTTTATATTTAAGTGGGGCAATTTGCTTCTCATGTACGATATAACTTGTGTCAGCATCATAGGTTAATTGAAAAAAATATCTTTTTTTTAAACAATGTCTTGAATAAAATACTTTAACAAATACTTTAAAACCCAATATCTTTTCGTTTACTTTCAATGTAATTTCAAGTTTCCTAGTTATTTTAAATTAAAAGCATTAAAATAGAGTAAAAAAAAAATTATCACATAAAAATGTTTTGGAACAAACACTTCTATGTTCATAGTACCTAAAATCAAATAATTTAGAAATCCATTAGGTAATGGATTTACAATCAGACTGAATTTATTTTAACTGTAATGCTTCTTCATTTACTTAAATATTTTCATCAAATTCTTGGGAATACAGCATTTCGAGAGGACTTCAACGTTCAGTTCTTTGATTTTAACAACTTAATCATTATTTACATGCAAACAAGTATCCACATTTAACGAATTTTCCATTAGTTTCGGGAACAGCCTTTTAAAAATAATTTCCGAAAGTGCTTTTATATATTTTTGCTTATTTATAAGTAATTAATGAAATAGATGTATGTCCTTATGTCAATAATTTTAAATCTATTGCGCTTCGTGATGATAAAATGATTTTCATTGTTGCAGATCCCTATTTGCTTTGTACTAATAGCCATTAAAATATGTTCCATCCTTTTAAACTGTTTTGTTTATTCAATGAATAAATAATGGATAGGTACAGATTCTTCAATATGTGGCATTAGCAGTTATCAAAAGGCGTAACGGATACTAAAGCGAACTGAACAGGTATTAAGGGATGTTAACAGATAATTCAATATTTGTATTTTTATGATTCCATAAGTAATTTTCTCACCTTCCCGTCTCGGATTCTTCTCCAGAATCGCTAAAGACGTCGGAGAAGGGGGATTCTATGTGGACTTCAGATGGATCTCCCTTACTACCATCCGTCTGTGGAAGAGACAGATTCCTGTTCTTAGATGTTTGTATTAGAGGACTCAGGACTTTATCTGGACTGTTATCTACCGGTCGAAATCTAAAAGAGAAACGAAATTTACAGAAAAATTATTTGATGAGACAAATTTTATTTGGAGTGCTCAAAACTAAAAAATTAACTTAAGAAGATATTGAAATAAGCACTTATTTTATGAATAGTAGAAGTTATATCTGATAATATGTTTAGAAAAAATAACATTAGATATATAAGCATATATTAATCAAGAAATGAAGAATGATTTGTTATATCACACTTGCTTTAAATGAATAACTTTTAATGGTATTTTCGTTAAATATATTACAAAGTTTAGAGTTTTATGAAGTTCAGAAAATTTATTATATTAAATTAAAAGCTCTTAAAAGTTGTTTTTTTAAAAAAAACATTATTGAATTATTACTGTTTTATTTATATTTCGTTCCAATTAAGTGACCAATATAAACATCAGAAATTTTGTTTTAGAGAAAGTGAGTGTATAAAAAAGTGTTGAAATTATACAACTACAAGATAATGTGCTGCAATCGCATAACTTTACAAAGTTAAAATAATAAGGGAATGGTTTGCGCTCTGTCGTTCACTGTAATAATTCATGAATTCGTTGCTTACTTTATATACTGACATGTGAGTAGACCAGAATTTTATTTTGTTTGTATCTTCTAATAGATTAATTCTCTTGTTGAAATAGTTACCACAACAACCAAAACAGCGGAAACAATTAAGCTGAACTTTAACGTTTACAATGAATAAAAATAATTTTAATCAATGTTTTGTGTTCTTGTGATTGGGTAATCTAATAATTGATTAAAGTGAATAGATCATCAGTCGTGTGAGACGGTTGTGAAAGTAGTGATTTGTTTTATTTGTAAATAAATGAATAGATGCGTTTAATTATTTTGCAACTAAATGCTGCAATTTTGCAAAATTTTTTGGGACACCTTACTCAAAGATTTTATATTTTTACAAACATTTTTGTAATGGTAGTTTCTATGTATTTAAATAACCCAATTTTTCAGCATAACCTTTCTAAGTTATTTTAAGAATAATTGATAAAGCTGTGAGACCTTTCCAGGTAGTTGTTATTGCTTTTTGGCGTCCATGGTCTCCAGTCCTGTTCTAAATGTCCTTCCGTAAGACTAGTGTTTGAGGTTGGCGTGTTGTTCCGTACGTGAGGTCCTTCTATTTTGTGATTTAATTGATGTTGGTTGCTGATTTCGAGATCTGGAGTTGATCTTGGAGAAGTACATAAAGAATTTATGATATCTTTCTGTTTGTCATCTTCTGCCTTCTCACCATTTCCATCCACCGAGCCTTCGTTGCTGGAGGACTCTTTCGGCCCAGTTTCTCCATTAGTTTGATTCAAAGCAGGGTTATTGTTTATTTCTGCGAAAAAAAAATACAATGTGGTTTATTAACGGAATCAAATTATTCTAACCTTGTAAATTCTACAATTTCACAAAAATTATTTAATTCAATGCCGAGAAAGCTTATCTATAGATTTCTTACAGGTGAATGAAATTCTGGTTTAAGTAAAGTCCTATAAAAATTATTAAAATCAAGGAAATGTTATATCGTATGATATTCCATTTGATCATTAATTGTAGTATTTCTCCCTTCAATAGCGTTACAATGACATCTTGTTACTGTGATTTTGATCTCATTCTATGTTGTTTAGATATTTTTATATGATTTTATACAAACATTATAGCCCACAATTTTCATTTATATGTGATAATCCATTTGTATGTAAATAATCGAATTAAGCAGCACTTATAGTGAGGTGCTGTTTGAAATTCTTAAAATTAGTTATTTTTAAACAGAGGTTTAATACGTTTCAAAGCAGTTTATAAATGAAATGTCCCATATCTCACTTAAATTGTGACAACACTTTCATGTACTTGTTATGAAGGAAAACAGCAAAAATATTGATTTTGTTCTTCATTTACGTGATGTATTTTCTATAATTTTATTCCCAGATATTTATTATTTCTATATATATATAGCTTAAAGTAATTACTAAATTATTATGTAAAGAAATAACAATTACTGTGTTGTTAATTTTATTTGTGATATAATACTTTTGAATATGTAAATTAAAGTAATTTTATTGAAAAGGTTAATATCTTTCTTACATAATTATAATTTAACTCTTGAGCCATTAACCTATCCTTCAATCTGAATAAGGCCCAATTTATTTTTGTGTTATCACTTGTCAAATAAAATTCTAGGCTTGAATTTATGAACTTTAATGCAATTGGTTATAGACATTATGTCAGCACACATGAGGCTCATTAAAAAAATAATAAATATATTCCTCAACCAATAAAATAGAATTTGCAATATTTCAAATGCTTTTCTATTACTTTGTGAACTAGTAAATAATTATTCCAGGTCAAAGTAATGCATCATTGTTTTTTAAATTATCTACAAAAACTGTTTTTTTTTATTAAAGACTGCGTTTTAAATTACTGAAAAGTCTCATTAGTCCGCTTAAAAATCTTTCTTTCAGTTGTTAGAAACTCCTCGTTTCGTTTATTTTTTCGCTATTACAGAACTGTATTTTAAAATTAATTTTAAGAAAAATAAAGGAATCACGAATCCTTCCCAATGCAGATTAGGTATTTAGTGAATCGATTAGTTCCACTAAATTAGCTGTTTACTGAACTGAATACTAATTCTTTAAATGTGTTAATTTCGTGCCAGAAGGAACTGTTTTAAAGTTTTGGCCAGAATTTCTATAAAAAGAGAAATAAACATCGACATTAGAAAATGCAACTGGGAGCTCCTAACAATTCCTTTTTTATTGCTTTTTTGCATTTATCTGTACAAAAAGCTCTTTGCGAAGAGTTAAAATAAAAAATAGTAGCATAATTTTTGAAAAAAGTACTTAAATGACCTCTTTTGTATTTTATGGGGTTGGTGAATCAGATATTAGTATTTTACGGGTTATTATGTAGTCTTATCGAGTTATAAACATTAGCATTCTCTTAATTCATAAACTAGTATAAATGAAGTTTGCTTAGTTAAAACTTAAAATTACGCACACATTGTAAAATATTTTGCTAAAATAAAAGTTGTCGAAAATTTGGTACATATGCTTAATTTCATCCAAATCTAGTTCTAGAAATATGATGTAAGTAAAATATGATAACCGATTATCAAATATATTATTACTTTCTAGTGATTAATTTAATAAGATCATTAAGATGAATTGTTTCATTTCTTCCAGATAAATACAAATAAGATACTTTAAGGATTGAAATAATCTGAAAGTTTCTTTAAAAAAGCATATTGATGAATAAATGTAATGATACCGAAAAAGAGAAAAAGGTATTTAAATGCACTATTGGCTATTAAAATTGCTACACCAGGAAAGCAGCACACCACACACGTGAAATTTGCATGACAGGTAGAACTGGCTGTGATATGCAAATAATTAAATTTTCAGTTTTGTCGGTTTGTTTGTCGCTCAACGGTCATTTTTTGCACACGAGGGCTAATTAGACCAGGACTTACGGCTTAAAGTGGATTCCATTAAATTTTCAGCGCATTCATAAAAAGCAGGTGACAGTAGCGACATCTACAATTTGTATAAAACCAGGGATTTGACAGCAGTTTTCTCATACTCAATTTCCGTTTCAACGTTGTTTTCGGCAAAGAAAGTTGTTGTAATGCCTCGTGTAAGAAGAAGAAATGCCTATCAGCATGTGTCTGACTTTGATCGAGGAAGGATTATAGCCTACCGGGATTGCGGTTTATCGTACCGCAATATTGCTGCTCGCGTCTGTCGAGACCCCATGACTGTTAGCAGAATATGGAATCAATGGGTTCAGGACAATCATACGGAACGTCATGCAGGATCTCAGCGACCCCCATCACTAACAGCAGAGAAGACAGACATCTTATCCGCATGGTCACAAGGGATCGTACAGCCACGTCACGAACCCTGAGTCGAGAAATGGAGTCATTTGCAAGGCAACAAGTTTCTGCTTGAACAGTTCGACGACGTTTGCAGCAGTATGGATTGTCTGCACGGCGACCATGGCTTCGGCTACCATTGACGCTGCGTCACAGACAGGAGTGCCTTCAATGGTGTGATCAGCGACGAACCTGGACGTGGGAATGGCATCACGTCATCTTTACAGATGAATCTTGGTTCTGTATACAGGACCATGATGGCCGCATCCGTGTTTGGAGGCATCGTGGAGAACGCGCATTGCCAGCTTGCATTGGACATCGCCATACTGGCCCATCTGCTGTAGTGATGGTATGGGGTACCATTGGATACACGTCTCGATCACCTCTTGTTCACATTACCTGCACTTTGAACAGCAACCGTAACATTTCCGATGTGTTAAGGCCCGTGGCTCTGCCCTATCTTCGAGGCTTCCCTAATGCTTTGTTTCAACAGGATAATGCACGATCACATGTTGCCCGTACTGTTCTGAACTTCCTTGATACAGAACAGGTTCGACTGTTACCCTAGCCAGCACGTTCTCCTGATCTGTCACCAATTGAGAACGTGTGGTCAATGGTTGCCGAGTGATTGGCACGCCATCACCAACCATCCACTTCTGTCGATGAACTGTGGCATAGTGTTGAAGCTGCATGGACTGAGATCCCCGTATATGCCATACAATCTCTGTTTGACTCTATGCCTAGGTGGATAAATGCTGTTATTACAGCCAGAGGTGGCTGCTCTGGGTACTGATTTCTCAAGATCTATATATCCTAATTTCCTGTAAATCTAATCATTTGTTCTTTCCACTATAATGTATGTGTCCAATAAATATCGTTCTGTTATTTGTATTCCTTCTTGGTGTTGCAATTTTAATGGCCAGTAGTGTAGTTTCTTTCATAAATTATAGCAAATGAAACGGATATGATCATTTCACAGAATTTTATAGCCTTATCAGGTGTTATTAAATTAATAGTTTTATTTCAGGTGGCTTAAGACATCTTATTTGTAATTCAAACTGCCATGATTTCAAAATTGATATTTTAGATCGTTAAGTGGCTTTATAAAATCATTTTGGAAAAGAAATTAAACAAAGAAACGTAAGAGTATCGTTGAATTTATTTACCAAACTGCTTGTGCTGTTAAAAATCTTTTATAGAAGAATATATCATTCACAAATAAAATATGAATTTATTTAATTACTTTAAATTAAAAATGTGTCAAGAAAATTATTAGTGTCATGATAAGGTGTAATTCAAACGTAATTAGAATTTAAATTTTCTCTTCTCCAGTAATTAAATTTCCGATATTGCTCTGTGTTTCTGTTACAACAATACAATTTTGATTGTAGAGGACATTTCACAAGAAATATTTTCTGTATTATGCATTATATTTCACGATGTATTGAAGCAAAGTGAATTGTGAATTGGTGGCCGCTAATAGGACCGTTTTCTCCTGTATAGAAGCTTGCAGATTCGATTTCAACGTTTACTGAGCAACTAGAGATGAATGTTGAGTTCACGCTTTCTTTATGCGTGCTATTGGTTCAAGAGCTGGGGAGATTTCTGAGTTTTCTTTACTAAACAGTAAAACTGAAAATAAAGACTCCACTTAGAAAATGTTAAGCTGAAAATATATAAGAAATTATACCTGAAAAAAATCCAGGGAAAGTCAATTACACATTTGTCCTGCGGAAACTTCATGACTTCTGATGGAAATCTTTGCAGATGAGAGTGCCGAGTAATGGAAACCATTTAAAAACATTTACTCGAAATGGTTTCCATATTTCCATTATTTTAAATTCTAAGAGTTAGTGAAATTTTACTTTGGTATACACCTGATTTTAGTTGAAAAGTTTTCAGAGTGAAAGAATACTATAAAAAATCCAATTATCATAACAAATCAATTTTCTTTAACTGTTTAATAAGCTTAGTGGCCCTTTAAATGAAAGGGGTTTTTGTGTTTAATATTTGGTAATTAAAAGCTCTATGTTAATAATGATTTCTAAATTTCCATTTGTTTGCATATTTTTATAAATTTCTTATAAATTTAAATTTAGCTATTTCACATAAGATCTCGAAGTAGTAAAATTCGAAAACGACTCCGTTGACAAACTTGAGACGATGGGTGCTGCGTACCTGCATTTTGCATGCTCATCTGTCTAGATAGGTGTTTGAGAAATTTTTTCTTGTAATATGTAAATACTACTGATTGTTTGTAAGGTAAGCACAGGAGTTGATATATTGCTGTTGTCTTGTACAAGCCAGGTTGGCAATATGGTGTGCATTGCTCCACTTTTTCCACTGAACCGTAATTTGATGTAGAGTCAGACTTCCACAGTACACACTTGCCATAGGTACCCGTTTATAGGGTAAGCAACCATTCATACAATTAAAGTACAAAGACAGAGAGAGAGAAAGTACATCCATGACCAAACTAGTATTCGAACACGGACCTCTCTATCCGCAGTAGTCAGGCACGCTAACCACTAGACAGGGTGGTCGGCACACGAGTTGATATGCGCAATATATGCATACATGCATATATATATATATATATATATATATATATATATATATATATATATATATATATATATATATATATATATATATATATATATATATATATATATATATATATATATATATATATATATATATATATATATATATATATATATATATGTATATTAAAATGTATTCTAACACGTGGGTTAATACACACATTTAACAATCAAAATACATAATTTTGAATTTCTTTAATATATGATGATTTCATTGTAACTTCATGTTATGAAATTTTTAAGAACTTCATTGTTTAGGTAAAAATGTCTGCATTAGTTAAGAAAATAAAAGTACAGTAAAGTGAACTAGTACCATCTGATGATGTTATTAAAACGATAAATCAATGCCCGTAATACATCCATATGTTACTAGATTTAATAAGGATGTACATTAAGATTGAAAATCATTACAACACTAACATCTGTATATGATTATTCTTTACGCTAATTTATAAAATTATTCATAAAAATACAATAGTAAATATAACTTTAGAATTTGTATTTTTTTATAATAATTAGTTTTTATATGATTTAAAACTTTTAAATTTGAAAGAGCCTTCAGAATTTCTTAAGTCTTAAAACTATCGAAAAAGCATAAGAATTTCTGAATATTTTTTCAAAATTTACTATGAAAAATAATATGAAAAGAAATAAACGGAAAATATAAAAATAAAAAATATCTCATTTTATTCAATTTATGGAACGTTATTTTTGATGGCCTAAAGCATTCCATTAAGTCTTCGAAACCATAAAAATGGTTGTTCAATAAAATTCTAGTGACCCTAGAAATGATGGCTGATTTTGGTATGATGTAAATACACAAGCATCAAATAGCAGTAAATAACGGTTCTGCTTTAAAGCTTTTAAATCTAAGTATATTTTTAATATTTTTCTACTAATATAAGTATAAGCCAAATGCATATAATTTAAAATTTTATATTAATTAGTTATGTTTGATGAAATTACAATTTTCAGATTAAAAATCTCTGCAGATTTTATGTTATAGTTCCAAACAATGCAAAATCTCATTAATGTAGTATTAGTTAAATTTAGACCAAATTATTTTTAATAGATGATGTTGTAAGCAGCAATTTTATTCAATTTTATCCACGGTAGTTTATATGTATTTCTAAGTAATTAATTCGTTTATATTTAAAAAATTCAAAAGTAAAACACATACCTTTGAATGATGAATAAAAATATAACTTCAAATAATAGAAGCTTTTTCAAGAGAAAATAATTATTAACAGAGTGTTTTCGCAGTGATGAAGAGAAGCAAAAGAAATACAACAAGCATTATTATTTATAACCATACATTTTAATTCATGAAACTTTTTAGCTCTTACAAATGTAAAATGTATTGTAGAAGTAATCTGAAAAATTATGGACATAATTTATAATTTTGTTCTCTTTAATTTAAGTATTTTTTCCATAATTGTCATAGTCAAATATATAAACTTACAAAATTTAGAGAAAAAATTTCAAAAATAGTGATTATTCAAACAGTTACGTGCGGGACATAGTGATACTTTTACCCACAGTATTCAGTACATAAATAGGTACAGATGACTATTAAAATAATAATTAAGTACAGGTGGTTATCGAAATAATGTTGTCAAACTGAATAAAAGTGATATTTTAATGCACTTAGTGATCATTAAAATATCCTAATACCTATAAGATTTTTTATAAATAGAAATTTATATATATTTTTGTAGTATGTGGTGGTATTGAAGTTTTGTAAATATATGACATTTTTTTTAAAAAAATGTAAAGTGCCGGACCTTCCAAATTTTCAAAGATGTCAAATTGGAGGTTGATCTAGTTGGAACATGTGTGAGAGAAACATCCCAACTTTTAGACGTTTCTTGTTATGTGGTGTCTAAAATTATGACAGTTTACACAGTGTGGCGAAGCAAAATAATGGACAGAAACCGAAGTTCATATATGAATACCGACGAATATTGAAGTAGATTTTGATGTATAAAAACCGAGCAACCGCAGCAAAAGTATCCTAGAGCTAAATCAACAAATGGATTCTACAGCGTCAATAATTACAGTTAGAAAGCACCTTCATAAAAAGAACATTTATGGCACAGTAGAAATGACCAAGCCAGTAGTCACAGATGTTTAATTCCAAGCATTTTATACAGAATGTGATACTGACAAAACCTAGTCGATTGATAAGTGGAAGAAAGTAATATGGTCTGATGAATAATCTTTTTAACACTTTTTTTGCAATAGGAGAGTTGAGCATTTGGAGGAATATATATAAGTGTATATTATCTCTTTCCAACGGTCAACTATGGAGATAGATGCGCCATGAAATGGGAAGACGTTTTGTGGTTTTCTGCAGCACCATTCGTAATCCTGAAATGAGGAATGCAGAAATTTTAACTGACCAGTTCCATCGAATAAAGCAAAATTTGCCTCCGGCAGCGATGGACTTTTCTTTGATGATTATATGTACCTATCCAAACAACAAGACTTGTCTAGTCATGGTTTGAAGAACAAGAGTAGGAAGTTAAGCATCTACTTCGTCTTGCACTATCATCCGACCTCAATTTAATCGAACCATTATGGTCTATTTCAAGGCATCCAATAAAGATTAACATCTTCCAGCGGCATATCTCATAGGAATTTTAGGATATCTCCATCAAGAATGGTATAATATTAATCCAAATATAAATTTCTTTGCATACATACTCCCGAATAAATACAGAATTTAATTGTTTCAGTCTAACATCAATATTTGGTACAAGAGAGTTAATATTTAGTTTATTTTCCACCCTACAGTAGCTTTTAGCATAGTGGTAATTAACGCGACCTGTGATACAGCTTGAAATGGATTCCAAACCACTATAAAACGACCATACCTGAAGTGGCTTATGAACATTCAAACTGTTGAAGTGGAGGTCCATATCTATGTACAACTATCCATTTAAAAGACCAACAGTAAATATGGAAGTGTATAATAACAGCTTATCGTGAATAAATTTTCGTGTATTTTAAAAGTCGTGTTTCACATTTTATTATCTCATGAATCATAAAAAAACAAAATTTACCACCCTTTATCCTTGCGCGGGGAATATGTAGGGTTTAACATTTTTTAACAATAACATTTTCAACTGTATCAGTTTTTGAAATAGAATTAGTGAAATTGTCGATATTCCATACATTGTATCAACTCTTTCCGCAAAATAAGAAAAAAATATTGAATTGTTATTTATTTCTTAATTCTAAAACAAATGATTTGATTTCCAAGTTTTATGTAAGTAAGTAACAAGTTAATGTTTGTATCAAAGTTTTAAAAAATAAACAAATAATACTTTAAAGAATGAGTCAAAACTTTAAAATAAATACATATTAATTTACTTATTTTATCGAAACTACAATTTTATTTTGTTGAATGAGTTCAAGGAGACACTAAAAAATATTTTAATCCTATTCTGAAAATATTTTTAGCAACATTTTGAAACGAAAATTTTAAATTAAAGCAATTTAACCGTAAAATTAAGTAAGGAGTGGCAGAACTACGAAAACTTGATGTGTTTTCGTGTTTCTTTCTAAAGAAAAAAATGCTTTAGAGTTGGAGATAATATAAAACTTCTCAGGAAGAAGGGAGAAAAACTGAATTAAATGAAAATGCACACAGTGTATTTCTTTCATGAACGTTTAAGTCCTTTTTATTACATTTCTATTTATTTAATTCTTTTTCTTTAGATTTCATTTAAAGACGAAAACTACGAATTTTTTTTTTTATATATATATAATAAACTTTCATTCAGTTCTTATGAATTTGTGTAAGATATATGGATTCTTCTGGTTTTCCTTTTTCCTTTAAATTTTCCATTTGGAGGATTTCGATATTATGTTCTTTGCGAACTTAATGCAATAAGTACACATTGTTTGAAAAAAAATGATAGCGGATTTTGGGAAAAAGAAAAAATGTTTTTCTTACATATTTGAGATTGATATATAATCTTAACTCAGTAATAGTACCGGCAAGATTATATTGAAACAAGTCTGAAAGTATTTTTGGATTAGATTACTTTTTGACAGCAAACAATGTTATGCCAAGAATATTTTTCTGTAGTATTGTTTTTTTTTAGCTTTCTATACTAGTAAAACATTGTCTAAAATAACTTTAAATTCTGGAGGCATAGCTTTCTGTTTTGTAATTTTTGAATATTTTTGCATTTATTTATACTTTTGTGTATTGTCCTGTTATTATAATTTTCAGCACACATTTCTATAGATATAAATGCAAAACGTTTGTTTAAAATTGAAATTTGTATGACAATAATTTTAGATTCAGAATAATAAAGTTAGTTTAAAAATAAGCAATAAAAGGAAAATAGAGAAAGAAAACACTTGAAGATTTATTGTATAAAGAGTAAGAATATTACTATATACTAGACATATTTAGGCAAAATGCGAGAATTATAAAAAGCCTTTTCTACATACTCTTTAGAATATTTAGAATTATATATTGCTAGATATTCTAAGGAACATGTAGGATTATTATTGAATAGTAAATGCTATTGAAACAAAGTGTAAAAGAATGTCATGATAGATTTATTGTTTAAGAGACATTCATTTTTTCAAAATACAAATTCTATATCGAGAAAATGATGAAAGACTTATATTCAGAATATGCAAAAACTAAAGATGTCCAAAAAATATCATGCTTTGCTTAGTAAAGATAAAATAAAATATATCAATACAATCATCTTCAATAAAATTAAGACAGAATAAATATAAAATAAAATATGTCAACTTATCTTGTTTGTTCTAGCAAGGCAATTTTTATTTTAATTGTACTTAATTTTATTTATGATAAAAATCATATTCGAAACAAATTGAAAGTGGATTTCTTAATTAGTTGGTTTGTTATTTGCATTCTGGATGAAATTTTTTTTAAAAATTTTCATCATTTATAAAGTATTTATAGGATGTTATATTTCAGACTTTGTCAAATTGAAAAAAATGCTTAGAAAATATTAAAAAATTCTGAGATTATATTTCTAAGCCAATAATCAATTTTTATAAAAAAAGTAGTAATATTTAATATCGCAATAATATGGCCCCCATGTCTGTATGGTGAGGGAGCATCTCTTTTAAGAACAATGTGGATACTAATATTCAGCTTTGCCTAGTTTCAGATTGTTTCGTTATAGTAAATGAAGTGATTTCATCTCTGCGTAGTGGAATGTAAAACAGCCAATGTCTGTAGTAAAATATGTATACATCTGACGCAAATTGGCTTTCGAAAAGACTTTCCGTATACAGATAAGCATAGTAGGAAATTTTTGGATTTTTTCCATATATCTGTTGCAATGGAGAAAGCCCATAATATTTCCAAGCAGTTACCCTACCAGAGATGCTGGCAGAAAGCAAAATATACCCATCTTCAGTTTTTGAGGATTATTAAAAATCGAAAGTATTCGCAAACTCCATGGAATGTTTGGTTAACACCATGCACAAAATAAATCGATAGTGACTTATCTTCACCATTTGTAATTACATAACATCTCTTTCATCTGACTGAAACCGCCAAACACAGATAAACATTTCGTAATTTTTAGCTGTTACAAATTGACGAAGTCTGCATCTAAACTACTACCCAGCTTTCCACGGCATATCACATCAGAAGAGGGATATTAAATCTTACTAAATATTTAACGCGTATATTCCATTGGATTATATAGCATGATACTTTTCTGCGGAGTCAAGTATCAAACTCTCAAATTCCTGGTCATAATAACGATGCCTTGTTTCAATAGAGGCTATCATGGCTCCAGAAAAAGTTTAATTATTGGCGATATGATTCTTGCTGGTCATTAGCTTAAAGCAGCAGAACACAAAAAATCGATTTATCCTTATGAATTGCAAGCTAGTGATGAGATCGACAAGTAATCTGCCATCTTACTCTCCACGCCACATTAAAGACTTTACATAGGACATTGCATTTTTAATCAACATAAGTTCTCTGTTTACGACGATCTTCGCTAGGATTGTGTCATAAAAGCGTCTTTTTAGATGCGACAATAATACTTTTTACAAAAAACCACTATGAAATTGTTTAACCTTTTAAAATAAAAGTAAAAAGAATTTTTCATCTATTCTCCAATTGAGTTTTCTGTCCAGAAACTTATTATCATAACTATAAATTTTACTGATAATCAGTTTAAGTTTTTATGGAGTAATCAGAGTTAGCAGATTAGTAAGACTTCATCAAATTAAAAGAGACATCAATATGTAGCATATGATGGACTTATATGTAGGATTTGACATTAAATGTATCAAATTATGGCGGTGATGGGATAAGTTACCAGTAGACCTAATGTATATAGACTACTTTTGTTAACAATGAACTATCAGCGGTAGGATTTGTAATGAGATCTGAAAGACATCGGTTTAAGTCTCAGTTACAAGAGAAACGATTTCAAATGAGTCAGGATTTCAATTATTAACAGCTGATATAAAGATTCAAGATTGGCACATAATTTTCTTATTATCTGATTAGTATTTAACCAAATAAATTTTTATAAGAAAATCTTGAAAATAGTTTAAGATATTGCTACAAAATCCCAAAATAGTCTATCTGTAAAATTTTCACAATGAAAGTTTTTCAGTCTTGTGGCATTTACTTTATGGCAACCAAAAGGAAAGCAGAATGAAAATGATGTCAATGATGATGAATATTGGATTAAGGATTCTGGAAGTTTCTACAGTGCATACTTAGAGATTTTTCTAGGATTTTCTGGAAGGTAAGTAAAATGTATAAATAAATTTTAGTCTTTATAGGGAAAACAAATTAGAGTGTTATTGAAAGCTAAAGCTTCAGAGCACTTATCTCTTTTTAGTGATGAAAGTCAAAGTTTTGTAGAGTTTTGTGTATATTTAAATTACAGGTAAAGAATTTGAACTTTTCCACAAACTGCAAGCGCTTAAATTTGAAGTTCATACAATACAATAATACGTTAAATAAATAAGCAAATATGCAAACAAATAACAATATTAAATACATTAAGTAAAAATAATTTTTTCAAACAAATCAAAAATAATATTAAAGACGTGCATTTTCTTAATTTAATATTAATTGGTTAAACTTTTAATTACAGAGCTGATGGTTATGCAAAATATAGATTCTTTAATAATTGATACAGAATTAAATGACAAAAAAACCATGTTTGTCTTTTTTGTTCTTTGCTTTACAAACGATCAAATGATCAAAATCTAGTCGTGACACTATATTTATAAAAGGATTAAATGAAGATATTTTTTTATATACATCAATGTCCCCTTACATTACCCTGTTCGTCTCTTTTCTGATAATGATAGAAAAAAGGCTAAAATAATTTTTTTATTGGAAAAATATTTAATTAACTCAGAAAAATACTACAGGAGCTTAATTAGTAACGACTAAAAAATGTATAATTTGGTCCCGGATATCAAAGTGATTTGCATAACCATTAACTGCTTGCTGTAAATAACGGCTGAAGAAAAGTATCACACGCTATCAACGTGTTTTTATACGGAATTACTATGTCTGGGATATCAATCGTTAATTAGGAATATTTCCTCTTAGGTTTAAAATTAATTTTCGCTAAAAGGATTAATTTTGTTTGCTTTTTATATAAATGTTACTAAAAAGACATGTATTCTAAAAGAAATTGTTGAAAGCCAGTTAAATATTTATAATGTTTATTCACAAACTTTTCATTTTGGAAATTAATTTAAGGAAAATTCATATTTTTATCCATAAAAAGAAAATTTTACATTATTTTTAAATTTTTTTCTCACAAAATTTTACCATTATATTTATGAAAAATGTTGTTTTAATGTTATTAAACTGCTATTATATATATCATTTTATTTTAAAAATATTTTAGCATAAAAAACATATATTTTCAAAATATCCCATATTTATCTTAACAAAATTATTATTTTTTTTATTTAACCATGAAATCCATAAAAATATATAACAGGTACTTGAATTAAAAATTTAAAAAGCACACAGATGTACTGATTTTTAATTTTCTGTTCCAAAACTTTTTTAAAAAACGATCTTTAATTTACAAAAATGATATTGTTTAGAAAAAAAATGTGTTGTTCAATAAAAAAATGATGTTGTTCATATTTGACACCGCTGAATTCTAACAGCCAAATATTGCTGTAAGATATTTGAACAGCAAGACCTTCAGTGATAATAGTCCACATTCATGTGTCATTAAAGATAAAATTCGGAAAATTTCTAAATACATAGCCGATGCATGCAGAAAGCAGAAGCGCCATAATCTCCTTAAGGATTTTCTGATCAAGTAATGAAATATTCCGCCTTGCATTGAAGTATCGATATCAGCCACAGTAGAACAACGAAAAGAAGGGTTGTTCTTCCGCCAGGTTGAGTGCTTTGAAGTTATTCGCGTGTTCCTTGCCTTACAACACATGACTACCACCAACTAAGGCTGGAGAATAAGTTCGTAGCATTTTTACAAAAGACTTTCATTTAAACAAAAACAATAATTATATCAATAAGGGAATCAATTATAATTCGTCGTTGTTGTTTATAGCCTCTTCCCACCTCTCGACCCATTTGTTGATGCCGTTCCGCCAAAAATCGCCTGGTCTGGTGGCAAAGAGTTGTTAAGCCAATTTTTAAGGACCTCTTGGTGCTCTGGGAAATGCTCGAAAAGAATGCCACAGTCAACAAGGAGTTCTACATTGCTCAGCTACACCGCGTGAATGAGGCTATTCGACTGAAAAGACCGGATCGACATGGTCAAACCACACTCCTTCACGACAACGCCAAGCCCCATGTTGCACAAGTCGTCAAAGTCGCACTCTAAGAGTTCGAATGGGAGCTCCCTCAGCATCCGCCGTATTCTCCAGACCTTGCATCGACCGATTACCATCATTTCTGCTCCTAGTCAAACCATATGAAGGGCATTACCTTCGATAACAAAGAGGTCCTTAAAAACTGGCTCAACAACTTCTTTGACACCAGACATGGCGATTTTTATCGGAACGGTATCAACAAATTGGTCGAGAGGTAGGAAGAGGTTGTAAACAGCAACGGTGAATATATAATTGATTAACTTTATGATATAATTATTGTTTTTTGTTTAAATAAAAGTCTTTGGTAAAAACGCTACGAACTTATTCCCCAACCTAATAATTATGAAAATACCCTCGAATGCAATCACAAGAGAGATATTCAAACGTTTTACAATGTCCTTTCTCTATTGAGTCATCGGTTTCTCAATATCAAACACTCATAATCATGTGTTCGAATGAAATTGAATTTTGCACACTTAAGTTCGAAGAGCATAGTGATTTTACTACGCCTTGGTGAGCTCATATTATAATTGTGAAAGAAGTTTGAAATTTTTTTAATGTATTGCTTTTTTTACTGCTAAAATTAATAAAAAGATCCCGTATCTGCTTTATAAGATTTTAATACTGAAATCAAGTTTTAAGGATCATGTCAAAACAACTTTAGTTTACTCTTGTTACATAATTATTAGATTTCTACGGCTTTCTAGATGTAAAATTTGAATTCATAATCAGTTATTATTCTAAGTTAGTTTTTTGGAAGTTTTCTTATTCTTGTATTTTATTATCATGAAAGTCTGGTTTTTGATAAAACTTGATTAAGAAAGAATTGAAAATTTTCCATTAGATGCTAATAGTCTACAAAGTATAACATTGAGTGATTAATTGCTATAAAATAAAGTATAGATTCCCGCGTTTGCACCATCAAAAGAATGGTTAGACCTTTTTATTTTATTTGTTTTGGCTTTCTTGACCTCCACCTGATGAATTGCACTTCATTAAAATAACGATGAAACTTCTTGGGACAGTGCATAATAATGTTTTTAAATTTAATATACAATTATTTATCACTTTCCCAGAATCTTTAAAAAATTGGTGACAAAGGAAGTGTATACAAAAAGTTTAGTAAATATTCAGAATTTTTTAGAAGTAAATAATTTTTTAAAAAAAAATATATTGAAACAGTATTTTTATATGCTTTGTTAATTTCAAGGAAAAATGCAAAATAATAGAAATAATAAAATGAAACAAAATATTTAATTTAGATTTAAAGCTGCGCTAAAACTAAAACAATTAAATATATTGTTTCCGATTTTCACTAATCTTTTTTTAAAACACCATTTTCAGAGATATATTCGAGCCTAACCAAGTTTTGTATGCCTTAAAAAATATATTTTGTTAATTGTGAGAGTTAGGTATTAAAATATATGCATTTAAAAATAAGTTTTAAATTAAAAGTGAGAATTGTTCTTAGATATTCAATTGATATATTTAGAGAAAAACTATTTAGATATTCAACTGCTACATTTAGAGATGAAATATTTTAATCACTTTTAATCCTTACATCAATATTATTATTTTTACTTGCTTTTTGAAGATTTTATGATTAAGTGCTGCTTTCGTTAATCCTTACAAAATTGAACAAAAATACTTACTTATCAATAAAAATTGACTTTTCAAAAGTTTTTAAATTCACTTTCTTATCCTTAGTTATATATACGAAGTATATTCAGTTCCTTATTCTTTAATATTTTGAAATAAATACTTCTTTTTTTGAAGCGATTTTCAAGTTAAATAGTACGGGCAGATTCACAGTAAAAGCACCACATTGTGCAGCACTCACAAGTCAATTTAATCAAATCTTTTCTGGTTCCTTCTGTCTATCATTCTATCAAAAGATTTCATAAAAATATGGAAATAAAAGCATGAGAATCTTTTCAAAAATTCTACACCTTGTCGGAAAACATCGCAAAATGGGTGATATGTACTTAAATCTGATACAATTGTATCTTTCTTTAATATATTCATAGACTAAATGATTCAATGATCCATTTCTTTCGTTTCGGCAAGTATTGCGAGGAAGCAAAACTTACAAAAAGCTTTTCCAGACATTTTACAACAATAACACTTTTAATAATAAATATTTAAATCATTAACGAGTCTTGGTTACGAGTGAAAAGTATGTACAAAAGAATGAGAGAAAAATTGCGATTTGGAAAAGCAGCATTATGTAGCTATTTATTTACTTATGTTCAAAATCCTGATCTGAACACATGATCTTCCATAAATGATCTTTCATTCTATAGTGTGTACTATACGTATTCATACCTCGGAAAAAAATTCAGTGGGCACAAAGAATAAGGATTTTATTTACATAAATAAACGCGTTGTTATGAATAGAATAATTGATATATTCTTAAATTTGACTGATATTTTGGTTAAATCTTAAAATTTCAATATAGGTATCGTAGTGCAATATAATTTTACAATATAATATGTTGTATAATATGATTTTTTTATTTTTTTTTCAAATTGTAACATACCAGAAATATGATATTAAGAAATGCTCAGTATAAAAGATACATTTCTATACATTATAATGATATTACTTAGTATTTGAAAACAAAATTTAGGAATTACTCAAATTTTCATTTTGGCAAAATCAGTGAAATGACTTTTCTTTTGTAATGGATAATATATAAAAGAAAAATGGAATTTTTTTCTAAGATTCTATGAATTTCTTAAATTATTTTTCAAAAGAGGCAAAAACTGTTCACTTAGAGATTTCAAAGCAATACATAATAAGATTAAGTTTTACCTCCTAGAGAATCTTCTCTTGATTGACTTGCGGAGCTTGGAAGATGGTGACTTTCCCATTCCTGTAGAATTTCTAGAAAATAAAAATAATTAAATTAATATAATATACATTTTAAAAAAGGAAATATAGAGAATAGTTCAGTTGTGTTATTCAAATCTACTTTAAATTAATGACATAAAAATGGAAGCAAAACGGTTTGCAAAGTTTAATTTCTGTAATTTATAAAATTAAGCAAAAGTTTTTGATTAATTTATTGGTTCAATTCAACACAAAAAATTATATTCAAGAAGAATTGATGTATTTATTTCCCCGTGTTTATGTCTTTATTTCTGTGTTAGTAGACTTTCTATGTATGCATGTTTACCATTTTCGTTAAAGAATATGGTCAATCGCTTATTCTTTATTAGAGTTATTTAACAGATTGATTTTGGAATCATCATAATATATTTCAAGTTTCCACTTAAAATCAATGAAGGTATACTATTTTTTCAAATTTAATACAGTACGCTATTTGTGGCTTAGTTCCCTTTGGAGTGGAAGATCCAAGTATCAGAATTTAATATCCTGATATAAGAATTTAATATAGTCAGTCATCAGGATTTAATGTATTCAGGTATTAGAATTTAACACCTAGGTATAAGAATTTGATATATTCAGTTATCAGAATTTAATATGTCTAATATGATCTAAGTATCAGAATTTAATATATCGGCTCATCGTTGAGTGATAGAATTGCAATATTTTATTGGTGTGAATGAAATAGAATTGTGAAGTGATAGAATTGCAATTTTCTGAGTGAAAGTCCTTGGTTTAATAACAAAAATTGTTCTACAACGGGAAATGAGTGCTTCATTTATAATTACTTCCTCATGACATCTGTTCCATCAGATGGCGGAAGTTTCCTGGGTTTTCTTTATGGTGATGAATGAATGGGGTCCGTTTTCTATGGCAAGTCTTCCCGCTAAGCAGGCATGGACATATAAAATTTAAAAAAATATACTTCATTGCGATAGTTCAACATTATCTGTTACATAGTGTCAAAACTTAAACTTGTAGACCATATGGTAAATGAACCTCTATTGTCATATCAACTGTTGCACAACAAGCAAATATTTAATGATTCTTAGAACAGTCTCCTTTATTTACATTATGTATCAATTGTTTCATTATAACTTTACAATAAACTATTGATGGTTATGTTGACTACTTTAATATGCATTTAGAAACAAAAGGCGATAAAACAACTTTGAAGTGGGTCTGCCTTACAAGACTCCATCTAACGGAATAGCTCAAATGAAATTCTAAGAAATAATTTTTAAAATATAGTGAAATAATCGAAGTTTTACCACAGGGGAAATAAATCAACTTTATTAATATACATACATTAATAAGGCCTTTACTTTCATCAGTATAGATAGTTTTATTTTCTCCCCCATTTAAGGGAAAATATTTTCAGTGCATTGGTGACACACAGTTTTTGCCATCAAATGAAAAATACAGATAGAAGCTATCTTTAGTTCTATTAATAGCATCTTCTTTCCTTTTCATTCAATCGTGCGCCTTATCAGAAAAACCAAGTTGGATGGTACCAAATGTTTTACCAGTTAAGGTCAACATCAGCTCACAGATAAGGTGTCAAGGGAAACGATAAACTTGGATTTTTCGAGTATATCGATTGCATAGATTCAATTAAGGGTATATATCGAACATTTATACCTCAATTGTTATTTCGTTGGGAAACCTCTCATGATTCGCGTAGGTTATACTAATGATAAATTTAGCACTAAAAGAAGCGGTAGCTCAGTGAAGTAGTGCATAGTTCCATAATGAAATTACACAATTTACAGATATTTCAGTAAAATAATTATCTGTACGCGTTTTCTTATAGCATTTTCTGTTAAGTTACTTACTT
Organism: Latrodectus hesperus; assembly: GCA_037975125.1. Taxonomy (NCBI): domain Eukaryota; kingdom Metazoa; phylum Arthropoda; class Arachnida; order Araneae; family Theridiidae; genus Latrodectus; species Latrodectus hesperus. Next base: position 54,981,784 of record CM075858.1, read on the forward strand.
TTTCTATATTGGAGAAATTTCCTTATTTATTTTATTCTGGAAGGATTTTTCAACTTTTTTTTATTATAAATTCATTCATCAGAGAGGATTTTATGATGTTGGGAGAAAAAATTTATTTTTCTTAAGTTAAGTTAAAAAATGCATGTCATTATTGAAAAAATTCTTTTAGAAAGCAAAATATTTAAATTAGAATGAATTTATTTATACATAACTTTATATTATTTCTGAAAATGCACACACGATATAGAATGAAAACACACACACAGATATATATATATATATATATATATATATATATATATATATATATATATATATATATATATATATATATATGTTATAGGGAAGCAATCAATTTTTTTTCAGATAACCATATAAATCAAATTAGTTAAATAATAAAGCATGCTTATAGTACTTTAGATTAATTTAGCCAAATTACCGAATTACCATCAATAAAGGATGTTTATGAGAGAGTTGGATTGATTGGATATGAGATAATGGCTCAAGTAATAATTCTGACTAAATTCGTGAAGTAATACATTAAATAAAATAATTCCGAGTATACTTCCTGAATTTAGTTAGAAAAAAATTGCAAGAAATTTTTAATTATTTTTATTTTCAATTATATGAAATCCTGAAGTTTTTTCTATCTTTAAACACACATTTCTTATTTTTCATACTAAATTCTCATCGTTCCACTGAAACATTTCAGTGTGCCTACATTGAAAAACGCAATTTTAAAAGACCATGCATAAAAAAGCTAAGAAAAAGTTGCATACAATTCTTGTAACTTTTTTATGTTTTATTTATACATTATATAATCTTTTAATATTTGACTGTTTGTTAGTGTAAGTGACAATCAGTGGTAGGAATGACATATCTTCGGTTTTGAAGATCCAGGACTTAGTTCTATCCATTTTTAACAAAAGAAGATCATGTTTCTGAAGTATATCCTTTATGAAAGCATTTCGAAATAGGTGGTTGAGTTTTCCAGCTTCTTCTGTTGTCTTATAAATATCTTCCGCTCTTATGGCGATGGATGTCCAAGCAATCTTACAACTTTTTTGGTTGTTATATAATTTTTTCTTATGTTTTATGATAGTGTAGTTAAGTAAAGCACTAAAAAAATTAAAATGTTCCATGGTAAGCCTGCATCCTCACAAATGAAAGGTCTTAGATTTGATCTCAATCTCTGTTGAACATTGAGAGTTGGATAGTATGCCTATGCTTTCTGATTTCCCATCCGTCTGATTGGGAAATGGGAGTATTCCAGGTTATCTCCTTTGCAATACTTGAATTTGGCTCAACCGTTTATAAGAAATTCTCTTGAAAGGCAATAATGCGCTTTAAAATTTTTAACATGTATTATTGTCTTCTGGGAGGACTTTTCTTAAAGTGTAGATTTTATTTCCATGACGTAAAAATGCAAACGGAAATCTCCTAAATAATCAGTCCTATAGAAATACATGCAAATATTTTTTTAATAGTAGTCGTGATCTAACTCAAAGACCAGATTCAAAGATCATAATACTTCTAGTCCACAATGTGGTCTATATTCATATTCCTTTTTTTCCTACCTCGGTATGCCATTTTCTATTACATAATTAATTTTAATATCAGCCGAAGAAATTACTAGCTAATGTTTTTAGTAAATTTTAATAGTTAAAAATTCATATGATTTCATATTTTGCCGTCTTCAAAATTTCATACCTTTTTTAAAAAGAGACGTGAAAATATATTATTTTCACGTTTCATAAGAAGTTCCAAAGAAAAATCAATTTCATTTCACAAATTTCATAAAATTATGATTATCTTGTGAACACTTTTCTAACAAATTTCCTGAAGATATAAATGAAAACGAATGCGCTTAGAGGTTGTTTAAAATATTTTTCATACTGTAATTCAAATGTGATACACGTGCTTTCAGAATTTCAATTTTCATAAAAAATTTTTACGTGTGTGCTTTTTCTCTCATTCAAAAATCTTTTTACATATATTAGTTTCCCTTCAACATCTTATGAATTCATAATTCCAGTTGATGGAAAATAAACAAGATGCATTCGTATTTTGTATTCTTTTATTTTATCAAATAGATGAACACGTTAGGAAAGATGAATAAATTGAATTAAAAGTATAGATTTATCTCCCTCCGAAATGCAAGGAAATGTTCCCATGTTTTTGGTGATCGAACAGAATCTCTGAATACTGATTTGGAAATAAGTGTTTGCGTGATGGAATGTATTTACTACGAAACAAAGGTACAGAGTGTAAGAAAGAATGAAAATATGGATACATTTCAATACTTTTGAATCACGTAATGCGCAAAATTTAGCAACTAGTTATCAATAGGCACATTTTCCATCGTACTCATTCTGTTCTTTTTTAGCCTTAATATTCATATAAGCTCTGATGTGAATTTAGATTACACTATTTTTTGACACATCAAGTAACGCAATAGTGTTGGATCTTGTGCACTAATCAACGAATACTGTACGTGTTTTTTTACGCATTATACGTTAGCAAATTATATTGCTCTATAATAATGAAATGCACTCTTTTTAGTATCGCTCTCAGCTTTTAAATAGTAACTAACTTCTAAAATTGGTCAGAAGTGGCATTGCAAGCTGTTTCGCTTTATAACATATAGCGACTTTTCAATACTTCTACACAGTTTTATAAAACAGTTATAATAGAAGGTTTTCACTACTCCAATAATTCTAGACACAGAAAATTTACTCCTTCTAATAATATTTGGTATTCTGTATTACAAAACTATTTACTAATGGTGTAGTGGCAGATGTATTTCTCCATCTACCATTAAACCGCTAGATATTTCCTGTTGTGTTTTAAAATAAATAAAATATGTAACATATTGCAACAAATGGTGCATAAAAAATTATAAGATATGAAATACATTGAATGAAATAGGATACAAATAAATCCCGTATATTTGTTTCATTCAAACTGAAGGTCAATGATTTTATGACAAAATTGTTTTACAGATATTTTCATCTGACAGCAGCTTTTTTACATTTTTATGATATAAATAAAAAATTCAAGATATTCTATTTATTGAAGAACTAAAACGGAAACACATGATTGATGATAGTTATCCATCTGAAGAATTCTCATGATTTTACAATTTACTGATAATACAATTAATTACAAAATTTTTTATTTTAGCTTCCAATAATATTTTTTGAGTCGAATGATTCCTTTATATTTTACAAGTCTAATAAAGTTGCTAAGAAATGAGCAAAAATTTATAGGGTAAAGCAAGCATTATTCAGTTTCATTCTTAAAATTACAAATTCGAATAGCTATTTCCATAAAAAGATGAAAATGAAATGGTCCTGCATTACTAGATGAGAACATTTGCAGCGCCCCAAGGATAAAATATGAAAATTAATGTAAATAACTTGAAAATCAAATAAAAAAAGTCAATTACAAAGATATAGAGCAGCAACTATTTATAACTAAACAACACCTTGCAAAGAAAAATATAAAAAAGGAGACTTATAGCGAGTGATCTAACACGGTTACTTAATTATAATAAGTTAGAAAGAAATAACTGGTTGTTATATTTACCATCATTTTTAAATCTGATTTTTATTATTATACACCATCGGCATTGTTACCATAGTCACCGTTTCATGACCAATACCATTGTTATGATAGTTTTACTAAAGGAAAAAAATATCCTTTCCAACGAGTTTTCATGACATAATCGTATTATAACTCGGTTAATTAATACATTTTGTAAACGTTTTTTCTTATTTTCTATTTCTGTCCGAAAAATTTCGTTTAGTGATAAATTGCTGCACTACAATTTTATGATTGACTCTTCTCCGTATTTTGATTAGTTTTTGAAACAGGTTACTAAACTAAAAAATTATTACTTAGTCCTCTTTAGGTCGTCTCAGATTTTTGATCATAGCTATTTTTTACTACATATATATACAATAAATATCACAAAATTAAAGTTATGATGCAGGATTTAGTATACTTCAGAATAAATACTGCGTAATAATATATATTAATAGTAGTAAAATGGTAAATAAAGCATACTTTTGCAATTTATTTTAGTATTTAATTTATTTGTTTTAGCATTTAATTAATAAAAACAGAACATTTTTGTTATTTTAAATTAAAATAATGTATTTTATTCGAAAATTTTAAATTATTTTTGTATTAGATAACTTTTACAATTACTTTTTTGTATTCAATTCATGATTACATAACTGATTAAAAATGTTATACTAATACAATTGACATTTCATTATTTCATACTTTGGAGAGATGGTTACACAAGTTCCAATCACTTCCATTGAGAAAAACAGAGCTTACAGAGCTTTTCGATTTTCAAAAAAATGAAATTCAGGAAAAATATAAGTAGCTGATATTATGTCTTTTTTTTAACATGAATATACAGAATGAAAGTAAAAATAAATATCATCGACTTGGTTCATAACCTTTTCTTTTCAAAAGTTAAGAATTCTTATACGTGCATCCGTCAATATTTTATTCCTAAATCAGCAGCCATTGGTTGAAAATCGATTACTTCGCTTTGCCCTTGTCATTCAGTTTCTGTTTTTAGAAGCTCTGGGGGCATTTTTTTTGTCATTTTATTTTTATCCTGACAGATTGACAAATGTGTGTGGGTAGCTAGTTCTGCGATCGGGAAATATTAAATCCTGATTTTTCATCCCCCCTGTCAACCTTCCTTGTCACAGCCGGAGCAATCTTGACAGCTTTCCTTGCTCATGGGTTGTATCGTGAATAATGGTGCAAATCTTCCCCACAGTGCTGTCAAGAAAATGTAAAATTCCCTAAGAAATTCCATAAGACATCCTTAAATACTATCAGGTGATTTCAGATTTACATTGACGCTCACCATAAGTTAATATGGAATTTGTCGGCTTCAAAGCTATATTAACAAAAACCAGGTCTATGGAATAAAGAAATTTATGCACTATTTTGAAATAAAATATGGAGACTAAACACAAAGATCAAGAAGATAATGTAATTTGTAAAAGGAATATGCAGATCATGCATACAAATTTCATTAAAAATTATATTGAAATTAGTGAAATTTTCAGGATTATAGAAATAAAAATATAAAGTTGAATGATGATTGATTAAAATATTTAGCAATCATACGATCAAGTGAAAATTTCTTGGGTACCTTCATTTGTTTCAAAAAATATTCTGAAGAATATTTTTTTTGAATCAGAGGAAAGTACATAAGAAATTGGAGAAAAAATTTCTCACTAATTTAAGGAATTTTAATTAAAATTGTCTTGAATAAAGTAGAGCTCACACAAAGTAATCATGGTATTTTTTTAAAATTAAAATTTAAATGATTCGTAGGAGGAGAAGAACGACATCATAAATTATTATTTCGAAGTTTTCATAGAGGAAATGATTTATTATTCTGGATATATTATGTTTACATTTTATGTAAGAAAATGTTTTACTGGAGATTCAGAAATTAAATCCATTTTTTTGCTTATCATTCGGTCGTTATTTCTTGCGCATGAAATTTAGTTGTATGGGCATTAACAAATTAAAGTGGATTCTGAACTAGATTGCAAGAGTTCATATCTACCATGATATTCAAACTTATGAATCATTAACTTCTGGCCCCAAAGTGCTAACTTGAATAACCTTGAATATATAAATAATAACATAAATAACTTTAAATATTTTGAGGAATAAAAGATGAAAACATATTAAAAAATATCAACTCAATTCATCATCAGACGACACTTCTGCACTTGGTACTTAACATGAGACAAATACCAAACGTAGATTATTTACGTTATTATTTGTATTTGAATTTTATAAACGTGTCCTATTTAATTTTATCCTGTAACATGATAGAAATACTTTTTAGTTTTTAGAGTACCATATTCAATAACAAATAAATCGTTTAATATTTACAAATTTCAAATTCTACATATGAATAATCTGAAAAAGTTTCGCAAATAGATGAAAACAGATGTGTTCTGACTTAGAAATGAAAGGAACTTTACTGTGGCAAGAAAAATTTGCCTTCAGAATTGTTTTATGTGAATTGATAAAATATAATAGATCAATTTATATTATACCATCGACAGTTGTCAAAATGTTTGCCAAAATAACCATGTAATTTAAATTTTAGAAGCTAATTCAAATTAACAGATTTTAAGAAATTAGTTTCATTGAAATGTTTATCATGGACAACATTGAGACAAAATAGCAAAATAAATATCAGAGCAAAAGTGCTAGTAACCTATTAGACTTAAAATTAATATTTTAGAAAGAGAAAATATATAAAAAAATATTTGACTGAGCGTACTTGAAATGGGACTTTATGAATTGAGTCCATTGCTTATTGAAATTATTGTTTAGTTTACCGTCAATATTTTGCTGATAATTCGGGTACCAAAATAACTATTTTGTCACACTTTAATGTTAAAGTTTACATATTATTTATTTTTAATATTTATTTAATAATATATTCTATCCATTTTGATTTGAGCTTGCATTAAAATTCCTCAACATTCGTTGCAAAAGGGTTACATTTCGAAATTACTTTTTTATATCTTTAAGAAAATTCAAGTCTTATCTGTTTTCTATAAAGTCTTCTGTACATTGATAATGAATGCGAAACGATTTGATAGGAATGAGTTGAATTCACAATTTGAAACTAGTTTGAAGTTTTAGAATACCTTAAGCAGAGCATTAGAAACTAGCTTTCACTTTGTCACTGAATTGATTTGAATAATTTATAGTTTCGGAGAACACCAGTCTCGGGTTTTAATTGGAATCTTTAATGATTTAATTAAGACGAACTAATTTTGAGTACAAAGAGAATGGATTTGATTTTTATGTACTTTTCCTTCATTGTATTTTTACAATTTAACGTACGTTTTTTGACTCAGAAATTATGCTCTTGTATGTTTAAATGATTATTTAAATTCAAGTTTGAAATGAAAATAATTGAACTATATGCAAATACAAAGTAAGTTAATCTTGTTGAAATTTTCGAAAATTGATAGTAATACTATATTTGATGATCATGCATAATTTAACTTAGAACTAAGCAATTTTTTTATTGATTTTTCATGAACAGTAGTTTGATATCGTCTTGTTCACCTGTCTTAGTGTTGAGACCACTCATCAGAGTAGATGATATACCTATCGATGATGATGCACTATCGATCTTTCACCGTTGAGAAAAGGATGTTTGCTCTCATATTTCTTCAAGCACATTTATTGAGTGGGTGTTTGGGAGTTTTCCGACTTCCTTCCTTTTGAATTGTACATACACGTCCAAAAATCTATGAGATTCTCTTGAAATGTATTTTGTCACAGATGCTCAAATACTTGATAACAACTTTTAGCTGAGTGGTAATATGCTTCATGTTGTCAAAGTTTATTATAGTGATAATAAATGTTTATGTATGTACATAATACATGCATATCAATGGTGTTTAACCAGAGCATTAAAACTATTTAGTAACACTGACGCCTTAATATGCACCTTATCATAATGGGTGTATTCGGCAATCCTACGTATAAAGATTGTCCAAGTATGGTGGTAACCTCATTATATATTCTATGCGAATGTGAAACTTCTTATGCACATAGATCTGAACACTTGAGTCAGCATTTAATTGAACCCTGAATGATCTAGAATATCTCTATAAATATCTGCTATATTTTGCCTCAGTTATCGGTCTCTTTAAATAGGAATTTGTTTTTAGGGATTAATGCATAGACTTTTGGTTACAATGTTAGATTTCTTCTGAACCACCACATTTTAAGTCTAATATATATACATATAATTTTTCATGTTTTAGTAAGAACCTTTGTGTTAGAAATGTATGATTGAAAGGTTTATGTTTAGATTCCATCTTTCTAAATTTAAAACTCTTATTGTTATTTAATAAGATTAATTAATTTAATAATAAGTTAATAAATTAAGCTTAATTAATGAAAAAGTTTTCACTTTTTATATAGGTCTTCGTTAATTCATTTACCACATCTCTATCTACCTTTACTATTTTATTAAACGAATTTTGAAGAGACAATTTCAACATTAGTTACTTCAATATAAGTTAAGATTTAATGTCTTAGAGTGTCATTTGTTTATTATCATCATCATAATTGAAATAAATTTAATAAAATAAAAATATTTACTTACCAGAAGTGTCACGTAATAACAACAAAGTTTTCGTTCCTTCTGCGCAAACAGTTCGATATAAAGACTGCACCGTGGCATCTGGTAGACAATTGTTGTAAAGGGCTATAACAGCATGAAGTAAATCAGTTGGCGAAGCAACCTAAAACATTTTTAGAAAATTAATTAATGTCATAACATAATACTAATAATTTAATTTTTTTTCATGAATCAACAACCATGTAATCAATTTAAAAATCATAAAAATGAAATTATCCTTATTAGGAAACTATTAAACTTACTTAGTTATGATAGTTTATGTACACACACACATATTTACCTGTGTAATCTTATTGGCATTAAAATATCACTAGCTTTTAATTTTCATTTATACATTGCTAAATAATAAAGTATTTCAAAATATCTTCCTTTTAAATTAAAAATATACAAAAGCTTTTTTGTTACTAAAATTAATTAAATTATTCTGAGTTTGGAAACAAAGTTACAATAATCTTTTAAAAAAAGAGTTGTTAGCAGACATTAATGAAATCTTTTTTTTTCTATTTTGTTTGAATCAGTAAAAAACTCCTTTTAGCTCTTCCGGCCTTTCGTTTTTTTTTCAGAACTTCACAGTTTTATCTTAATTGAATAGATACGAAGAATAAAAACTTAACTGTCGCACGTGGTTAGTTTGCTTAAAAAATGCATTTATTTATTACCTGAATAAATAATTGAAAATAAATTATTTGTTAACTTTTCTCAAAATGTTTCATTATTTTGTATTTTTTGATTTTGTTTTCACGAATTATTAAGTAAAATTTTTCGTGAAAACGAAAACATGATTTGTAAGAACGAAATATGTTATGTAAGTTTTAATTTGAATAATAGTTAATGATTGATAGTAATTTACGTAATCAATTCTCGGATAAGTTTTAGCATGTCAAATTGTATCGGTTGGAAGTCTGCTATTTTTTCATTAAGAACAACTGAAAAATTCTGTGTTTCCATGGATAGTGCCTACTTCGTATTTCCAAAGCTTTTAAATACAGCTAACGACTTCATAAATTTAAATCTCAATCTAATGTCGATATCGACGTGTTAATTGACACCCTCTTCTCACACCGACGGAGGGATATATTAATAGTCTCAAGGAAATTTAAAGAAAATTCCAGATGATGATTTTCGCACGGCTAATTAAAATACATGGGGAAATGTTTCGTGTAATTTCAATGATTACGATATTAACATAATTAAGATAATATTCAGCAAAATATTAGGTTGGTGCGTATGAAATGTCGGATTCTTAAGTGATTGTATAAAACTGCTTATCTTTCTTCAAAAGCTGTTTATTCAATCAAAGTATGCTCCATTCGCTTCAATACACTTCTCCCAACGAGATTTTAAAGCGTAGATGCCTGTCTTAAAAAATTTTGGTCTTTAGAATTAATAAACTGTGATATCGAGTTTTTTAGACTGTCTTCATTTTCATAGTGTTTGCCCCTTAAAAACAGCTCTAAATGCTTGAAAAAATGAAAATCGGTCGGCGAGAGATCCGGTGAATATGGTGGATGCTGCAATGATGAGCATACGTTTAACCGATCCAGCTTATTTCGCTCTGTCAGTGCGTGCGGTATCCACTTGTCCATCTTCTTAACCTTGCCAATCTCAGAAAGGTGTCTCAATATCGTTGTATGGTCAACTTTCATCCTGATAGCAAGTTCCCTCGTGGATACGGCTGGATCCGCTTCCACTAGAGCCTTCAGGTCATCATTCTTCACAGACGTTTTGGGTCTTCCGCGCGGCTCATTTTGCAGTGAAAAATCACCAGTCCGAAATTTTTCGAACCAACGCTGCACTTTCCGATCGTTAACCGTATTCTCCCCAAACGCTTGGTTTATGTTGCGTGCAGCTTTTGCAGCACTATTACCAAGTTTGTACTCATATAAGAAAATGACGCGAATGTCGGCAGAATTCATATCGGCAGTATACTCAAAAGAAATAAAAAAGGGAAGACCTTCGAGAAAACCTATTTTGCTGAAATGAGTCTCTGGCAATGGACAATACGAGTATGAATGAGGTTATGCCAAATACAAAAGTATAACGAAAACAGGGAGGAAAACGTCCGCATGTAAAGAGAATCCGACATTTCATACGCACCAACCTAATAGAATAATTTTCGGATAAAAAAAAATTGCGTTAAAAAGCATAATTTCATCTGTCCGGATAAAATTGCACGTATATATTACGCGAATTTAGCTTTTACACACTATAATTTCATCATTAAATCAATCACAACTTCCCGTGTTACATGTGTTAGTACTTCCTTAGGTCCACGCCTTCCAGTCACCGAGCTAGTATCTGACGATACTTTGGATTATAGTCAAATAATAATTCGAAGGTTAGATTTTCAGATGGAAGCGTGAATGTGTTCGCAAGAGTTTGCAACTGTTTTAAACGATGATAGCAGAATAATAAAAAACTAATCTCTTTCAAATCATTTCAAAATAAAAGATTTGCAAAAAAACTAGTTTCAAATTTCGCAATTTTCACTATATGTTTGTTAGTTTTAAAAGAATAATTAGGTCATATATATTTCATAAAATATACCGTAAAATAATATTTACTTATTTCGAGCTATTTGTTTATTTTAAGAACTTTTCAAAGATTAGTTATGTAGTTATTTTAAAAAAATAATTAAAGGAAGTATGTTTTGAAGTCCAATGGCGCAGTGGTAGCGTTTTGCCTTCCCAAGGCACAGATTCGTGGTTTGATCCTCGGAGCTGGGAAACGTCCATTCAGGCATTCCACTCCTTCAGTGAGTTGATAAAACTGAGTACCAAGCATGCTTATAATTTAATCACTGGGAGTTTTGCGATAGGCTGGCTACGTAACTGTGGTCAGCTAACGTTATATATTTTAGGCTGACCACCTACCGTTAGGGACATTTGCTTCTCACCTCAGGGCTCTCGGTCAAGAAAGCAGATATGGGCACTAGGCTTTGGTCCTAAGAATAATCTCGTACCACTGAATTTAGTTTGAGATGAATCTTAATAGAAAAATACTATTTATATAGACTAAACTAATTATATAGCATATATAGATGTATACACAGGTAAAGAGATATAGATATACTAACATTATGTAAAGGCTTGTCATGTAATAAAAAAAATCAAGTGTCAAAAATGTACAATTTTTTAAAATTTTATATGATTTGGTGCCATTATTTATGGTTTCATAAAAAAATTCTTTCTTTATATAGAAAAAAGTTAAAGAATGCCTTAAAAATGTTTTGTTTGAACGAGTAATTCATAAATAGCGGCCGCAACTATCGGAAATTATGTTTTTTATCGATATTTATGCGGTGTTTTCTTCCCATAAATAATTATTCATTTTTACAGTGTTATATAACGCGTTATATGTTTACAGAAATACTTACATATGCCACATAGCAAAATATGACAGTCTACAAAATATCCAAAATGTATGAAATCATTAATCTATAGAACATCTCCTAGAAATCATATAAAATGCCAAGTGGAAAACTGCCAATATATAAAATATATTTCTAAATCGTTTCTTGTAGCATATTTGGTCAAGGCAGGTAACTTTGTTTATTTCTTCGGATTCTACATTTACAAATAATTATTTTACTAAATGTCTGGTTATTCTATAGCATATATCCTTATTAACGATAACATACCAAAATATTTTGCTGTCGTTACTTGACTAACAGCAATTTATCCACGTTTTACTGACAATATTAAACTCTATGATACACTGTGCAACGTTTTTTCACCTGATCTATTTTTGAACCATTACCGTTAGCAATTAGGCTTTACAAAATGCTTCTTTCCTTCAGATGGGAGATTATAAGACCATCTGAGTATTATAATTTTATGATACTAATGCTAATACTAATTGTATTTTAATTTTATGATATAATTTACGTTTCCGGGTCAATGATCTGAAGCAATTAATTGGATAAAAGGAAAATAATGTTATCCTCTTTCTTTCCTTATGAGTTCAGATGCACCGTCAGAAGCTTTCATGTATATGATGAAGATTATTAATTAATTCTTGGGTTAAAATTAAGCAACACTGAGATAAGATCGTTCGCTTAATATTTTTGATAAAAATAAATCATAATTACTTTGTTTATCAAAAAAAAAACTTATATTTCTTACCAAAAACATTCTGTTTAACATATAAAGATAACTGAAAATCTGAATATAATTTTTAAATGCTGTTTCTGATAAGTATAGTTAGAAATTGAATGTCACTATTTTTGAAAATATCACTAAGTTATTGGATTTACAAATAACCTTTTATATTAATATTATTATTATTTCAATGAGATTTATTTTACAACCATATTTAATGTAAATGGAAAAGTATCACATTTATAAATTGAATTAAATGTTGATCCAAATCTCACACAGAAAGTTTTTTAGTGTTACAAAATAAAGTATTTACATATTAAATATATAAGTAAATTACTTTTATTTAAGTAATGCTCATAACCCGAATGAATATATATGTTATCGAACTATTATATATTATTGATATTAAAGCATCGGAATTTGTTTTATATATATCTCTATACACACTACCATACGTCATATAAGGTGGATAAATGCACCAAGTACATTAAGAAGTTTGAATAAAGAATAGATGAATAATAAAGAGAAATAATTACAAACAAAAAATTTTAAAATAATTTATATAAATTTTCAAAGGAAAAAAAATGAGTATTTTTAGATTTAATCAAGTACGAAGCAATTGGCAGCAATAGTATTAATATTTATTTTAGCACTCCAAAGAATTTCTTTATATTTAAAGAAATAAATGTGCATAAATTTTGGAATCAGAATAGCATTTGCAAATATAGATGCTAGACAAATGGAAATAAAATTACTTAAAACTATCATGTTTGATCAAATAAGAATGCATATGTATAACGTATAATGTTGATATGAAAGAATAGAGAATGTGCACGCAATTATTTAAAAATAAAAATTCTTTGAAATATTCATAAAATCATAATTTTATATGAATTAAACCTTTTGAACCATAAAGTGGTTTTTTTCTGTCATTCCAGTAGAGATCGTGGCTTAAATCATTTCATTACGTTTGTAAAAAAATTTCAAAATCATGAAAATTACCTATTTTCCTAAATAATTTCTTTCCAAATTTTCAATTCTGTAGCGATATTGTTTCCAAAATTTCCTGAAATTGTTATCGTTTCTAATTTGTGTCTTTGACCGATTCAAGTTTTTTTGCTTGACTCTCCAGCTCACCAACATCTCTTGTGTCATTTCCTGTTCTCTTGAAATTCGTCGAAACTTCTCTAATTCTCTAAGTTTTTTATTTGATGAACATTTTGTGCATAAAACATTGAAGGTTACGAGCATCCGAAACCATGATTCCAGAAGTAGTTTTGAATCGCTCTGTGCCAAATCCCCTTAACAATAGTCGAATTGGTTTGGACATGACATTCATATCGAGTAACGACTCTATGGTTTCAATTCGTTGGCATTGAAATTAAAAATAATGTCGAAGTTCATTTTGTTAATAAAAGGATTTCTTATATAAAGACCAAAACATTGGTTTTCAAAGCCATTGATTGGTTTCCGTTGATTTAAGCCAACTAACACGTTGACACTAGAACAGAAGAACATCCACATTATGGTTAATTTAAATGGGCAAGGACGATTTAAATTTTTTAATTTCCATTTTTATTTACGTATTTGCATTTTCGTTCTAGAAAGTTGGACCATGCTTATAGAATTTAACTTCCTTTGTATTGATTTGAGTAGAAAAACCTTGAAAACCATCTTGGAGTCTGGTGAGAAATTCATTTTTTATTTTATTTTATAAGGTTAATTTCACTACACTTGATTTTTATTTATTGATGCTTATATTTTAGGACCACATCTTGAGCATGGAAGACATGTATCACGCACTTAGAGAATGCGTCTTGCACACACATATCAATATTGTCTAAATTCTTCATGTATTTTCCATCTAATTAAAGTCTTACATAAAATTTATTATGCATTTTCATATAATTATAAGTTATATATTACAACTAGAATCCTATTTTATTTTTAAATATATTGGAATGCATGTATTAGAAGCTATGTACCAAGGGCATAGAAATTGCCCCTTTCTCATGCACAACACCAATATTAACTAAGTTCTTGACATATTTTCCCTTTAACTAATGTCTTAAAATTTATAAAGCATTTTCTGATAAATATGTATTCTATTTATAATTATAATAATCTAATTATAAATTACTTTCAGTTAATGATGTAATTTTAAATAACTTTCAACTTGAAATTATTTATAGGAGTTCATTGTTTATAAATCAGCAAATTTTCATAATTAAAAGAATAAGAAAATATTCATAAGTAAGAATAAATATGTTTCTTTGAAGTAACTGTATTTTATAATTGTTATTTCATGCGGTTAATATTACTCAGTGACGTCATAGAAAATGTAATTATTTACTGAAATAAAACAACAAGAATGTTATTTTGACTACTTTGTCTTTTCCTTCTTATCACATGTTTGAAAGAAAGTGGGTGAAAAATACTAGACAATTTTCTATAGTTTGGGTATTTTGCGTTTTTTGATCGGAAAACAAAGTTATTTATTCAACTGACTTTTTTGAGCAATCAAAACTGTTCTTCACTCAAATGCTATTTACAAGTACATGCCATCTACAATAGATAAAATTATAATACACGCCTTAGAGTAGTTCTGACTCGATAGGAAATTTTAAACGTTATAGAGCTTTAAACAGCATCAATTGTTTTATTTATTAATTCTTAATTTATAATAAAATCATATACTGTCACACATATTATGAAGTTTAAAATATTCACTTTAAAAGTGATTCATATGATATAAGATTCACATGAAAAAGTACTAAATAAATAAATTGCTGAATTCACTTATAAATTTAGAAATCTCACATTGTAATTCGCTAATGCTATTCTTAATTTCTTACTTTAAAAATGTGATTAAAATTTCTTAAACGTATCATACACATACAAATAAAACATGCTTTATTTTCTTGATATTATATTGGACCATGATAAAATTATGAAACCAATGATAAAATTATGCATGAAAATTTTTTATGCATAATTTTATCATTATCTTCTCTAATGCTAATTTTTTATGAAAACTTTTGCTCATGAGCTATTGAAATTAATGAATTTTTAACATTAATTAATGAAAAACATTTAAAATTTAACGTATAATGAAATTTTTTACATTCAATATATACACATACGTATTTGTATTTGAAATATAACATTTATGTCTCAGGATTTTAAATTATCCATTGAAAGTTTATATACAAGAAAAGTAATTCCGAAAAACTTTGATCATATTTGCAAGTTATCTTGATATTATTCGCCTGTTACAAAGAGGAGGTGATAATAGTTTAATGTTAGAAATAAAAGATAATCATTGTTAATATCTAGCTTGAATAATGAATTTTAAACACGAAAAATGAATAGTTTATTAATTTTTTTTTATCAAAATCAAATTATTGGCATTTTAATTTGAACCTCAAGACAATGAAATTGAGTCATTCAAACTTTTTGTTTTCTAGATCTTATCACTTGACTGACAGTAGACTTATTTAAAAATTCAGCCTTCATAGCTGAAGGTTTCAGCTTCAATTCATGCTACTGTTTAATAACGTAGGGCGGATATCATGTTTTTGCATGTATGTCTGTTGGCATGAATGTTTGAGAATTTTCAAAATTCTCGAAAAACAAATAAACAATGGTTAGTAAAATATATTTTGAAGCAGATTTTGAATGTTGGAATTTATTTAAAAAATTAATAAGGGTCTTAATTTTTGCAATGCGTAAGAAATAGTACTTTTTACAACTTTTCATATATTAGGCATCTTAAATTATGTGTTGCTGCTTAGAAAATTTATATATATCGAGTCCTATGTCTTTTCTACTACAGCACTTAATACTGAAGCAAATATCAACTTTAATATTTAATCTGAAAAAAATTTTAGGTTTTAGTATTTTCTTTTTAAATTATATATAATTTCTTAAGAACTGATTCTAGACGCCGTTAATACTTAATGTTGCTCTGCCAATTGCTTACAGTAATTACGGCAAAAATATTGCAAAAAAATATTGAAGACAGAAATAGCATAAAATAGTAACACTTTATAAAATGTGATCAATATTTGCTGAAACAATGTGATGTCTGCAACTGCTCTTCCTATTTCCTCATCTAAAATGTTGCAACGGAATTTGAATGGACGACATTGTAACAAGAAATAAAATACTTCAGGAAATGGAGAGATTGACGATTTTCTTATTGCTCAGACGCGTTCCTCCAAATAACCTCAGTATTATTTATAGAAAGACGCAAAAAGTATTACTGCGTTCTCTTACAATAGGTTTTTTTTATAGATTTGTCTCAAGGATAGCTTTGATTACTGAAAGAAAAGAACGAAAAATAGTAATTTAAGAGAAACACAGTAAAATAGTTATCTACGATAAGAACTTGATAGTTTGAAAATGAAAAAAAAATTTTTTTTTCTGTCGGAAGCATTATAGATTTTCGATTTGCGAGGAAGATCAATAGGAAAATGTATATGTATACATTTACAACATTATTTGATTGAATAAGAATGATGAATAAAAATAATTAATTTTAATCATTATACTATTTAATAAAATATGTATGCAGTAGTCCAATTTTAATAGATATTTTCTTAATTATTATATTTTGTTTGTTGTTTAAATTTTATTCATTATATAAATAAATTTTATTCATTATATAAATAAAATTTCAGTTCTAAAATGCTTACAATGAATTAATATTGCCTTAAAAGTCGAAGTCAATTTTTAAATAAGTTACCAAACGTAAATTTTATAAATTTCTAAAAATCTTATGTTTAATAAAAATTTTATATCGACACTATCTTAAAATACTAAAAACATCCAAAATTGAACATATTAATTAATGTTTGAAACTAAAATAATTTTGTTGATATAGTAACTTTTAAATTTACAAAAATGTTAATAACTAATACAACTTAAGTATCATACTAAGAAAACTATGATATTAGTAATTAAATAATTTTTTCCTAAATTAAAAATAAATTCCGGAAATAGAAAAAAATTATGAGAATAAAAATGAATTCATATCTCTTTTTTATATTAAAATAACTTTTAAACATTTAAAATTTTAAATATACAAAATTTTCTGAAAATTTGGCTTGAAGTGAAAAAAATTATCTTAACTGAAAAAATTCGGTGGTTCGCTACTTGGTCAATTTCGGTTCCACAATGGTTCTACAGAAGCTGATTAATTTTATTTCCATTCATTATGTATAGAGAAATATTTATTAAATGTGATTTATTTAACTAAAGTCTAAAAAAATATTTAAATTTTTGATTTTTTAAACTAAATGTAAATTTAACTTCAAAATCTTCAAGAGAAAACTATGTCAAATAACCACTGTATAAAATTTCACAAAATTCCAAAATTAAATTGCTTAGTAAAATATATATTTAATCACCAATAACTTAACTCAATTTTCGAAAATAAATACTGTGAACTATGGAATATTTGCGCTCATAAAAATTTTATGCATTTGATAATTTGACTATGTATTTGAAACTCATACTAGGCTACAATAGTAGTCATACGTTCACACTAGGACAAACAATATGTTAGTCTATAAAAAGATTTTAAAGATTTTTATTATTGTAAAATAATAAGAATCTTTCTTGTGATGACAACTTTCTTCAACTTCTATATATTTCTTCGTTTTTATATTTATATCTCATTCTAATAGGCACAGTGTTTAATTTGATAAATACCCTTGGTAAGGATTTCATTAGGACAAACAATAGGACAAACTATTGTTAATCCAGAGAATATACATGAAAATGGAGAAATAGTTTTCTCCAACTTTAGTATATTTATATTGCATTTGCACTAAAATATTATTTGATTGATATGCGTTATGGAATTCTCCAAAACCATCCATATTTGATGTATGAACAAATGTCTGCAACTGCATAGTATATTTACATATAGCATTGCAGCAGTATAATTTGATTTACCTCACGAAACATGAAGCCTCTACTCACCGGAGAATCACGTTTTCTAGGCACAGCTTTTAAACACATGCGAATAGACTATATTAATCAATAATATATTTCTTTCAGACTTCAAATTCAGATAAAGCAAAACTGATCGTTATATTTTTGAATAAAAGTTTCATTTCCATGTAGGGAAAAGTTCTCCATCGTAGAGCACGTATGCAATAAGTTAATTGATTTTATGCAAGTTGAGTCGATTGTATGTGCATATGTATGTTGATGCTTAATTGAGCCTGAAATTCATAGATGAGTGAGTTTGTTCCCGTTAATAATTTAATTAATTGAGACAATGCACGTTAATAACTAATTGACGTGCATAAGTTCAATTAACTTGAGAGATTTCTGAAAACGTTTGGGGATTGATTTTCTTGTTTCCAATTACAGATTCAAAATTTTTATCAATTGAGTTGCGTGAAATTCCTAGAACTCATTTAAGAAATAATTTTATAAGTGATTATGCAAATGTAAATGAAATAGAAAAGATAAATATTAACATACATTGAATACATTAGAAAAGTTTTTTTTATTAGAAAGGTTTACACATAATGATCGATTACACCAACAGTTCATACAGCAGGTAAGAACATCTTTAATCACGAGAAAACAGTGCTTACAAGAATGAAAATAATGTTTATATTTCCGTGTACTTTATTCTATTATACCAAATTTGTGGCTGTGATTTTTAATGACCAAACTTAGGTGCAATGAAAAATACAAGCACATAAATTCGAGAAAAAATAAAAAGGTAAACGAAAATATAAATAATTCAAAAATTAAATGAAAAACATTGTTTTAATTTCTTGGATTTTATTCTTTTTACTCTAAAACTAAAATAAAAAAAAATTTTCATTTTAGTGTTGTAATAAAAGTCTAAAATAGCTTAAAATTGAAATAAAAAACTTTTAGAAATTTTAAATATCATGGAATATGAATGAAAATATAAAATCTTATGAGATGTGTTAAATTCACAAATACTTTGATTGCAATTTATAATGAAATATAAATTAATTATTCAGTTTATAGGTTTTGTTGTTTAGCTATGAAACTAAAACTAGATAAACAGCCTCTTTATAAGGTTAAAGAAAATGTTTATTTAGTAAGGTTTATAAAGCTATGAATCAAGTGAAAATGCTTATCTAAACATAATAATATTTTCGACTAACATAATTGAAAAATATATATATATATTTTAGATACTTTTTTATTTTATAGATTTTTATTTTTATAGATTTTATAGACTTTTTCTATTTTTTATATTATTTATATTATAGATTTTTTATAGATTCTTATAGATTTTTATTACACAGATTTTTTTTATAGATTTTATAGAATTTTTACAGATTTTATATACACAATATATTTTAGAAAAAAGCGTAAAATTATTTTATTTGGATTGAATAAATTAAAAATAAATTTAATTTGTTGTAAAAAAGAATTTTTTCAAGAATGGGATGTTTTTCACTGTCAAAATAATAATAAATATTATAATTTTTGAAATAGGCCTTAACGGATTCTTGCAAATTTTAGGCGTGTTCTAATGAAAGACAGAAATTAGAAAATGTCATTCGCCGGCGGATATTAAGATTCCCATAGCAAATATGTCAGTGAATGACCAAATATTTGTTTATATCTTTATATATTATTCGGACCATCACATCACTATATACCGTTATATTCTAATTTTCGTTTTGTATTATAAACATAAAATATTCAATGGACTTTGTTTGTTTGTCAATTTGGTGTCTTTTTTTATACATGGGCCAATTCTATAGGAAATTACAGTATCAGTAGATCCCTTCCTTTACAAGTATCTAAGTATAAGAAATGAACTAACAAACTGTTAAACCGAAGGTCAGAGTAGAGATCATTAAACTCCATAACTCATCGAATATTTAGTGGCTAAAATACTAAGATACTATATGCAAATTGCTACTTATTGTAATTGCACTTATGAGACTGATTTTGCTGAAATAAAAACGTTTAATTCTTTAATTTAAAGTATGTTATCGCTAAGCAGCTTGAACTTATGCTTTCATTGCAACTATCACAATCTATTTTCCATCTTCAATATTTATACTATTTCTTTCAATATCAACGAAAACAACTCAATTTTGACTTTCTGCATTAAATACGCGTAATGTGAAATTCAAATGATTATAAAAATGTTTATTGGCGATAAGAAACTTATTTAAAACTATTTAAGCTCGCTGTATCTAATAAGTAGTGTATTTTTACAAGAAAGAAAATTAAATTGATTTTCTTTTACATAATTAAGAAAATAAAACTTCTTTAAATGAATGAAATAAAGAAACTGCCCTGAAATTTTATACATACTTTTAAAGATTATGCTTAGTCATTTTGCATATCGTAGTAATTAAAAATACTGTGATATGCAAGTAAACTAATAGCTTTTGGAAGTAGTTTAAATGTTCAGAAAATAGTCATTTCTATAGGATATAAATGCTTTTGTGTTCTCAACGTATTGCAATCGGAAGTACTTAAAAGATATTTGCACGTAAAAGTTTAACGACATCGATGCAGAAAGTTGCTGGCCATTTTCGAATATCGTCGTTAAGAAATAATTATAACGTCAACGTATATCATTCGATGTGCATCGTATTTCGAAAGCTCCTCATAATGTCCTCTCAAACATCATAATAACCATCATCAGGAAGATGCCTCAGTCGCTTAATGACGCTTATGGAGAACGAGACATGAAAAGCGATGACTAATTCTGGGGCATCATTATAAACCCGAGTTTTGCATTAAGGTGCAAGACGAAATATACTTATCATCTTTTTTTTCCCCATCATGTTAAATAGGTTTTTAGCATCAGTTTATGCAGATCGTCTTCATTTATGAACATAATTTCTTTATTCAACGGAGTCAAATTTTGGAAAGCGAATGAAGTGTTAGAACAGTAATGATTATCTTGGTTCATTTAGGATCTCTTTAACTTAAATTAAGCACCTTTTAACAATACGCAGAAAGGTAGTAAAGTCTTAGATTATTTTTTAAAGTCAGTCCAGCAAGAAAGAGATAACTTATAGCATTAATTATAAAAGCATGTTAATTCGTTTATTTTTAAAAAGAAGATTGTCATAATAATTACATATATGCAATTAATAATATGTTTTATTACATTAAATAATGCCTCGATGGATTTCGGAGCTTTAATATAATTCACTGTCATCAGAATTTCCAACGAATAAAAAAGTTACCACTTTAATCATTAACTTTAGTATCTATATGTTACACTTAGTTTTAGATTTAGCCGCAAAAGCCATTATTTTGATGGAATGGAAGTGATTTAGCAAAGAAGTATCAAGACTTAAATGATACTTTCAAAAGCGATTTCTTAGGAGAATTAAGAACTTTTATTGCAATGCCAGCAGACGTATAACCTCAAAATGACTCTGTGCTTGAGTTACGATGAAAATTATAATTTTTTCTCAAATTTATGTGATATATAATACTTTCTTATTAATTTAGTTTCTAAGAAATTCAGTTTTAGTTTTAAATGTTCGTAGACTTATTATTTATATTTGATAAAAGAATATAATAATGAAGAAAATAAACTTTTCTCTCCTTCAAACGAATTAATGTAATTTTATTAAAACAAATGTCTCCATTATTAAAGCAAAAAAAAAAATGAATATTATATGGAATGTGCTTCAGTTTTCTTGATTTTAGTCACACTAGTTAAAAAAGGATAAAAGTTTGGCTTAAAGCCTAATTAATAATAAAATATAATTAACTACTTGTATAAAATTAAACTTATTATTCGTTTACAAAATGCTATATTGAAGTATAACATGAAACCCGATGTCCTCAAATTAGGCATTGATTTTTGTTTCTTCCCGATTTTTCACATAAATAAAAATATCAGTGTTTTGATACATTTGGTTTCAGATTTGATGAATAATAAAAAGTGAAACATTAGATGAATGATGTCAAATAATATATAATAGTTAATAACATGACACATAAAGCTTAAGACGAAATCCATTATCTTTAAAGACATCGGTAACATTTTTTCTCCAATTTATTTTTATAAATAAAAACAAAAGATAAAAGATGATCTGTTTTTAAGAATAAAAACAGCGTGAACTTAAGTATTTTAGTAATGTTTCTTTATATAATTTTTTCTAGAAGTAGGATTTTAAAATGGAGGTATGATTAAAGACTCTTCTGAAGAAAAACGAAGGAAGACAGAAAAACCTTGCTTCACGGAAAATCATAAATTATAAAAACGATTGTAAATCCTCTTTTTTTGATAGTTTTACAAAAAGATTTAGAAAACATTTCTGTTTGTACATTATAAATAGGATTTTACTCGTTTATATGAAAAGATACATTCTTAAATAAGTATTAACACCAATTCTTTGTTCAAAGTTATAACGAAAAAATGCTATTGGCATTATTAACAGTGATCATATAAACTTTAATATTACAAAAATATAATATTATTTAAAACCTTAGCATTGGGTTTATAGGCTAAACAGGTTAATTTAATACCACAAGAGATTTTCAAATATTTGTTTAAATTATATCTCAATTCAGATTTCTTGATTTATATTATATAGAGAAATATCTATAATTTATCAATATTTTCTGCAAAATGACCGCAATTTTGTTTTATTTAGCTAGGTTGTTAATTAGTAGTATCATTTATTATCTTTACATATCAATTAATTAATTTAACGCAAGTTCATTAAAAGTGAAATTGCATAATAAATTAAATTTTGTATGTAATTGCTAAGATGCCTTTTCTTATAAAAATGTTAATTGATAAATACTTTTTACAATAATCAAGAAACTATATCAAAACCACACAAGATAACAATAAATAATTGTCGAAGAGTAAGTACTAAAGGAAAAATAATAAAATAATTTACTTCTGAGATAAATTTTTCAGATAGCTAAATAAATGACATAACTGTGCAGATGCTATTTGATTATAAATGAATTCAAATCTATTCAATCTATAATATAACAAAATACAATATAGAAACAAAATTTTGCAATATTTTAAATTGAAAATTTGTCAAAATAATTTTGAAAAATTTCTCGTTTTACTATTAACAAAAACGAAATTATGTAGCTAATTATGCTCTAAAATGTAAAATAATAAGAGTTTTAGGTATTGGAGTCACATTTACGTATTTATGTATTAGTGTTACACATATGTATGAAGTAAAATTCTAGAATCCTGATTGATGTATCATAAATCAGGATTCAAAAAATCAAAAATCAAACTGCTAAATTTTCATACTAATCCATTACTGATGTACATGATTATTCGATAAATTTGAAACTTATAGAAAGGAAAATAATTAAAAGATACTAACAAAAATGATCTGAAATTTTTCCTGAAGACTAAATGAGGAATTAATTACATTTTAGCGTTGAAACGAATTAGTCATCTGAGTAAAAGGAAAAGGATGTTTGAAATCTAAGGAAAAATAAATTCAAGTGACAGAAGCCATAAATAAAGCTTTTTGCGTTACTGATTATTAAACTTTTATGCTTTTAAAGATCATTCTATAAAGCATACCATAAAGCAATTTTTATTTCAAAAGTCACTTTGTAATTCAGAGACATATGAAGCGAATAAGTTTCCGCCGGAAAAGAGAATTATCTTTCCTTCTGTCGATTCCAATCAAGCTTTGCGAAGAAAAATTAGGGTAGCGCTGACAGAAAATATTAGCAGTAGAAGGAAATGTGTGAATACATAAATCATGACAAATAAAGCCAAGTCGCCAAATATATGCCTCCAAATAATCTAAAACTAGTTTTTGAAAGAATTTTCTAACAAAAGCAGTATTTTACAAATAATGTATGCAGTCGGAGAAAAATATTGCTGTCTGGTTGGACAGGAAGATATAATTACTGTCATATTGGTTTTCGGATTAAAGAGAAAGAAAATAATTCTTATCTGGATTATTCCTATCTTAAAAATAATTCAATTAATAATGGAGGATAAAGTCAAATATCTCAAGTCTCGAGAATTTAATTTGAAAGGTTGATCCGATATATCCGTAAAAGCGAAATATTATTTAAAAATTTCTTTGTATTAGTTCTAGAAGAAACTCTAATGAATAATATGATGAACATTAATTTAAATTTTAAGAATTATCATTGTTTAAAATATTTTATATATATAAATTTAGATCTATATATATATATATATATATATATATATATATATATATATATATATATATATATATATATATATATATATATATATATATACATATACACACACACACACTGTATGATTCTAAGATGCTAAGCTGTTTTCACAAATTAAGAGTGGTGGTAGTATCCCTCCTGATAGGCAGGAACATATGGTTCCATTCCACTTTGAGAATGAAAAAAGAAGAAATTCTTAGTTTCTATCTGAGCTTATACAATAGTGTTGGAAAAGCGAATGAACAATACCAAAGTTGTACCACCAGATTTATTATTAAAGAAAAACTCACAGCTAGTGCTCAAAGTTCCGACAACGTGTGCACGGCCGATACAGATGAAGGAATGACAAGGACTGGGACAATCTCTCGAAGATTCCCAATGTCATGTTAATTTTTTGCATGGCAAACAATGATTCTCGCCACGAAACCTATTGAGTTCACATACTTCTCGTACACTAAAGATTTCATGTGCCGCAGAAGAAAAAGTCCAGTTAGTTGAGGTCCAGTGAGCGAGGATTCATAATGACAGGTAATTCACGTCCAATTCATCTGATTTGATCTGATTGACTTTCACCGGTATTAGATAAAAGGAAAATGTTGTTTCTTTTCAAAGGAATTTGTATATAAATTCTGGGTAGTGTTAGGAGATACGCTACGCAAATAGATACAAAATGATGATAGTGGCGATATTTTGTATTGCTTGATTATGCAGAATCCGCTTGTAAGCTCGGCTAACACCGCAAGATATTGATTAGTACAAAAAATCATTGAACATCCAGGAGGTTCGACAGGACTCGAACTTTTCATCTTGTAGACTCATCTTCGTCATCATTTATGAGTTGACAAAAAATGCTTCGACTCGAATTAGTCTCTACCCCGCATATTTTACTTGATGCGCTTCTACGGTCCTCCTTTCTGCTTCTCAGAGTGAAATGCAACTATATATTCCATTGTAATTACTGCTTTTCTGGATAATTACTATTATCTTTTTTAATTTATATATCTAATTTAGACTCATCCTCTATATATTTACATCTAAAGATCTATATATTAATATCTATATATATATTTAGAATACATCTGTTTGTGTAGATTTACAATTAAAATGAACACTTCTGCTTACAGTCTAACCGATTGCTGAATGGCTAGAGATGTGACCATTGGTTAAGCAGTTCATAGGTTCGACTGTCCTCTTGGATGTAGGTGCTTAAAATGGCTTAGAATTCATTTTAGCTTAGATCCAGATTGAATGAACAATTTTGTATGAAAATTGATTTTTGAAATCAAAGTGTTATTTGATATTAAAATAATTGTAAAAATTTACCTATATTTACTAATTTAATAAATTTATGCCTATAAGGGTTTTTGATTAATGGAAAAACTATCCTACCTTCACATAAAACGATTGGGATATTGAGATGGCATGATATATTTAGGGAAAATTTATTTATATAACACACATATATATATATATATATATATATATATATATATATATATATATATATATATATATATATATATGTGTGTGTGTGTGTGTGTGTGTATATATATATATATAATATATAATATAATATATATATATATATATATATATATATATATATATATATATATATATATATATATATATATATATATATATATAGTCATGTTTAATTTGAATGTTACTCAGGTGAAGTATGAATATTGAAAAGTATTTAAATAAATAAATAAAGTTAAAGGCTATTATTTTGAGATTTAAAAGTAAATCCAATGGTCTCTTTAAGAATGGATAAGTAAAGCAATAAACATTTCAACTTATAATCATATCATTTACAATTGCTTACCTGCCATCAATAATGTCTAGGAAATAAGAAAGATTTATGATAATCAATAATAGAAAGGTGTCAAAGAAAAAAAATGAAGCGGATTGATGATACAGCTGTTTTTCAGATGATAAAAGAAAGTACAGAAAAACCCTTTCTGTTTTATTGAAAATATTCTGTTTAGTGGTTATAAATAAATAAACAATGGTTGACTTAATCTCTTGCGAATAAAATATATAATAACGCGAGTGTATGGCGAAATGAAATTGCTCTGTCATTCTCGAAAGAAATCGTTCAAAGAAAAATTTGGAAAACCTAATATAGTTGATGGAATATTAAATCCGAGAAACTGCTAAAAATCTTAAAATACGCGAATTTTACTCAATATATAATTACTTAAAATTGTGTTATAGAGACATGAGATGCTTCATAATTAGGCCAAAAAGGATTTACTTTTTTCCTTATATGAGTGTAATTTTCTAAAGTCACCAAAAGAACTAAAAAAATATGTTGAAACCTTTTCAAATGCATATGTATTCAAATGGATATTTTATGAATTTTATTTTATCCTAGGCATTGGAAATAAGGACTTGGGAAATTTGAAAGTGAAAAAGCTTCTTCTATTTATTGCAAAAGACAATTTCGAAAAGAAATAGCAATGAAAATATATTCTTTTTTAGTAACTGTTTTTACGAGCTCAACTCAAATTTGAAAATAAAAAAAAAATTCGTAACGCATTGAGATTTGAACTTAACTTTGCTTTTATTTTGTAGAAAAGTGTTTGTTAAATCCCATTTTTAATATTTCAAACCTATTTCAATATACATATATCAGATTAATCATTTATCTGCCAAATAAATAGTTATTTCTGTTATAGAGACGTTAGTAAATATTTAAGCAAATCAGTTCATAAATATTATTTATATTTTTAATGTAAATTAATATTGAGAGAGGTATCCGTTAGTATTTCAAGATCTTATTAAAAACGATATACTTACTCTTACCTTCAAAATAAGAGATGTTTTCATAGAATGTATTTTCTTTCATGCAATTAATTTAATCTTACCTCTTTTAATTTTGAACATTTTAAGTGAAGCTTTTTTGTTTTATTCAAATTAAACTATTTTTAGAAAATTTCATTAGAGCTCAATTTAAAAGAAATGGTACAAGCACGAAATATAATATTCCCTCGTTTTTATTTAACTCTTTTACTTAATCACTTTTATTCTTAATCAAATAGAATTTTGTATAAAGTAATAATAAGCTGACCATTCAGTTTAAAAACTGCTACAGCTTTCAAATTAAGTATTCTTCATGTGTAAATGTACAACTTTTAATGTATATTGCTTTAATGTACACATTTTAAACAAAGTACATTAAAAGTTATGCTATTTATACACACAAATAAATCATCTTTAATTTCATCAACTTCTTATTAATTCGAAGTACATTTTTTTGATTATTTATGTTGTGTGAATTCTTTCCTAATTTTTAACTAATCTTTTAATATCCTTTATATTTAATTATTATGCTATTTACAAAAATACTTCATTTTGATGAGAAGTTGATACTGCTTAGTGGATAGTCAATGAAGCTGTGGTAAGAAAAATTTTATTCTTTGTTTAAAACAAGTTGTATCCTAATAGAGTTTTCTATGGTTGCATTTTCATATTACTAGATTAAAAACTACAATTACTTAAACTACCCTGAAAATGTTCATAGGAAATCATCTTTACATATATTTATTCATGTAACAGAAATACATATCTGTTTTTAACTATACAACAACAGTTGAAACTAATTTGATAGAACGCAGTTTCATTTGTTCTGAATATAATGATTTTATTACAAAGACGCTGGCAGCCCAGGTAAATTTTTTTTAAACATAAAAAAATATAAAACCTATATCTTTATTTATCCTGTAATAAGCATTAGAATTCCTTATCAGAAATAATTTAATATAAAATACATGAAAAATTAAGATTATTACATTTTTGTAAATAACTCGAGCAAAGTATAAAAATATAATAACAATATTTAAAATGCTTAAACAAAATTGAGTTTAAATAAGATATAGATTATTCTTTTGAGTTTTAAAAGTAAAACAATTATTTCTTATAATTCGGTTAAGCAATAATATAAGGTCTCAGTTATAATCATGACATTTATAACAACATACTTACCATCGATCATCTCAAGGAAACGCAAGATATATTTATGAAGACTGATGTCAAAAAGAAAAGAAAATCAAAAAGAAATAAAGTGAAGTGGATCAATAGTCCCGATATTTTAGGTGACAAAAGAAAGTTCAGAAAAGTCGTTTCTATATTATGAAGACATTTTGTTCGAGGGTCATGAATAAACAACGATTGGCAAATCCCCTGAGGGAAAAGTTTGTAAAAATAAGAGTGAATGTTCAAATGAAATAGTTCGGTATATTTTTTGAAAGCTATCATTTTGAGAAAGTTTTGAAGAAAATTATTATTTAAAATTAAATTTAAAATTTAAGTAACTATTAACAATTTGGAAAGTGAACACTTCAATCTATGTGCCTAAAATTATTTATGCATAAGAAACATACATAAAGATTTTACTTTATTTTATATAACTAAATATGTCTCAATTTATTTTTATTACTTCTAAATAGGAATTTTTTTTATTTACATTTTCATTTCTGTTATTCCTTTTGAAAAGAAGTTGAAAAAAGTCGAGAGTTATTGTTGGAAGAATTTTGAATGCCTAAATATTCAAAAAGAAGCTTTATGAATATTATCGGATTTTAAGCAATACGAATAAGAACTTAAGAGTTTTGAGAGTGTGAAACAGTTTTATCCTATTTCTTAAAAAAATACAATTTGGTAAGGAATTTGCAAGGACACGACTTTCATTTTATGGAACTGGTTTTATGATCTTAACTCGGGCTTTATATGGAAATAAAACTAAAAATTTTCTTAGAGTATCGCGAATTGGATTTGAACTTATCTTTATCTTGTAGAAGAGTTTGTTTCATTACCCATCTTTTCAATTTAAAGCATACATGCTTACATGTGTATAAATGTAGATGTATGTACGGATATATATGTACATGATATAGTTTAGTAGTGTTGATAATTAAATTAATTTGATGATTATCATCTGTATCTTATTTTAGAAAAAAAAATAAAGCGGAGTTCATAAAATGTTAAAAATTTGTTACTTATGCAAGCTTTTTCAAGAAAGATGACTATTTTTTGAATATAATGTTAGCAAAAAATCGTTACTATATATTATTGTAAAAATTTTTAATATAAAAAATAGAAATTGTACTAATTTTGCAATGTTTATTGAACATAGAATTATAGGCTGTTTCAAATGAAACATGAACTTCTTTCATTTAGTACATTATGTGTATTTCACTTTTTTATATATGCTACCACGGGTAAGTTAAAGGTCTAAAAGGCCTTCGAAAGTAAGTTGAATAATGTAAGTCAAAGAACACTTTACTGAGAAGCGCTCTAGAACACAATATAAAATGCATAACACAATTTCTCCAGACAATCTTCCAGACGTTGCAGACATTTGTCGGAACGTGGCATTAATCTCTCGAAACTCTGACGGTAGAAAGTTGTACGGTGGATGATTCCAGATCTTCCATCCAAAATCACGAAGCAAATCTTGTGCTGTGTCGCACTGTCGTGCAAGAGGACACTACCTTTATTTACTTACTTTTCACGTCATTTATTTTTCACAGCTACACGCAAACCTCATAATGTTTTGTAGAAGGATTCAGCATTATTGATTGTGCTCTTCCGCATAAATTCGGTGTCGACAACTCTTCACAATCGAAAAAATAGCAGCCATATTTTAAGAGCTGATAGGCGAGCTTTGGGTTTTGTTCTCTCAAGCACTGATGTGTGTTTCCATTCCATTGACATTTGCTTCATTTCTTGAGTGAAGAACCGATGTCTCATCATTCGTAATGATGTATAACTTAATAAATCATTGCCTTCCGCAAAATAAGGTTACAGAAATTTCAGGGAAGCTGCAAACCTTGCTTCTTTGTGTTCAGAACTCAAAGATTAGGAACCCCTCGAGATTACAATTTGTGATAATTCATTTGATAATAGATGCTGGAATAAGCACTGCCAACAGATATTTCCAATTGCTGCTCAATGTGTGCGAAGCTCACTCCATAATTGGTGAGCAATATACCTTCTACCGCTCTACCATGTCCGATGTGCTCACCGCTGTTAGCTTTCCTTGCCCTTCTGCATCGATTAAGTCTGTGCGAACGTCTTCGAACTGCTGGTATCATTTCACAACGGCTACACGTGACATTCTAAATGGCCCATACTTTGCCAATATTTCACGATGATTCTCCATACTCGTTAAACATTTTGCCCTCCCCCAAAACACATTATTTCGAAAACTTCAACGTTTGTGTAAATTTCTAGTTGACGCACGATTTTTTTCTCGTACTACGTAGGAACGGCTCAAACAATCCGAATGAAAATGCTATAGCTGATAGAGGTGGAACTCGATTGTCATCTGCGTTAATCTTTACTTTTGTTTTGCACTGATGACATCTCTGGCAAAACAAGTGTAACTTACTTTCTGTACGCCCTATAATTTCACATTTTGAATCAAAAGAAACTATTTACCCCATACAAGTTTTAATTTATATTGTTAAAGTTAAAAATATTATATCAAATGTTATTTTATCATGCTTATTTAATAAGAATTTTTCGTTTAGTAATTTTCTATTCTTAAGAGACAAAAATTGCAATGACTTTTAAGCTGAGTATATTTTAATTCCTTTACGTATAATCATTTTTTAATGTAGTACTGATATTAAGTAATCTATTTTTATTTACTCATAATGTAAATATTTCAGTTATTGTAATATTTTTAAGTAATACTTTTCATTAGTATCACTTGTATATTGTGTCACTTTTACTTTACACACTACTTTTACACACTTTAATATTAGTATCACTTGTATATTGTAATGAAATATTTCACAGGAATGCTTTAGAAATATTTTGATCATAGCTTCAAAATACTTAATTTGATGGATGGTGGTCATTTTGAACTCAACGTTCACAAAAACTATTGGCTATCACCAATATCTTTTGTAAGAAATATTCTGTATATTCTTTTTTTGCATTTAATTCTTTGTGGTATGACCTGTATTTTTAAACCGCAAAGAAGAAAATCCAAAAATTATTAAATAAATATCTACAAATTTTACCAGAAATGGTCAACTGTATTCTTATAAATGATCTCAAAAAGAAATATATTTATTTATAAATGTTTAGTATACATCTTCTGTATATTCTTTATATTCTAAACTTCTGTAT
The DNA here is from genome assembly GCA_037975125.1 of Latrodectus hesperus. Classification (NCBI taxonomy): domain Eukaryota; kingdom Metazoa; phylum Arthropoda; class Arachnida; order Araneae; family Theridiidae; genus Latrodectus; species Latrodectus hesperus. The sequence continues at coordinate 55,013,455 of CM075858.1, forward strand.
ATTCTTTATATTAAAATCTCTTTGAATTCTAAACTACGATGAAACCAAGAGAACTTCACTTCGACAAAATACAATAAAACTACATTTTTATTTATTTTCTAATAATTATTAGAATCCACAATTCGAATGACCAACAGAGGGAACTTTATTTTATTGACAAAAGTATCATTTATGAATTTTATTGTAAATTTACTCAAATGTTAAATACATGTCCAATGAACATAATTTCATTATATGCTACTTTAACTGCAGCTAACTCTCTAATAACTTTTTAATCAGTATTATAACTCCTAGCTAGAAATATTGAATTTAATAATGTACTACATCATCGTATTATAAATGTTCTTTCTTTAGGCTGACAAAATTACAAATTTTAATTTATAAAAATATAAATTAAATCACTTCGTAATTAAAAAATTAAATTTAAAATTTATCCCAAAGTAAAGCTATTTTAGGAGGTAAAATAATGAATCAAATAAATAAATGGAGTGAGAAATGATAACTTAGTTTAATAATTATTGAAGGAAGTCTAAATTCACGTTATTTCATTCACTGATTAATATTCCAAAGCTGAATCAGTTTTGTCGATTTTTCATTTATAGTAAAACAACGTTTATATGAATATTAATGGTGAACTTCTCTATTATCTTTTTAAACCAAATAAATGTTTCTCCACCTCATATGCTTTGAAAAGTTTTTACGTTTTGAAAAATAGTTACATTTTTGAAACAATTTGAGTTTACAAGATAATGTACTGTATACAGAATATTTTTAATTAGGGGTACTCGGTAAATCTTCGTTTTGATATAATGTAGCCCCTTATAACATTGCTTGCAAAAGATAAACCAAGAATATTTCAAAAATATTCATCTAAAATTTTGGCAGTTTACCAGCGTTTGTTAAAATGCTTTTATCTAAGTCCTGATAGTCAAAGCCATGATAAATAGAACGGCTTGATCTGGTTTTGAAATGGTGTTAGATTGGAAACTTGCCCGTTTTTCAAGATTTTCAGATGTAATTTTCTTCTGTCAAGTTTACATTAAGTTATTCAAACATTCTCCGAGAATTATCGGAAATACATTACGAAAACATATTTTAAAATAAATTTAAAGTAATGTTAAAAATTTTAGTCTGTTGAATGTAAATATAATATCTCTGAATTCTTAATGAACATATAAAGGGAAATCTTTAATTACCAAATACACATATAATATTTTATGATGGTGTTAAATTTTATCCATCAACGATCATAAATATTACATTGATTTTGAAGTACTTTAATTTTTTTTCCTTATCTCTCAATCATTTTTCCATTAAAATTTCTAAAAAATTGTATTGTATATAGCATTGTTATCTATATTTGTTACATCAAATATGAAAAGTATCTAGTAATATGTCATTACACACAATTATTACTTTTATATACAACAATCATTCTAGTTCTTACAATTATTAGAAATAATTGCTAAGTATTATTAGTTTGATGATTAAAATCTATTAAGTATTTTCACTAAGAATGTAAAATATAAAGTTATTATAAGCAACAATATTTTATAATGACGTTAAATCAATGTATATTAAAAATATGATAGAATGTAATTAATAAAAACAATTTATTGGGAAAATTAATCTTTTTAATTATTTAAATTATTTTTATTTTTCTTATGAAACTTATAACATTACAAAAATGAAGAACCATCTTAAAAGTATTGTTTAAAAAAATGTATTTTGATAAGTATTGAGGATAATTATTGATATTGCTTGAATAAACATCAAATTTGTTTTAAATATAAAATAAATGAATGTGAAAGAAACATTATGATCACTTAAATTAAAATAAGTAAGAGCATTTTGAAAAATTTAATAGTTGAAAATATGTTTAAAATAAAATATCTGCAACCGAGATTTTTAAACAAAATAAGTGGAATTAGATTGATTATTTTAATAAAATAACTAAAATGACTCGGGTTAATATTTATTATCAATCAAAATATTTTTATACATCTAATTAAAGCAAATATTTTCTTCTATTCTTTTGCTAGTTACAAATTCAGTGTATGGCTTATCGTTAATAAAGTTTGAAAAGAAATATCTTTTTTTAAATAACTCTTTAGCTTTTTAAGATCTGAATTAAAAAATCAAACACTAAGAATTTCTTAAATTTTATAAATATGTTTTTAAATATTTGATATTTTCAGTCGAACTTATTTTTTATTATGCTACAAAAATAACACACAACAAGTTATTAGATGTCATTTGTTGAATTATGGATTTTTATTAAAATAGAGTTAAAAACCATGTAAAAAACTCAAATAAAAGAATGCTCAGTGATTAAATAAGAAAAGATATCACATTATTTATTATACATAAACAAGTATTGAAGAATAAAATGGATTATACTTAGTAATTTAATTTTAGATTATATTTCTAGATTTATAATGATAATTTTGGATTTAAAATACATTTTACTGTATATATACATTTTGATATAAGGTTTTATACATACTAATATTTAATTTATATTAATTTCATTACTAAACTTATCCTTTTTTACAAGATATATGGCAATAAAACTGACAAAATATTATATAATTGTGGCAAATGATAAGAGGATTTAGTATTGATTGTACAGATATTTTATTTAGTCATTAAAAAACTATTCATTTTAAATCTGTTACCGCGGAAAATACAAGTAGAACAAACATTTAAAAGTAAAACTTAAATTGGTTAAATTATATAAATGAAATCTCAAGATAAGCTTTAATTCATTTTAAAATTTCTTTATATCATATCTTATTGAACAACTCTTTGTATTTTGTATGTAATTTATTTTGAATTCAATTGTATGCCTAGTAATTTTTATTTTCTTATTCTCAGAAATATTAATAGTTGGAAAATTTCTTGAAAGATGAAATTTAACTAACATCAAAATTTGGTCATATCTTAGAATATTTGAAAAGAATGAAAATATTAATTTAAACTATTAATGCATTTTTTAAGACAAAATAAAAATTTGTTTTATATATTAATAACTAAACATACATACATTAATAAATAAAATTTTTTACTGATAGGAACACATAATACTTTATAGGCAATCGAATGAGGAATGACTTATGTTCTCATTATTTAATAATATTATCCTATACCATTGTGGAAAATAACACAATACAATTATTACATTCTCCTATAATATTAGTTTTATCCTTTCAATGTTTGTATTAATATAATTTTGAATAATAATTTTAAAATTTGGAAAATAAATTTGCGAGCATTCAGTTGCAGTTATAAATTTAAAATATGTACAATTTATGCATCCATATATGTATCTGAGGAATTTATTTATAGAGAAATCAAGGTAATTTCATGATTAATTTATAAAATCATTAAAGATATCTCTTTAAAACTCAAAAGCTTGATATTTTAATGAAATGTCAATCAAAAGTCATTCATTTTGGCATTAATGAATGTTGATGCACAACACCTGTCCTGTCGATAATGTCATGGGAATATGTGTATTTATGAAGATGAATACTAAAAGGCTGTCAAACAAAAAAGGAAACTTGAGAGGGATCAATGATAACGATTTTCGGACGACAGGAAAAGTCGGAAATCTTCTTTTATTGATGTGATTTACTCAATGTCTATTGTTGTCTTTATTCCTCCAATAAGAAAATATATTAAATAAATCTTTGTTGAAATAAAATCGTGCAACTATAGTCGAAGGTGATTTTTTCCACAAAGGCTTTTAAAGGACATCAAATATTCATGACTACTTTACTTAAAATGGACATTGTTAATGTAAATCCATAAAATGCACTTGAAAAGAAGTGGAACATTTATAATTACATGAGAAGAAGTATTATAAATCTTATAATGTCACATCTGAATATCAAGGCTTTTACTACTACAAGGAGATTTTTAAAAAGAAAATAAAAGAAATGTTTACTTTATATGAATTCGAGGGACAATTTCAATTTTTGTTTGATCTTTTACGAAATATATAATGACTTTGAAATGTAATAGGTTGAAAATATTTTTAAATAAGTAGAATTTCTAAAATAAGAAGCTATCATAAAACATTTTTTCTTTCAGTTAATTTTAAAAAATCTAAACATAAACTTAGTCATAAAATTCTTATAAAACCTTTTGAGCCTGACTTAAAATTCTTCTGAAATTGACGGTAGTTTCTTAAAAATAAAAGCGTAAATATGGCAGTATTTCAATAGTGTAAATGCTTCGAAAGAAGTTTTAGAATTTTGTCGAAATTCTCGTAATGAAGTTAGAAGCAGAGCTTAAAAGCTTTCTTAGATTTCTCTTAAATCAAATTTTCGAAGATCAGTAGAAGATCAGTTTCGAATAAAATAAAGTCACGTGACTTTATTTTATTTATACAATTTTGTTCTGAAGGCTTAAATTTTTCTATAAACTAGAAATTAATATTCCAGTAAATATACTTCATATTTTAATAATTATTCTACTGCTGAAAATATATTTCATTTAAAATACGCTCAGTCAGATAAAGCTGATCTAAGAACTATATTTAAGTGTGAGTTGGTTAGAAGCCATTTCATAAAATGTATGCAATGAAACATGAATCCGTTGTTTATGATTTTTCAAATATTAACACTGGGTAGCAAATATAGTTGATATTATGCGCTTAACTTAGTTACATATCATCGTATTGATGTAATCAAGTTGTAATTTTGTTAGTATTTAATATTTGAAATCAATGTATATTTTTTTTCCAGAATTCAATACTTCAAATATTTTATTAAATATAAAAGATTTTTTTATGTTTTTATAAACTTTAATACACGTTCCTTTCGTTTTTGTAGCCAATGGATTTCAAATATTTAAAAGAGGGAATGTTTTGCAAAATAACATGAATAATACATTCATAATATAAAAAATTGAAATATTTAAAAAAATTCACGTAGCATTAAAAATACTGAAATACTTACCTTTAAAATATTATACGTAGCTGCTGTTACTAATAAATATCAAATACTTTAAAATATACATTTTGTGCAAAATAATATACATTTGTGAAATGTAAAGTATTTAAAAGTATTTACCAAAACAACTTTGGAAACCAAACTAGAAAAGCTGTTATACTTATTATTAAAATGCTACATGATTGGTAAAGCTTTATGAGTGTTTAATTTGAAAACCGTGATTTGATTTTAAAGTAGTTTTGAATTGGAAATTTTCCAATTCATTATGATTAATTGGGAACTCTTCTCTTAGATATGAAGTATAAACTGTCAGAAAAAAGAAAAAAATTCAGAATAATATCTGCACTTTTTGAATAATGTTGTATGAATATTATATTTTGTTAGTATATTTAATGTTAAAGTAAATTATGCTAAAAAATATTTATAGGAAAAAAGTACTTAAAAGAGATTTTCTGCTAAAAAATAATATTTTTTAGCAGAAAATCTCTTTTTAAGTACTTTTTTCCTATAAATTAAACTCAACGAAAATATTAAGTAAATTTTGTATGCAATGTAAAAATGAAAGCTTCATTATGTATTAAATATAATTAAATATATTTTTTATAGAAATCAAATTCAGAAATACTTTGACAGTAAATCTTAAATAAATTTCATTATTCAATGGCAAGAATATAAAGTTTAAAATATAAAAAAATCTAATAAATTATTAAAATAAAAAAAACCCTTTTATTGATTTTTAAAAAATTATTTTTTGTTTATTTACAGAAAACGGAGGAATAAAAACTGCTTTTTATTTATGCATTGCTAATAAAGATAATTCCAGTATTCTAAATAAAGTAATTTTAGAATTAGGAAAGAAGATTTCTAAAAAAAATAAATTAATTAATTTCATTTAAATTACCAATTTGAATAAAAAATGGAACATGATATGAAAGGAAGTTTTTTAAATTTCTCTACATTTTAATTTTTATAATATGATTAATCATAAAATAAATCTAAAGAAGGAATTAGTTTTTAGAAGTAACTTATTTTATATGGAGTCAGTTTCTGCATTTCAATCGAATCGAGCAAATTCAACAAAAAAGGAATGAATTTCATTTTCTTCATTTCATTAACACATCTTATGATTTCTTTCATTTATGCTACGTGCATAATAAATAATATGTTATGGTCTAAATTTTGATTATCTTTTTATAATATTTTTGCGCATCTTTGAAAGGTCTCAAAAAGAAATATTTGCCGAGTTAAAAAAGTCAAGAAAGAAAAAGACATTAAAAATAACTTTAACTATATAAATACAAAGTGATAAAAATAAAACTTAAAATCATTTAATATATAAACAATAAAGTTCTTGCAATTTTTAATGACTCAAAAAAATATGACCGACAAAAAGTGTAGCCTATTGTCCTCGAAATTATCACCATTGGCATCCAACATCTTCTGCCAACGTGTTTCCAGTTGTACAATCCCCTTGACATAAAACTCTGATGTTTTGGATGCAAAGAAGTCAATAAGTGTCCAGAGAAGCTCAGGGAACGGGAAGAATTAGTAATATGATGGAGCAAGTAAGGAGGATGGCGCAAAGTCTCCCGATCATGTTGATGTATAGATCCTCACCACCCGTAGCACTTACGGCCTTCCGTTATCGGCCAAGAACAGGACACCCTTACTTTAATTAGTACTTGCTCCTTCTGTTGCAAAGCTTATTGTACACGTTCTAATTGCGGCTAGTACAGGTCGGCAGTGACTATTTCGTTCGTTGGTACCAGCTCATTGTGAACCACTTGAAGACTAGCCAATCAGATAGAAAGGATAATTTTGCATGGGAACATAGGGGCCTTGCGCTATCCTAGGTGGTATACAATGGACAATATCCTGGGGTGACAACCAATGTTAGGAACACTTGGGAGTGTCATACAGGACACACGTTTTGTCATTGATCATTATTCGATAGAATATGGATATGTTAAGGTGATGAGAAAATAACTAAAACGATATCTAAGACCTGTGGGCATCCACTGCAAACTTCCTTACAGAGGGACAAATCTCCCGACCTCATTGTGAATCCGATACCTTGCTGTAGGTTCATTCACAGCATCATCCCCAAACGCTTGACACTTGATGCAGCAGCTGATAAACCAACTTTGAAATCGTAAAGCAAACAACACCAAGTTAACTGCTTTGACACGCCCATTTCTCCTCACGAGTTACGATTGATGAATGTGCTTAATAGACCTGGTTTTATAACAACTGATATTCCTACTTTCATCTGACCGGTGTTTCAATGCCGTCATTTTTCATACACTAATCTGCATACTTATTCTCACTTCATTTATAGGACTGCGGAAACGGCAAGAACTTTCTTATTTGCTTTGTACTTATTAGAGTTACGTTTGTACTATATGGCAAAATAATCTAGCATTATTATGTTGGAGATTCCGATAGGAAATCATTTGAACTATTTGTTAGGCAAGGTTTTTAAAATATGTAAAGCATCTTTTTCTTTTTTACTTTTCTGAAAAGTTTATACAGACAGTAGTCCACATTCACATACGACACCAAGAAAACGGGAAAACATTCATGCACCAAGCATGATGGACATGTATGATAATAGGTGCTGGGGCTGAAACTCAAGATCTTTTAAATCAAAGAACGTATTTCTACCATTACGCCATGGTAAGTACAAATTAAATTGGAAGTTTTTATAACAAAAGTAATTGGCAACAATCTAAAGTTACAAAAATATTCCCTTTATAATTTTAAGTGCCTCCTTTGCTAATAAAGGTTTTTTACATTTAGTAGAAAACAATGACTTCTTATTAAATAGAATTACTTAGCTGGGATGCCAACATATAAGATCAAAGCTTTTTGTTGAGTACTTTGCAGAACACAAAATTCTTCAATTAATAAAAAAATTGAATTAATTGAGCCACTTATTCTGACAAAATTACTGCCACTAAGGAATTTTCGTTACATAAATCATTTTACTAGTTGTTCTATTATTATAGAAACATTCTATGCTATAATAATTTTGGGTGACTATTTTAAAATTGAGACATAAAAGAGACCAGTTAACAATCATTTCTGAAGTGGAAGTTGAAACCATGAATTGTTGAATTAAAAAAAGTGCAAATCATTCAGGTGCCACGCTATTCAGAAGCTCTTAAGTTTAACTTACAAATGTATTAATTAAGTTTTGAAGATTTATATATGTTTCACTTATTGAAAAGAGTGATTTATCTTGTTATAATATGCGTGAGTTTAACACTATTATGTTATTTCAACATTTTTTAATGCGTACCGAATGTAACTTACTTGGTATTTCTTTAATTTAAATTTTTTGTTCAAGTTCCAAGTAAAGAAGCAGAACATTTTTAAATCACTCCTACATGTGTATAAATATTATTAAGCTGAGATATTTAACAAATTAGTATTTGTATTAAAGAAACGGCATAAATTTTTTATACATATCAAAGAAATTTAAAAAAATTTTAAATAAGAAAAAAAGGAATATGACTGTTGTTTTTATTATGTGAAATATAGAGAGCAAAGTTATTCTATAAGGGTGAAGATAAAATATAAAGAAGAAATTATTCTATAAGGGAGAAGATCTCTTTCTCTCTCTTGCAATTTATTTGACATTATATTTCGACTCTAAAACATACATTAAAATAATCATATGTACTACATAACTATATACATACAAATATGTATATATGTATGTATATGCATCATTATGAAATAAATAATTTTACCTATTTCACATTATAGTGAATTAAGTATAACAAATCATTAATGAAAATTCACATTGGTGGTTTATTTAACCTATTGCTTAAAATCTGCTTGTCTCTTCATAATATTAGTAAAAACGTATATTTAATGAAGATTATCTACATTTTCAAATAGCTGAATGTAATAAACATTTTCATTATTAATTATTAAAACAGGCTATAAAATTTATGTCAGCTACAAAAAATTAAGGAAATCGGATTTATATTGGTTATTTACTTTTGATTCGGTTAAAATATAGGATTATGAGATTCTACAGATAAACCCAAACAAATAATTCAGATAGATAAATACAAAAAATATTTTTGTTAAAAAAAAACAAGAATAAATATTCATTTATCGGAAAAGAGAAGCAGTTTTAAAGGAAACTTAAATCAAAGTATTCCCTGAAGGACAAGAATAATTTCTTATAAATAGATTGATAAGGAATACACCTTTTTTATTTCAGGCATACTTTTTTTACAGACTTTTTGCTTACTTTGTTTGGCGAATGGTCTCACGCTATTCTTTCATACGGTTAATTTTGCATGAAGCAAGCTATTTATAGAAATAACGATACGCTATTTATTCTCAGCGAAGAATCATAAGTCAAGTTGTTCGATTAGAACAGTTGTTAATGTACAATGACTCGTATGAAATGTAATGAAGTCTGGTTTCACGTTTTCCACATAATGTAGTCTGTCAGATCGATGCAGATGATGAAGAGATGATCATCACACCCTTGGATACTTGCATAGTAATCGGAAATCGATGCCCTTGAGTATATGCTTGGATGGAACGCAGGAGGTAATTTTCATTGAATTCGGTTGCAAATGACAGCAACTGTCGCTGTCATAACGATGTTTGCATTGTGATAGGAATGTTAGACAGATAACATTGCGATACTATAGAATAAATTCATGGCGTGCAGTGTTGTATTAATGACAGTTCCTACCGAAGGAATTTCGGACATTTAGTTTAAATTAGAAAACAAATATTCCGAATGTCTTATAGATGCAATCGTAAATAGTATGCATCAAATATTAATGTTGCGTGGTGTTGTAAATTTAGAACTTTCAGACAAAAGTAAAATTTTTGATATTTTTCAGTGAGATATTTCACAGTATTTTATTTTAATTGATAAGTTAAAAAATAAATACAATGAAACATGTGGAATTATCATTTATTAAAAACAGATTTATTTAATACCTGATAAACAGCAATTTAACTGCTTATTGATTTATTAAATCATTTTAGACAGTGATGCTTAATAAATGCAATTCATCTTATAATGCCAAAAATATATGATTTAAAATATACTAGATTAATATTTAAATTACAGGATTAATAACTAAGTTATTTAATTGTAAATAGGTATCTAAGACTAATTTTTTATAATTATTTATGCTTGGTTGAATAATAACTGTAAATCCCAAATTATTTAATCATATATTTTTAATAATGATTAATAAAGGTAATAATGAAAGAAGTAATAAAATTTCCGTTATCGTAAATCCTTTTAAAAGAGCGAAATAATTTAATATTGAAGCCGAACTTGTTAAATATGTAGAAATTACAAACTTAACTGCAAGTTGAATTTTTTGCCTTTATCCAGAACTAGTAACTGAATGGGAGACAAATTAAATAACTTCTTGTTAATGAAGATAATGTAAAAACTTGATATCTCTTAACTAAATATTAAAGCTTAAGAAAACAAGAACAATATTTTAGAAAATACTGTTAAATATTATTAAGTACTATGTAATAATTTCATTAATTCGTAGAACCAAAGATAAAAAAAAATCCTCATTTTTATTTTACATTAATTATGAATGTTTCATTCGCTTTATATTATTTTTCATCAGCAGAAAATTGTTAATTATAAGGTTTGTGAATAGCTTATCCGGTGATATTTTTCTTTTTTGCTTGTGAAATTTCATTACCTTGATAGAAAGAACTTTGAATTGATTTAAAACATTTTTAATGTGTGTTACTTAGGTATTCTGTATAAATTCTGGCTATTGCATATGCAATATTCCAATATACAACATGCCAAATTTTATAATGAATCATTTGCAGTTGAGCGCACATGTTTGTTTTTGCGAAATGTTATGTTACGACGGGTTGTGTATGGATTTTTTATTTTGCATTTTTTCCTGTACAAATAGAAAACATCACTCTGACAATCAATAACACCAAGGAACTATATTGAATATTTATGAAAATGAATATTAGAAATGTATCAAAGACTATAAAATAATTTAATAGGCATAAATTGCAGTGGTATTTTAGATGATAAATGCTAGTAAGTACAGAAATTTTTTTATTTGGTTTTAAAAAAATAATGATTGTTTCAATCTCCTGCGGATAAAGTTTATAAAGTCCAAATGCTAAGTATACGAATCTGTGTTGAAATGAAATCCATCTATTATTTGCGAAAGTCTGATTTCACCATGAAAGTTTTGATGAATCCACTTTTATGATTAGAATATTAAATTTAAGAAACCACTAATATTTCAAAAACCTGCATACATTTGGCAAGATATAATTGCTTAAAATTTTTAATAAATACAAAAACGCTGCAGAATTACATAAAAAGGATTTTCATTTTGCATTTAAATAAGGTACACCTACTAAAATGAGATTTTTCAAAGAAGCATAAATAGTTTAAAACAATTTTCAAACGCATATGTATTCTAGAGGATATTTTATGAACTGTATCGGATTCTAGGAAATGCAAATGATGACTAGAATTTTGAGAGTGGGAAGATTTTTTAAATTTATTTCAATATACGATATGCAAAGTAAATTGCTCAATAACCCATCCTTATTTCAAGGATGTATTATCCTTGAAATAAGGATGGACTATTGAGCAATTTATAGCTATAATTTAAACACTTTATCACAGATAAGGTATTTTCTATATAACGTAATTAGCCACAGCTCCTGTTTTTTAAATTAAATTCTCTAAAAGAACAATATTCTAGTAATTTGAAGAATATTAAGTGTAAAATCTGAAAGCTATTTATTAACTACAACAAAATATGCTTTTTCATAGACTGTATTTTATGTGTTGGTATCACTGATAAATTGGTACATTTAAAGCCTAATGTAATAGCCTTACGCATTTGTTCTATTAACAGAAAAAAATATTTTTAGAAAATTTAATAAAAACTCAATTTAATAAAAAATTAAAAAAATTGTTTTAAAATTACTCAGAAAGAATTCTTTATAGTTTAATAATTAATTCATAATTAATTAATAATGACTTTATTTGCGGATTTTTAATTTCCTTTATTCTTGAGTCGAATCCTGTAAATGTACTTTAAAATTAGATACATAAAATTCATCATAAGTTTAGGAAAAAATTATAAATCGCAAATTTTATTAAAGAACAGCTTACTTGTTAGAAACTTTATTACAAAGAAATGAGTTTGCAATGGATAAAACGTTAATCACATTAGTCTATTGAATGTACGTTTCCATTTTCCTTATTTTCTGAATACATTTGCTTGTGACACTGTAACATTAGTAGTAAACTTCATAATTATTTTCAAAATTTTAAAACAAATTCATTCGCCTCACGTTTTGAAAAGTTTCTAAGTCTTGAAAATTGTATAAATTATTGATCAGTTTTAAAACCAAGTCCCTAGCACGGTGCCGTAAATAGAGGTTTAAGTAAAGATACTCAGCAAATATCTTGTTTGAAGTTATGTGATCCCTTATGACATTGTTTATGATGCGAATCCCAATAATACTTTAGGAGTATCCCCCTAAAACTTTGGCAGCTTACCAAAGTTTATTAAAGTGCTTTTATCTCAGGCATGTTAGTCAAATATCTATTGTAAATTGGATATCTTGGTCTATTCTTGTAATGGTGTTATGTTGGATTTTGTCAGTTTTATAAGAATTTTGGATGCACTTTTTTGTCAAATTTACATAAATTTATCTCACATTTACGTAACATATTACATAAAATGTTTTATAATGGTAGATTTTGGAATAAAATTAATGTATAAATTAACTGTTAAAATCTTTAGTCTGATAAAACGTGCAATATAATAGTTATTATTTTTATTATATAGAAATATCTATTTAGTAACAAAGCAAATAATTTTGTTTTCATAGATATTTTTGTTTCAATGTAGAAATAATAGTTTTAAAGTGATTTTCGAAATCCTGTTTCTTATTTCTTTTCAAATAGTGTTTTATAAAAAGAAATATTAAAATTTTATTGTATAAAGTTGTGTTAACTAGATTTATTACATCAAATAGGAAATGATAATATTTGTGATACGCCTACAGCATTTATTAATTTAGTGATTAAAAATGAGCAAATAATGGCTTTGTAAAGAATATATAATTTAGAATGTAATGGATAAATACTTCATACTTTACATAAATTTAAATTGTTAGAAGTTAAAAAATATTTAGTTATTTTAATTCATTGAGAATTTTCAATTATTTTAAGTTAAGTTATAGTTATTATAAAACTGTTTGCTGATAAAGAAAACAAGGAAAGATTTTAAAAATACCATTTCCAGGAAAAATATTTTTGTTACTAATTTAATAAAGTATTTAAAGACGCGTTGTTTTTAAGCAGATGTGTGAATGAGCGTGAATCAAATATTATATATTAATATCAGCCTTTAAATAATAGTACTAGGAGAGTATTATAAAATAAAATACAATGAAATATTTTAGAAATGCTTTCACATCAAACTAAAATAAATTTTTTTTCCTGGCTAATATTTATTGTGTCATGTAGTTAGTAACTATGCTTAAAGAGGAATTTTATTTTAATGTTTAATTAAACTCGAAGAATTTTGAGATTTAATTAAAACGAAGTTCAAAAATTTTTCTAAACTCCAAAAATCTCCATTTCTTCTAAGCTTTTTCTGAAATTTCCCCCCAAATATTTTCATGTTGTATTCATCATGCTATAAGATTAAACTTTAGCATGATGAAAACAGCATGAACCATCATTCTATAAGAATAATACCAGTTATTAGATGGTATTTATCGAATACAAAATATTTCTAATTGGTTCTTATGTGTTTTTTAAGTTTATTTCAAACAAAATTATTTTTAAGAATAAGATTTAATTTTCTTTAAAAAAGAATAAAGTTACAAATAAAGCGTCAATAAAGTTTCAAAACATTTTTTTTATATTTATTTAGATGTGCTTTTACAATTTGAATGTAGTATGTTCCCATTTCAATTTTGTTAATATTTAATTTCATTTTCTACTTTCAAAATAATAAGTTAATTTTGAATACTTTTGAAAAAAAATGAATGTACATTAGATGAAATATTTTATCATATGTCAGAGTAGTTAAGATATGTTAATGAATTTAAACTATAAATCCAAATCATAGTAATTAATTTATTACGAAAATTTTTTATTTATTTGTTCATACAATTATTGCATGTAAAGCAGGACAAATAATGATTACATACATTTTTGATCAATATTAATTATTGCAAAAAATTTAGGTTTTTATTTTATAATAATAAATATTTCAGAAATATTACATGATATAAAATTACATCTTCTTTGTGTAGTATAATATATTACTGTTTGACTCCTATATTACTTTATAAGAATATATCTTTGGATGATTGGACATTATTTTCAAAGTGTAAGCTTTTATATTTGGTATTATTTTGTCACAGTTTAAAATTTATGCAGAGATATTAGTGATATAAATGTTTATATATTTAAGAAAAGATAAGCTAAGATAAAAACTATCATATGTTTTATTTAGGAATGCTAATCTATCTTAAGCATAACTAATTAATTTACAAGATAAATAAAAATGTAAGAAAACAAAATCTACTGTTTATGACACATAATCCTAAAATTTACTAATCCATCTGCTTTTTAATTTAGAAATCAAACGTCTTAATATCGATAAAACTATCTTAATATCACTTATTATAAATTATAGGTTAAATATTTCTTGAAATTAGATACTAACGAATCTCAAGTTACAATATTTTTCTCGTCTATGATGTGTCGTGAAAATGTCATGTACTTTTAAGAAGATGGATAGTAAAAAGGTGTCAAACAAAAAATAAACTTGAGAGGGATCAATGATAATGATTTTCGGACGGCAAGAATAAGCCGAAAAGTTTATACTTTATTGATGTGCCTTATTCAATGGCCATTGTTGGTTTTATCCCTTCAATAAGAAAACCTCCATTAAAGAAGTCTCCGTTGAAAGGCAATCTTGTAGCCATTGTTCGAGGTGACTTTTCCTATGAAAGTTTTCGAAGGACATCATTTCATGATAATTTTTTTTTAACTTAAAATGAACATTAATAATTTAAAACCACAAAATGTGCGAGAAAAGATACGGAGAGTATTATAATTGCATCAGAAGAAGTATTACAAGTTTTAAAATGTGTTATTTGAACAAGAGGCGTTTTTGTAATTAAAGAGCTTTTTGCAAACATAAAAGAAACTTTGGTTTTATATCCATTCGAAGGACAATTTTGACTTTTGTTTGATTTCTTTGCAGAAAAATAGTGACTTTTAAGTTTAAAGGTTTGAAAAGCTTTTTTACGCATCTCTTAAATAGATTTTCTAAAATAAAAAGCTATTATAACAGACTTTTCTTTTATTTCAGTTGTTCATATATAAAAGTTAAATTAGATCTTGTCACAAAATATAAATTCTTATATAACAATGAGATTGACTTTAAATTCTTCTCGTATTATAGTAAATGTTTAAAAAGGTAAGCGTAAAAAGTCATTGAAATATTTACGAGAGTATCCGTAGAATGAAATGAGAATTTTATACCTCTATTACTGTAAGAATGCAAAAGCTTTCTTAGATTTATATTGTTTGAAATTTTCTAAATAAGATATCGAAAGTCACTTTTCTAATAAAATTGTTCTATAGAAGTTATTTTAAAGTCATAAGCAAAAATAAATATGTTTTCATAAAATTGTTTGCCTGGATTAAATATTAGTTGTGTCGAAAATATGATTCATATTTTAAAGTTTAATCTATATAAAATGAAATTAATATTAATGAAATATGAAATAAAAAGTGAAATTTAATAACGATAAATTTATAGAACATGGAATAAAAATGAAAACATTCTTGTCAAAAACTTCAGAAAACAATTAGGAAATTAAATATTTACATTCTAGGTGGAATTTGCAGCTGTATGTAATATAAACCAAATATTAAAGAACAGCATGGAATACTAATTTCATTTTGAAATAATATTCACAAAATATGAAATGAAGTATTCAAAAATGTTCACATTAAAAAACTTTGTAAAACAACCAAGAAAATCCGAAATAATTATATTCAAAACGTCACATGAGAGTTAAAGGACTAATGAATGTGTAAATTTAAAAATCCTGATCTGGTTTTGAAATAGCACTAAATTGGATATTTTCCAGTTTTATAAGATTTTACAACAACTTTTCTCTTATTTATGTAGCATAAACTGTCAGAAAAAGGAAAACTTTCAGAATAATATGTTTTTGCATCATAAGCTTAAGAAATAAATGTTTCTTGGTTAAGAAAATATATTATTCTAACAAAACGACTTACAGTAAGTACTTCGTCCCTAAATTAATCTCAGCAAAAATGTCGACTACATGCAATGGATGTATGCAAAATTCGTTTCATATTAAAATATTTAAAATAGCGTAATTACTTTTACAATTAACAAATAAAAATTATTTTAAGCACAAAGTTTTGAATAAATTACTTCAAATTAGATTTATTTGCTTATCAAGAATAAAGTTTAATACCAAATTGAGATTATTAAAAATCTGATAAGTTATTAAAGTTAAAAGAAGGAGAATTTTTAATATTAGAAAAGATCTAGTAAAAAAGATTAATATTAAAAAATCATAGTTAAAAGTCTTTTTTCCTTAGATTTTTAAATTACGATCTTTTTTTCATTAGACTGCAGCAGAAAGGGGAAAGAAATTTTTATTGGACTCTTTCTGAAAAAAAAAAATTAATTTCCTTTTGATGACTAAAAGTTTGAGAAAAATAAAGAACAATTTATGAAGGGCATTTTTTGTGAATTTTTTTATATTTGAATTTTTATAATTAAACTAATCATGATGTAAATATAAAGGAAGAATTAGGATTGATAAGTACATTTTTTTATTTAAATTACTTGATTGACTCGATTAACTTGTTGAAAAAATTTAATTTGAAAGGGTATGAAGCTAATTTTTTTCTCGTTAACTTATGATTTTATTTTACTTATTTTTAGATTTCCTTTGATTTTTTAATTGAATTAATTTATTTACGCATAAATTGAATCAAATGCTATTTTATATAACTATCATAAGCAAAAAAAAAAAAAAGGATGGGGCATTTTTTTATTTCAAAATTTTTTCATTGATAATTTAACAGAAGAAAATTTAATGATAACTATCAATTGAATAAGCTTCAGATTTTTATTTTGCAAGCAATATTTTCTTTATAAATTAAGCCAGTAATACGGTGTTTTTTGTACATCATTTTTAAATTGTCATAAAAATTATTGCTGTAGTAACTAATAAATATTACTTCAGTTTCGATATATTAAGAAATGAGACAAAAACCTTTAACTAATTTCGCTTTTAATGATATAAAAAGTGTTTACTTTTACTCCTATATCGAATAACACAACCCCGAAGAACATTGTAACGAATTCTGCTATCAAAAATATAGAAGGGCTACATGGATCTTATTGTGAAACAATCCCATCGCAGCGCTGAGAGCGCCATCTGTAAACAAGAGATACTTAGTTGATGATTTGTATAGAATGTATAAACACTTATTTTTTGATTCTGTCGATAAGAAACGACCTTTCTATTCTTTTACACACATTATTATTTCAACTCGTTATTTAAGATTCTGGGATCAAACCTAAGACTATCTATTGCAAAGAGTGCAACAAAAATTTCCTATTTAATAAAAATAGTTAATTCTAAAATTTAAAATAATAAATTTTCTCGCTGTAAGCTCCACTTATATACTAGTAAAATTAAGATCTCATTATATTAAAAAGTTTTAACTTGAAATACAAATTTTAAAGTTATTATTATTTAGAATTTCATGCAAGATTCCTAAAATTGAATTACTAGTGAAATATAAGCATTATCTGAATTATGAAAAAATTTCATATTGAGATTTGATTAGTTATTAGTCATTTTACTCGATTACTTAAATGAAAAAAAAAATCAAGATTGACTAATTTATCATTAATAAATTAAAATTATGGTTGTCTGCTAGGAATTAATAATTACCATAAAATTCAAAATTTAATCCTGTACAATCAACCTTATTATTTTAATTATATATTTAGCTTATAATTATTTTTCTAGTTCTAATTGGTGATTTATTAAATCTAATATTAAAAATATGTGAAAATTCCACGTGTGTCTTTGTTTTGCACTATATTATGATTTTTTTGTATTTAATGAAAAGGCTCTCTTATTTTTCATTGTTTTTATTTGATTTTTTTTACTGTCTTTAACGATTTAAGATTATTAAAGACGCAATTTCAATTATGAATTTTAAGTGTTTAATGCCACCGATATACCTGAAATCAAATGCAATTTTCATTTCAAATATTAAAAAAAATATTTCACTGTTTCAAGAATAAAAGACGATATATTGGTGAACATATAAGATTTTTCTCTGCTTCAAAATTTCTAAATTGTGTTTGAAATGCATACTGAAATCTATGATTAACCATTGAATCAAGTAATTAGATTTTATGGAACTGCATAGTTATCATTCGAATCTCCAATTAAATTGTTGAGTGTTCAATATTAATGTTAAGATTAAAAATAATAAAGCGTTTTTTTTATTTTTGTATTGAGAAATCTCATTAACCATAAAACAATGAAAAACCATTGAAGGCTGTTGTAAATATTTTTATTTCAAGGTACATAGGCGCTTTTCGTTGTTACTCAGCTATATACACGTCATAAAACCGAGGCATCAAATTTGAGCAAATATGAATAGAAGTGGGAAAGGAAACGGCCAAAATTAAAGAGAATAAGAAGAAATATTCTTTGTTAGAGAAATGTATCATAAAGAATATTTTACGGTTACAGTTAGCACATAACTCTGAAGTTCCCCCGCAATAAATTCGACGAAAAGAGACAGCAATAACGATGCTATTTTATGCTGTACCAAGAGAACGATAAAAGTTCTGCAGAGCCTCCTTCCAGAGAATATAAAAGAGATGATACTAAGGACTCTTTCCCAAGCTGCGCATAGACACGAAATTATTTCACTTTTTGTTGAGGAAAATATGAAGAGAAAATACTTTTAAATTTTTGATGAAAGGAAATTCTGAATATTTATTAGTTATAAGAAAAGTTTGTAAGCAAAGGAGACATATCAATTTTTATAACGTCTGGGGAGCATTTTCAGTATTTCTTTTCAATTCATATGAATTTTTTCATGTAATACAATATTCATATAATTTAAAACATAACTCTTATAATTTTATTAAAGTAAATATTGCATATTATTTTAAAAATAACAAAAATACCTTTTACTAAATAACAATAATAATGCAAATGTATATTTTATTTGTTAAAATATCATGCGCCAACCATAGTTTTGAAGTCAGGAAATTATGATATGATTTCATATGAATTTGATGCTCTGAATTCAAGTGTCATCAGATTTTGAGTAAGAGCTTAGATTTTTATGACATAATTTTTTAATGAAACATAATCTTACTTTGTTTTAAGTAAACTTAATGAATCAAATAGAAAAATTAAATTCGGGATTTTTATCACCAGATTACATGTTCCCTTTGGAATCATATGAACTATGTACAAAAAATCCAATTTTTTTCCAACAAGAAAACAAAAATAAATTTTTAAGAATAAGAAAGTGAACTAGTGTGTCCAATCTCCATAATATGATTTTTAATATAAATATAAATATTTAAATTTGAAAGAAATTGTCAATTAGATATTGTCTTTTTGTTTCTTTTTCTTCATTTTCCTGAAAGTAATAGTTCATAACTCAAAAAATTGTTACAGTGTAACATATTGTTTTGTGTAAAACATTTATTTGGAAACGAGTGAACATATGTTCTAAATTTTTGCTTGAGCCAATTATTAAGAAGAAAAATAGGATTTTTTTCCTCGATAAAAAATTAAAAATATAATTAATGGCTTATAAAAAAAAGGAGAGCTTATGCAGAAGAACGGATTTCATTTTTAGAATCAATGCTCTAAATTTGGTTAAAAAAAGTTTTTTTCCTGTAGACTTGTGTTATAATTTTTAATACAGTGTAAACTAATTAAGAAATTTCGAAAAGATAGCTCTATGATTGAAATTTTCTTGCAGAGTCAAAAATTGGAACAATTTGAGTACATTGGACTTTTTCTTTCTTTGCCTAGTTATTATCCATTGTGTTCTAATTGATAACCTTGAATGGAAGTGTGACAGGAAGTAAATCAATACACTTTGGAAACAAAACGAACGCTTTTCAAAATCCTTTGTTTAAAAATAGCTGGGAACAGATGTATGTCACAAAAAATATGGATTGATTGATAATAAGACTGGTAGAAAGATTGATTTGTTAAATATTATTTAACCTGATCAATGTAAGTAGCAAACAGATAAATTTAATAGTTAAAAAATAAATTTCTCTTTAGAAAAAATTATTTATACAATATTATTACTTTTAAATGAAAACAGAAATTTCTTTTCTCAAAAATTTTCTTCAATTGTGAATCTCATTTTAAAGCTCTGAAACGAGACAATCTTTATTAATTATGAAAAGTTACATTATATAACTGTTATGACTAGTTAATACTTAGACAAACATTTTCTAATTTCTCACAACATACATATATTAAAATAACATGGTTATGTTTTTGCATTAACTAACAAATTAATTTAAGAATGGAATACATTTTTGGTAATGGAATAAAAATACACTTACTTGTATTTATGATTTAAAGTCATATATTTAAATAAAAAAATATCGTTGCATTTTTTTCAATTCCCGTATCAACATATTCAAAAGTTAGAATTTTGCTTTATAATGAAATAGTTTAAAAAAAGGTATGAAGTCTCTTACATGTAGTTTATACAATTACAATTGTGTATAAGATTATCTATAAGGCACTGCGTTCTAACATGAATCAAAAAGTATGGTGATATAATGCTCATACACTTTCTCATAATGAGAATAATTGTAATATTTAATATATATATCAAGCAAATTCAAAGTTGTTTCAGCACGGTGTTTCTAAAACCAACGCCCTATTAACTGAATAGTTAGCATTGCGATCTTCAATTCAAGAAGTCTGTGGGTTCGATTCTCATGTCGAGCTTGGTTGTTTGCAAAGGTCGTCAATTAAGTTATACGTTACAGTTAAAAAATCTTAGAATAATTAGGGAACTTTAGCAACACATTTAGCAAAACTTTAAGTATGCAATTATTTATCAAGATGATAATTTACGAAAAGAAATAATTGCCCAGATGATTCCCTTCTTTAGAACAAGCATATTTAATGTAAAATTTTGGACATGAGTGGAGTAGCAGACCTTCCGTGGTTCACCCTAAGTCATGCAAAATCTACTACAGCTTTGCCGCTCTAAGCCAATGATTTGTGAGCATATAAATAATTATACCTTACGTGTGAGCTAATGGCTTAATCGCTCATGTTTGTAGAATAAAATAACTAGAAATAGTTGAAGTAAAGAATAAAAAATACTGCCAATTATACTCATCTATATAATACATATTTATTTTTTAGGAACATAAGCTGATTAAATTAATTACATGAAAGAAAAAAAAACTAATCGAATGAGACATATTTTTTAGACCTTCTATCGTAAACCATAACTATATGAGTTATGCTCATTCACCTGAAGTTAAGATAACAGCGTAAGATAATGTGTTGGAAGCGATAAAATACCGTGAAATTACTTTCAGAAGAAAGTTGCGAAACTTTTCCTAAGATGAACAGACCGCTATTATTAGCTCAGAGAGAATTTCTCAACTTTAAAACTTTGGAAGAAAAACAATTAATTCCGTAATCTTTTCATGTCACCTTAGTTGAAAAGTGTGGAGTGTTAAAAGACCATACGAACCCTTCAAGTTTTCTAACGTTTCAAGAAATTTCCAGCTTCTAACTATCCGAGTGAAATAAATTCTAACTTTGTATAAATATAAAATAAAAGCTGAACAAAGAAAAAGGTAGAAAGTTCAATAAATATGAAGTGGAGTGGCGATAAATCATCGAACTTTTAGAAATAGGAATAGAATGAAAAAAGGATTCTGGGATTTAGTAAGAAAATGATGACAAATAGCAGGATACTTAGATTTTATTTGACATTAAAATATTGTGGTTAAGCTCTAGACTTTTAATTCTCGAATTTATAGATAAGAATATCTTTAAAATGTATCTAGATGGTTAGAGACATATTTGTCTTAATGTACTCTCACACAGTCTTCTCTTTTAAGACATTCATTTGTTCTTAAGACATTAATATTTATTTTGATTTTTGGACAAGAAATGACTTTCTTTAAATCATCTATATATGATTTAAAGATATTTAGATAGAAAAAATATTTGCATATAATACTCATAGTATTTTACGCAAATATTTTTTCATTTCATCCACATTGATGTAATAAAAAGGCTATACTAGGAGAGTCGTCATCTTTATGAATTACCAATTTATCCTTCAATTGTTTGCAATTAAGTACAAAAATTATAATTTTATTTATATATATATATATATATATATATATATATACATATATATATATATATATATATATATATATATATATATATATATATATATATATATATTTATATATATATATATATATATATATATATATATATATATATATATATATATATATATATATATATATATATATATATATATATATATGTATAATTAATAGTAAACTTTTATAAAATTAATCAAAAACCAAATGGAGAATAATAACAAATTTATGTATTATCTCCATCTAGTATTTGATTATTATTCTCCATTTTGTTTCTGACTAATATTATAAATTTATTATTATTCTCCATTTGGTTTTTGATAAATTTTATAAAAAATTTTTTTAATTATATTTTAGTAATTCTATTTAAACTGCTTTTGAGCTGAATGTATTGCTAAACATAAGAGTTATAGCTATTCTTGTATTTTATATCTATCTTTCAATTTTCGCCTATGATACTTCTAATCATGCTTTATATATATATATATATATATATATATATATATATATATATATATATATATATATATATATATATATATATATAGTGATCTCGAAAGAATATAGATAATAATGAATAGGCAAATAATGAATCATAATAGCAATCAAGTATCATTATAATACATTTGTATATTTATAATATTTATTAATTTTAATTTATCTGATAGAATTATTAATATATATTTTTGTTTATTTTAGTAATTTTTATCTAGTAGTGGAATGAAATTATAATCACGTTTCTTTAGTGTGATTCAGAGAATATAACTTATAACCGATACTAATGTTTGAATGCTCACTACGCCGTACATTTGTGTAAAAAAATATATTGGATGAGACCATCTACACGATCGCAAGACGTCATCTAAGCAGGCTTAATTGGATGATTAACAAATTAACTGTGTCTAGAATGTCACTGGTTTGATGCTAATCCGGGCAAATTTTTCGGTCACATATGTTGAACTCATAAGTTTAAATGTCTTATAATTTGCTTAGAGTAAAATCTGGAGGGTGCAAATTAAATTTTTTGCCAAGCCTCAATTAACATAAAAAATTTATCGTATTCAAAGTTACCAAAATTCATTTTTTAATATATTCTAGATTATTGCTGATTATAAAGAGTTATGTTCTCTGATATAGACTATGTATATATAAACAGACGCGAGAACTTAAAAAACATAATTTGATCCTATTGATAAATTTGAGTTATGATAACGGATTATTACAATTAAATACTTATTTAGTATTATTATTATTTATTAGAATGAGGAAACTACCCAAAAGTCGGATTAATAAACATTTTTTGAAGGTTACTTAAAATTAACTTAAAACCAGTTATCTTCTGATCTGTTGAAATAAAGAGCTGCAAGCAGCACTTACAAGAAATCAGACTCGTTACTCAATAAAACACGGTTCTCCTGGCCAGCGAGAAAAAAAATATGAGGAAATACTAAGTATGATGATGACATAACTTAAATACGATTATTAAATCTAATTAAAATATCTTTCTCGCAACCAAAATATTACTGAACATATTTTATAATTGTTGAATTTAAAGAAGAAAATCTAATTTATAACATTTTCACTTATCTTTTATTGAAATGTGACAAAAATTTAAACATATGCAATAAATGTGTGTTTTCCCTTAACCTTGAATAGGATACAAATACAGAATAAAATATATTTTAAATTGTTTTTGGGAAAACATGTGGAATAAGTCTGTTTCTTAATTTATTATTTACAAAATGCAATGAATAATAACTACTTACATTTTTGGCCAATTTGGGTGAAAATTTTTAGAATTTCTTTGAAAATCGAATAACATATATTATATTCTTTGAAAAATGTAAGTTAAATTTAAAAATATTATTAATTCCTGAGAAATCCACAGAAAAATAAACATCGGCATAGTGCCCTGCGAAATGTTTTTCACAGAGGGTTTTATTATCTGACATGCAAATACGCTTGAGATAAATACACATAATTTTGATTTACAAACACTGTCTTAAGTCAGGTACACTTAGATTAAGCCTATGGTTCTTAAAGTGGAGGACCTCAGATTCTATGTTTATTATTTGAATTTGCGAATTTGTCTACTGATTGCTTATCTACACTACTGGCCATTAAAATTGCTACACCAAGAAGGAATGTAAATAACAGAATGATATTTATTGGATAAAATACATTATAGTGGAAAGAACAAAAGATTAGATATACAGGAAATTAGGATGTATAAATCTTGAGAAATCAGTACCCAGAGCAGTCACCTCTGGCTGCAATAACAGAATTTATCCGCCTAGGCATGGAGTCAAACAGAGATTATATGGCATGTACGGGGATCTCAGCCTATGCAGCTTCAAAACTATGCCACAGTTCATCGACAGTAGTGGATGGTGAGTGATGGCGTGCCAATCGCTCGGCAAACATTGACCACACGTTCTCAATCGGGGACAGATAAGGAGAACGTGCTGGCCAGGGTAACAGTCGAACCTGTTCTGTATCAAGGAAGTTCAGAACAGTACGGGCAACATGCGGTCATGCATTATCCTGTTGAAACAAAGCGTTAGGGAGGCATCGAAGATAGGGCAGAGCCACGGGCCTTAACCCATCGGAAACGTAACGGTTGCTGTTCAAAGTGCCGGTAATGCGAACAAGAGGATATCGAGACGTGTATCCAATGGTACCCCATATCATCACCCCAGCAGATGGCCCAGTATGACGATGTCCAATGCAAGCTGGCAATGCGCGTTCTCCACGATGCCTCCAAACACGGATGTGGCCATCATGGTCCTGTATACAGAACCGAGATTCATCTGTAAAGATGACGTGATGCCATTCCCGCGTCCAGGTTCATCGCTCATCACACCATTGAAGGCACTCCTATCTGTGACGCAGCGTCAATGGTAGCCGAAGACATGGTCGCCATACAGACAATCCATGCTGCTGCAAACGTCGTCGAACTGTTCGAGTAGAAATTTGTTGCCTTGCAAATGACTCCATTTCTCGACTCAGGTTTAGTGACGTGGCTGTACGATCCCTTGTGACCATGCGGATAAGATGTCTGTCTTCTTGCTGTTAGTGATGGGGGTTGCTGAGATCCTGCATGATGTTCCGTATGATTGTCCTGAACCCATCGATTCCATATTCTGCTAACAGTAATGGGGTCTCAACCGACGTGAGCAGCAATATTGCGGTATGATAAGCTGCAATCCCGGTAGGCTATAATCCTTCCTCGATCAAAGTCAGACGCCTGCTGATAGGCATTTCTTCTTCTTACACGAGGCATTACAACAACTTTCTTTGCTGAAAACAACGTTGAAACGGAAATTGAGTATGAGAAAACTGCTGTCAAATCTCTGGTTTTTTACACATTGTAGATGTCGCTACTGTCGCCTGCTTTGTATGAATGCGCTGAAAATCTAATCATTTGCATATCACAGCAAGTTCTACCTGTCATGCAAATTTCAAGTGTGCCGCTTTCCTGATGTAGCAATTTTAATGGCCATTAGTGTATATAGGTTTTCAGGTATTTATGTATCGATATTTTATATATATATATTCTTGTGGGAAATTTTCAGATTTTCTTCGTTGGGATTCGTAAATATTGCAAACTCTGTATAAAAATCTACATCTTCTGAAGATGTCTAGATTTTAATTATAAATAATATATAATAACGTATAATCAAAATAATTATATAAATATATAAAAATATATATTTATATTATAAATAATATATAAATATCTATCGTTAAACAAGTATACTCAAACATAAGATAAACTTGATTTCATAGTCATGCATGTATACTAATCTATATAAATGTATTCAAATCTATATTCAAGTTTTCTTCAATTATATAGATTTGACTTTATTTAGTAAGAAGTTTCCTTTAATCATATAAATACATATATTCTTTTTGCAGTAAAGAGAACTCGAAAACACGACAGAAAATACTCGAAATACTTTGTAGATAGGAAAAATAATTCCTATTGGCCTTAGGAATATCTTCTCTTGATTAGTGATTTCGAATATTTTCTCCAAATGACTGCAGCAGAAAAGGGAATCAGGCTAAAGAAGGACATTTTAAGGATCTCATTGTTAGAAAATTATTCTTACTGTTGCGATATATTGAACGCGAAATACCACGAGGACGAAGGAATTGATCAGGAATGAGAGAGATTACTCTCATAGGACAGATAGAGAAGTCTCCATCTTAGAAATACCCTTTAAAATGATCCTAGCTACTATTAAGTCATGCTATTTGCTCCAAATATCTTCTTAGCCTTATTTTTTATATCCATATAGACTTCTTTAATCTTAGAATAATGTATAAGAGAAATCTTTTGTTGTTTCCTTTTGTGACGACTTTACTTTAGGGTGTCCTTCAGTTTCTTGCCAATTTGGCGTCATATTATTCCTTCAATCATGTGCCAAAGCAAACTTGGCCTAAGAAATTGCTAATTTTCACCAAGGGGAACCCTAAAATATATTTTCTCCTCTAAATACTTAACTTTTTTCCTTTTTATTTTATTTCAGTGACAGGAATAAATTAAGGATATTACCTGCAAAAAGATTCGTGCGATTATTAGATAATTTGTGACCATATTTAAATTTCATAGAATGCAATTCAAAAGTATTTTTCATATTATATAATACATAAAGTATATCCTGTCTTTTTATTAATCTAGTACGAAAAGCATCAACGGTTGGCATTTTTGTTTTCAAAAATATTGAAATAATAAACCAACTTCAAAAAATATTCACACAAAACCTCTTATTCAATCTCATTGTTTTTATTTTTAATAGTTTTTTTTATACATTTCAAAAATATATCATTTTATATGAATTATTTTTGAAATTTTACACGTAATTACAAATGCAAATTTGTAAAAAATGTATTGAGAGTATTAATGAACGTAATTTATTTTTATCGTATGTATTATATATGTTAATGAAAAATATATATGTTATTATATATTTTTCCTAACACACCCACTAGTCAAGTGAGTGAGGTTGATAAATGTGTTTGTATGATAAATTAGTATTTAGTTTAAGGTTAACATACTTTAATTAAGGTTTTAAACAAACTTGGGAGTTCCTATTTAATTCTTTTTTCTTTTTACTGAGACTGCAATGACGAGACTAAAATCATTTACTGAAGTCTGTAACTTAAGATTCGCCGTCTAAAGACATGTATATTCCATCATTTTCTACGTTCTGGAAATGTATGTCCAACAATAAGATTTCTAAAAATCATCTATATATTTCAAAATTAAATATAAGCTAATTTTACTAAGTAATGGAAACATTTTGCTTTTTAACGTAAAATAATAACTATCCATTTCTTGATAAAATGTTTAGTTTTAGTTTTAAAAGATGCTTTGAAACAATATTGAAAAACAACAATTTTTCTTACTTTTTAAAATTCTATATAAATGTTTCTGTTGATTCTGTAACTGATATTGTTTTCTATTTACATTGAGAGAGAACACGAGAATTTAACTTCCACTTTCTTCTAATATGCTAAAATTTTCGAAGGAAAACAATGTTGGATTTTCAGAATTGTTATGTTGTTTTTGTTGTTATGATACTTAGACAAACTAAGTTTGCTAAGGCATCGGTTATGCGAATTTAAGTCAGTAGAGTGCATTTTTTGTTTAGCCAGAGCACCATGAAGGTGAAATAAGATTTTGCTCTAAACTCCGCTGATAGATGGCACCACCAGGAGATCCACTCCCTCAATTTTGACATTGTTTTGGAGAGAAATTTTTTCTTCTGGAAAGGGACATTTCAACACCTTACAACATTACACCCATGGTAACTGCTCAACGACCGACCACAGGACTTTCGATTCCACAAATTTAACGAGCACCAATATCGTTTGTATTCGGCGGGTCTTAGGTGGCATTGGGAATCAAACCCCGCCCTTTCCCTTTCCGGAAGTAAGGCTAATGCCCAAACTACTAGGCTACCACGGCTCTCAGAATAATCTTTTCTAATTTAGCAATCTCTAATCTTTTATATCTTTGGTGGGTGATGTCTTCTAGTATCTTTTCTTGAATGGCAATCATTTCTAATATCTTCCCTTTTTTTAATAATCGCTACTCATCTGATAGCTTCTTTAGCATTTGTTTTTGAAAATTTACAAATAATATTAAATACATTTTATCCCTCACACTAAATCTTGTAATACTTCTACATTATATAATGCTGAAAAATTTTAATTAAAATAAATTCAAATTTTCTATGCTCATTCCACACACACACACACACACACACACACACACACACACACACACACACACACACACACACACACACACACACACACACACACACACACACACACACACACACACACACACACACACACACACACACACACACACACACACACACACACACACACACACACACACACACACACACACACACACACACACACACACACACACACACACACACACACACACACACACACACACACACACACACACACACACACACACACACACACACACACACACACACACACACAAAAAAAAAGTTTAATTAACCAACAATCAACACTTACAGATTAGTTAACACTCTTTTATTGAATTCATAGTTCTATGGCATATCAAAATATAGTTATTTAAAATATTTTTGTAAGAATTAAAATTTTATCTGTACATATAACTAGCCTGAAAATCAAAGCGAGAAAGTAAAAATGCGTATAAATTATAGTAGAAATCCTGTGTGTAATTTTTAAGTAAAATTAATAGGAATTAAAGTTTTTCGTGTGTAATGTATCAGTGTATTCTGAAGAAGTTTAATAAAATGTTAGTAAGAAATTGTATTTTTAAATGACATGTTTAAGGTTCTTATTAAACTTAGTTCCTCTTTTAAAGATATTTGTTTGGTTGGAACAAATAATATTGATTTGGAATATGTTGTGTTGATGTAAAAATTAAATTAAAATTTTATGATATATGTTTATTAGTAAGTACGAATTATGTTTTTTATTATTTTGATAAATAAAATCACGCAATCATGAACATTTGGTTTTAAAATAAATCAATTTTCACAGCGCCAAATAGTTGAAATTTTTGCAATAGTATGAATAACAAATGTGTTGCAGTCAAATAAATATTTTTTTGTTCTTACTTTACGATAAAATAGGTTCTATTTAGCGATTTGTATTTAAACAGAAAATTGAAATCATGAGTTTATATTTTTAAAACACGCCGAAGTTCTGAGAATTTTTCTTATCTCTAATGCACATTTTATCAACTATGTTCAAAATATATCCCAAGTTTTATCATAAGATTATTTAAAATATCATAAAAATTATTAATTCTCCAAAAGTGAAAATATAAGCAATAAATTTTTAATGTTAATGATAGCAGCGAGAATTTTTTTGGTTAGGATTAGAATATCGTGGTTTGTTTCGGTGTTTATTTTTGTCGATGGGATCTATTAAACATAACCAAACGTCTTGTAATTAAGGTTAAGTAACGAAATTATCATTAGATTTTCAGACTGGTGCATTTCTACGCTAAGCGAAAGTTAACAGAAGACATTATAGAGCTCATAATAGATAAAAACCCGTTCAGCGTTTGACCATCAATTTTCAGTTGTGTCATGTATTGAACCCACTAATTTTTGAGCATGAGAATTATATCTTCGATTACGCTACTACATTGTCTAGATTGCAATTCTTTCTAATATAGAATTATTTATTTTATGATATTTTTATATCTCATCAAACATATTAATATTTATCTTCCTAAATTCCTGTATTTACTAAAATTTAAACATTAACTTTTTTTTTATCTATAGTTAAAATTCGGTGCATGAAACCTGTTATCTATAATAAAGAGAAGTATCTTAAGTAATGTTTAACTTGACATATTTGTTTGGTCAGAAAATCTATTTATTTCTAGGTATGACTCACATGAAAGCATTCTACAAAAAGTGTGTTGAGATTTTATAGTTTCACTATAAGTTGAAGAAGTTCTTTTTAAAATTTAAAAATTTATTTTTCTGAATTGAACATTACTCAGTCAAAAGCAGTGTTTATAAAAGAAGTAGTATCGGAATTTTATATCTATCTTTGTTTTCTTGAAGTGAACCATATTAATTCGGTCAAATTTAAGTTTCAATGGTTAGTATTTTATCCTGTTCACTGATTGGAACATCAAAGTTTTTTGATTTATGTTTCATACATTCTTAATATAAATAATATTTAATTCCTTTTAAAAATTTATTGCTTTTAAATTTGGAACTATTTTTCGGATATACTGCAGTGTTTCCGTACATATATTTGAACAGTTGAAGACAATTTGAGCTTAAACACAATATTTCGAAGTTTAACTAATGCCAAATGAGGATAATATGTTTATAGGCCCTATCTGCTTCTTATAAAGTGATATAAGTGATTGGATATAATTCTACCGATGGAGCATTAGATACTAAAAAATACAGTCTTTGTTTAAATTAAGAATGAACGTACAAACTTGTGATCATAAAAATTTCTTGATTACATCCACACGCCAAAGTGAACATGCATTAATGGAATTATTTTTGCTGACCAAATGACAAAATAATGATAATTTTGCTTTCAGTTCAACAAATCGGGGTTTTGATCTCTACATATGGTGTGGATATTTACAGTGATAAAGAATCTATTTTAAAGGATAAGTTATGGTGAAATTATATAGATCACCAGAGATAGCTCTTCAATCCTTTTTTGTTCTAGGCTAAAAGCGATTACAAAGCAACAAAGAGCTGTCAATGCAGAATTGAATTTTGTTAATTAAATCATATACTTCTATATGTTAGGTGATGGGAATATCAGTTGCTTTTAATTTTATCTCAAAAGATAGAAGAACAGTAAAATTAAAGTGGACAGTAAAATTAGCCTATGATCAGCAAAAATTGGTTTTTGAATGACCAACCAGTCTAGAAACGTGTAAATAAAATGAATTTATTCTAGATGTTGTAAGATGGAAATACTATTTGCATTGAGCTCATAAGGCAGATAAGTTTAAATCTAATAATTTTAGAACATCGTGAAGCGATTAAATTCATAACACACCATATTTTGGCGTATGGAAGATTGATTACATTCTAAGGACTTTTACTAACTGCAGAAGAGTTTGAAGAACACGAAACATATTCAATATGCCCAGATCTCTTTCCTAACATCTTGTACTTAGAGATAGATACGTCAGGACTTGGGCAGTGATTCAATTGATGTATAGCTGAAAGAAGGCGTTTAGAGATTGAGAAGCAATTTATTCGATACTTGATCAAGCTAAAGAGCATCATGCTGAGAGAGCTCATGTTCATTAAATATTCAATAGGACTCAATGTCTCTCGGCTAACGTAGCATGGCGTGGACAGAATGATTATAATATAGGTATCAACCAAAATTATTTATCCATTGTTCAAAGTTATGATGCATTTCAATGTGTTTTTCGCGGATGTTTAAGATAAACAGTCATGATCATACTGCAATAACCTTTTATAGACTTCAATATGACGTCATTTTTCTCACCAACTTTCGTAACAGCTAAAGTAGTAATTTTCCATATTTTTTAGAATTCACAGCTTTATGCTTAATTTTTAGAAATATACATAGATGGGAAATAAATTTTGAAAACAAATGACTGAATTTAACAGAAATGAAATGCATTATTTTCTATCTCGCATATATTTTCTGGTAATGGGATAGAGGTAATATCATTTGTTCGAAAAACTCAGCAAACGTAACAGCACATTTTGCAGGTGCCGCAATAAAAATACCATTTTCAACAAAATATATTCGCATCGTGTATCAAAATTCTTATTTATTGGGAAAAAACATCATACATAGCGTCATGAACAAGAAACGTTCTTAGCTACGGTGTTTCTAATCGTGAAAGAAAATAAATTAAAAACATTTTAACTAGATATAAATTAAAATTACAATATATATATATATATATATATATATATATATATATATATATATATATATATATATATATATATATATATATATATATATATATATATATATATATGTATGTATATATATATATAAATTTTTAACTTTTCTTATATAATTTGTTAGTTTCAAATTAAAATAAGAGTGGTGTTTCATTTGATACTTTTCTAAAAAAAACTAATTGCATTTTTTTAAAATGCAAGTATTAAATAAAAGCACATAAGATTCTTACTTGTTTTTAAGCTCACAAAATTCAATAGACATTAGTGTTTGTCAGCGCACTTTTAATTGTGGTTTTCAAATCAACAGTTCTTAGGTTCGATTTCCTTAAGAGGGGATATTTGAAATGTGTCCTTGTGTAAAATAGTAACCTTAGAGTGGCAACTAGATGAAAAGAATCGAGTCTGTACTTTTGATGTATATTTTTCAGTTCAAAATACTGAATACATATTTTTTAATAACGTTGTATAATCACGACTTTATTCGACAAAATGTGTTATTTTGTCAAATTAATCTATGCAAAAGAATATTGATAACTTACACTCAAATGTCATTTGATCTAAAATCATCATGATTTTTTTGTATATCTTAGCAAAATATAGTTATGGTTGATAATTAAACTCAAGACCTCTAATTTTAAAGTGGATTCGGAACCATTATAAAAAAATAAATAAATAAATAAATAAAATAAAAAAAATAAAAACATTGGAGGAGTGAATTCTACTTACGAACTGTTAAATAAAAGACAAGAATGTTAAATATACAGTTAGCTGCTAGGTCAGGATATAGATATATTACATATATTATTATATTTCGAGTTAAATGCTTATACTGAGCCCTAAGGTGTGATTACAAAAAGATCAATTAGGCTTTGTTTGTCACTTTTGATAAACGATACTTATTCAACTCGAAACCTACTTTTTGGATAACTACAGCATACACCCTTGAAGTGGGGATTGAATCTACGAATTTTTGAATTAGAGATCAGAGCGTTAACAATTTAACTGCTTAACGGGGTTTCAGACTATGTAGTCGCCTAGTAACACCTCATCCGAAATCATATATAAATTTTTCTAAATGATAAGATTTTTTTCTGTTTCATTCTGGCATTTCATGATAACATATTATAAAACATGAAGTCATATAATGAGTAAATTTTTATGAAAGTCGTTACAACTCACTCTGAAATAATAAATGCTCATATACTAAGCATTTAAAAGATAATTTTTTTATTATTTCTTGTATAAAAATAATGATAATAATTATTCAAAATTTATTCAGATAATATTTAGGTAATATATTTTCAATTTAGAAATTTTCATTTGCCAAATTCATAATAATTACTCTTATATTCTAATTGAAAATAAATATTGTGACATTTCTATTTCAAAAATTATAACACCAAAAAATTAAAAAAATTAATTTGTAACCCGGCGCAATTTCTGTCGTAAAGATAAAGTTGGTACTTTAATTATGAATTAGATAAATTCAACCACAACACACACTACAGCAAAGCTAAATAATTTAACTTTTGAGAATGAATATTTTATTTGTGAGAACACTTATATTTCTAAGTTTTCTGCTGGGGAATTAGTTTTGTGGAATTATTTCTAGTGATATAATAAATGCTAATTGATTATATGTTAGACATAATTTTAACTTTAGTTACAATTAAACCTAAACCTATAAAGATTATTCCTGGTGTAAGTGCAAGAAAAATGATTATTCAACATTCAAGCGAAGGAATCCAATATTGATTTAAATGGTTAGCGAATTAATGTTTCAAGCTTAGAAATTTTATCATGCACTTATAAACCAGTTCTGTTTGTGAAAATGAATATCTTGACATATTTTAAACCTTAAAAGGGAATAATGAATACCAATATAATAAGAGTTTAAAGTCAGAAGCAGCTGCTATTCGAGATATAAAAGTAATATTGCAATATTTTACTGACAAAAATATATTGAACCGTGTCCAAGTAAAGCTGAATAATTAATTAAAGGAAATAAGTATTATGTTTGGGAAAGAATATTTGTAAAAACAGTTCTATCTTTGTACCGAATATTAAATTGTGCCAGATTAAATAATTAAATCCATTACTTGTGTTCTATTATGTCAGTTGAAAAATTGGTAACTGAATTTAAAATGAAAATATTGAATTATATGAAAATAAATAAATAATTAAAAGTTTTCACTTTGTAATATTTTCTTCTAAGCTTCATTTGTAATTATATTTAGCTCAGAAACAACTTCTAGAAAATATTCCCGTATTAGAATGGAAAAAGAAACTCTCTAACTGAATATTTAAATTAATGACCTGTAGTTATTTAA
This sequence comes from Latrodectus hesperus, assembly GCA_037975125.1. NCBI lineage: Eukaryota > Metazoa > Arthropoda > Arachnida > Araneae > Theridiidae > Latrodectus > Latrodectus hesperus. The sequence continues at coordinate 55,048,236 of CM075858.1, forward strand.
GCTGTAAAAGGAATGGCTGTGTGTGTGTATTTAAAAGAAAGTATAAATATTTGAGCAAATTTAAATGATTAATTAATTTTTGCGAATTATAAAATTTCTTCCGAGTTTTTATGACTTTTTATGACTTGAGAAAGTAAAGCAACTTTCACGAGAAATCGTAACTCATTTACTTTAGGCACAATTGCCAAGACAAACCTTCTTGCCACAAGTTTCGCAAGCTTTCTGTTTGCATAATAGTAAATAAGAAGTTCCACGAACGAATCGAATTATCTAGTAACCCACTTTCACCTTTGGCGGTATGGAACTAGTTTGTTACACAGACTTTCACAACCAACGGAAACACACGTTTCCTGCTTTCTCTTTACATTTCGAACATCAATCGAATACCAACGGAATATTTTCAGAAGAACTATGAGTGTGTGTTTGACTGGTTGACTCAACAAACTAGTTTCCTATATTTGTTTCTTTTTTTACTGGCAGTCAGATGTGAGCGGGAAACCTTGAAACTTATTCAGAATGGCAACGCCCAATCTCACTGGTCGAGGTTATTATTCATGGCGGTGACACATCTGCAACTGCAAAGATTTGCGTCACCTTTGTGAGGAAGATAAGTGCAATATAAGGACGTGCACAGTTTGCAGACGGTTATTTGCATTTGAATAACTCGAAGCAAAATGCATAGCACTGCTATTTTAGTGCTTGTACTTGGCACGGTGGCGGGATGTTTGGGCAACACTTTCCAGCTGGGTGCTTGTCCTAGGGTGACTGTTATGAAAACTTTAGATTTTGATAGAGTAAGTGATTTTATTTATTTTCTTTGTGTTTTTATTTTGAATTGAAACTTATCAAAAATTTTAAATAAGAACAATTTAATAAAATAAGAAATTTATTGGCTTATCATGCTTATTAAATTAAATCACGACACACAATAGTTAATCAATTTCCCCAATATATTTTTTACAATTTATGTTATTTTGGCTCGAAAATACAACAATATTAACATTATTACAATTAAAAGTCAACTAATTTACAGTGTATTTTTGTCTTACTGAAAATGAAATATAAGGTTAGAATTAAAAATATTTAATTTACTTTTATATTCAATAGTATTAGGTGAATACTCAATGTGAAATCAAAAATATGAAGCTCTTGAAGAATGAAATAATAAACTAAAAATGTTATATTTTCTCATATTTTGTGAAAAGTATGAATATGAATTGAATAGGAATTATAAATATGAAGTATTTATGTTCGAACCGTGAGCATAAGCTCATGATTCATACATAAATACTTCATGTTTTATAAATAATGTTTCTCATTTCTTGAGAATAAATTTATGATATTCATGTCCATGAATAAATTAATTTTTGTTAAATTTCTCAAGTTAATATATTTAAACTCACTTCAAAACAGAATATTTTGTAAGATTTTGTTTGATATTTTGAAAATTATTTTTGTAAAAGAACATTTTTGTTAAAGCAGAAAGTTAGTGGCTAAATATAATTTATGTTTGAAAAATTTGGAATACAAACTCCTTTTATTTATAGTTTAAAATTTATAATTTTAAGTTTTAAAATGAACATTTATATTTGAAATATCTACTCTTATATAAGAGTAGAATAAATCTAAGAGCAAGTTAAATATATTTATTCATGTTTCCATTGATTTTGAAAATCATTCATTTTGAGCGTTAAAAACTAGGAAAAGATTACGAAATATGCTTTTGCAAAAGCATCAGTATAAATAAATAACAGTCCTTATTCAAGCATTTATGACTCTACTATGAGAACTCCAAAATTAATGGATATTTTAGTTATTTTACTTCAACTGAAATGATTATACTTTACTTTTTAAGAAGAGAAAAATGAGCTTTTTGCTAATCAGAATTTTGCTATAGAAGTTAATGCCAATCTTTTTAAATGCTGGCCTTATTTATCCTACATATATACTTTTATTACTTATTAATTGATCAATTTTTATGTTAAATATTTATTAATATTATTTTTTAATATGAATGACAGACTGTTTATTGAACATAAATTGTATTTATTCATGTGTCTTTAAATAATTTCCTTTTAGGGTAAGTCTTACTTTCATTGAAGTTTCGTAAATAAATTTTTAAATATTCACATAAATATATTTAATGAAAGCAGAGTTTTTGTTAGACACAAGATTAATCGCTACAGTATACTATCAATCTTGAACACACAAGTAAAATCTACGTATAAAATGTTTGGTAGAATTTCTTAATAATTTTTTGGAATATATATCTGGAAAAATAAAAAATATATATATTATTGAGGTGTATATAGGAAAATTAGGTATTTTATTCTATGATCAAAATAGATTCCTTGTATCGACTGATCTGTAGAACGCAAGACTACAGTAACTTTAAAAATTTGTAAGCGGAATTAGGTCAAAGAAATTTTTAACGACGCTTTTTTATTACAATTATATCCGTCAATGTTCAGTGCTTCTATGAAAATGATTAGTTTTAAGACGTTGTGATGAAATTAAAAATTAAAGAAATGTATCATAAATTTAGGATTCTCTACTTTTTGGAAATATTAGTATTCGCTTTTGTTTACATTGATTTCATTCATAAGCTTATAGTTTTTTTTTCACAGATATATTATTGGAATAATTTTATATATTTTTAAATTAGAAATCTTAAACTTTAATTTAATAAGAGTTATTTACTTTTATCATTTAATAAAAAATACATAAGCAAAAAAATCATAATAATTTTTTTGATATATTTACTTAAAATAATGAAAATTGTGATTTAAGTGAATATATTTATTTAAAAATATCCTTTTAGATAATATTTATTGGTAGAGAGAATTAATTATTAAAAAATACAAAATGAATTTTAAATGAAAAAACGTTTCAAATAATTAACTAAAATTATTAGAATATATACGTTAGAACTTGTGTCATTAATACGATTTACAACACACACATATACATGTGTTCTTGAAGAGAATTCTTTTAAAAAAATTCACAAGGAACGAGCAAGCAATATTATTGGTTCTTATTGACATTACTATTCTCGCGCATTTTATTTAAAAAACATTCATTTATTTTAATTATTGAAACTGTGTTAAGTAAAGACCTAGAAAGATCTCTGAATAGGATTCAAATAAAAAATAATAGAAAAAAACAAGTTAGTTAAACAAAAAAAAAATTGAAAATTTGTTAAAAAATATTGATTTTTAATGAAATTAATATTGTTTGATTTTGTTGTTTATTATTGCTGGAATAAATAATAATAATTCTATCAATAACTACAAAATTTATGTTGAAGTAATTTTGATTAAACAATGAATATAAAAATAACGGTGGGATCACGTATATGATTTATTTTTGATATTCCGTATCGGATAAACCATCGAAACTTAGCAAGGGTCGAAAATGAACATCAAATGTAACAACCGATTTTTCAACTTACATTCCTAGTTGCTTTTCTGAACGACATTTCATAGATAGCAGGCCATATTTATTTATATATTGGAAAGGTCGGAAAATCCTAAGCTCCCAATCATATCAGATGCAACAGGAACGAAGCACCACTCACATTTCCAGTTACATAACCGTGCTTGGGATCGAATTATTTAAATTTTATTCCAAAGACCATTATTCTAAAGGAAACTCACGAAGCTTTATTTTTAAGATTGCATTGGCACAAATATGCGTGGAACGGTTTTAAAAGTTAACTCAAAGAATTGCTTATAAAATAGTTCACATTGTATATTATTACGTGTGAATTAAAGACAGGGTCGTATGCCTAAATATTAAATATTTTCATTCCAGCTTAGTAGAATATAGCGGAATATGGAATTTCATAGAATTTGATAAAGAATATTATAAAATATACTTTTAGATTTAATCATTATAATATAATTAACATATAGATTTATTGGTACTTTTCCATTATACAACCGTAAGATAATCGCTGTAAGGGGAAAGAAAACAATCGTAAATTATACTGTCTGTCTTAAATATTTTATTTGCATGCATCATGTATTGGTTAAAAAAATTTACGTTCTTAAAAACTACTGAAAAATAATACAAACATTTTATATACTAAATAAATATCACTTATTGACAAAGCTTAATTAAGCGCCAATATTTATTTATATTGTTTGTTCTGTTGTTGCAATGTTTATTACATTTTATAATTACATATTATGTACTAAATAAATATCACTTATTGACTAAACACAATTAAACGCCAATGTTTAAATAAGTTTTGTTAATAAGGAAACTGTTTAGCAATCGCATCGGTGATCAATTGCGCAAGTGTGATGTAATAGTATTTTTTTCAATGAAACAAAATTAATTTGACTTTTTTTACCCTTGGCGATTTGTGACTATAATGTTCCTTTTAACCGACAAAATTATCACTAAGCAATTGTTTGCATCAACTATCTCTGTTTAGAATTTTGCGTGTTTACTTTTGTTTATCATTCTTTAGTCATTGTTTAAACAAATCGATTGTGATATATTAGATTTAAAATAAAATTTCGAGACATTAAAATCCTCATATCGATGTTATATTATTTTCACTTCTCAATAAGAAACATGCTATTTCTTTAGGATCATTAGCGGAGGTATATTAGAAAAGTACCGATTTTATATATTAATGGCTTGTTCTATAAAATTGCGCGTGTGTGTGTGCATTATATTATTCAATTAAAATAATTATATTTATTTATTTTCACATGTTTCTATATTTGAAATTGCTGGGGCATTTTGAAATTATCTGGAAATTCTTTTTAATATGTAGGTTATTTCATACGACCACTTAATAGAAACTATTTATATAATATAATTTTTCTTCATGTATTATTTCAGTTTTTGGGAGATTGGTATGTTATTCAGAGATTCAATCCTATGGCAACCTGCACAAAGATGGTCTTCGAGAAAGCCCCTGATGGCACTTATTCTGTCAACGAGACCGCTAGACCACTTGGATTAAGCTTAAAGTATGAAGACATTTCGAAATTATTTTTTTTATTGTTGCAAAACTTTAGTTCACATCAACGTACTCTTGTGGAATAATCTTGAATTATACGAAAGCATGATGAAATATCCTAAAATCGGTAATTTGTGCAGCCACAATTTTTAGCTAGTAATGAAATTTGTTGATAACATTAATAATATTTAATGATGAATTTGAATATAACAGTTAAATCATAATCAACTTAATAGCAACAATTTTATTACAGAATTATTATTTTCTGAAAAAAATTAAACCTTAAGTTTATCATTCGAAGAACAAAATGTTGAATTCAATTACAGCCTTTAGGGAAAATAACATCACAAAAGTATTTTATTAGCTTGTTAGTTAACGATTTATTAATAATATCTAATTAATTATGAACTGAATAATAATAAATCTAATAGCTTTTAAAATGGCAAGAATAATTAATTATTTAAGAAAAAGAGGGCAATATGTATTTTAAAATAAACTTAACAAAAAAACGACTATTTTAAAGCGTACGTAATTGTAATAATTAATTAGTTAATAATGAAGTAATTAATATTTAATAATATTTCAAGATTCAAGAAAACTTGTTTCTTTAAAAACATTATAAGATGTAATTTAATAATCAAGGGAAATTTTCTAAATTAAAATAGTAAGCATTTTATTACCAGAGCTTTAAAATTAAATTTTCTAAGACTGTTAAATTATTCATAATATCTAAATAATGAAATGAAAATTGGTTTATTGCATAAGCTCAATTTGAATTTGAATAGTTTTATTTTTACAACTGTCTATTGTTTTAGAAAAATTATATTTGGTTATGAAAATAAATTGAATATAATATACTCTAGCCTCTGATTCATTTATATTTAAATTATTTTCTAAATATTATTTATAAATTTCCTAGATTAATATGTCAAAACATTAAATTAATAAAATAGAAATTTATAGACGCTTATTTTTTATATACTTTTGTAAAAATTAATTAATGTTATTTTTTCCTGAGGTAAGTATTTAAAAATATTAATAAATATTGAAATACATTTCTTCTCAAAAGTGTGATAATTATATGATGCTTTGTCAATACTTTTTATAAAGAATCCTGTTTCATCTTTTTTCGCAAATCGTGCATTTCTTATGTTTACTTTGATCTGTGTCAGACATTTCAACAAACGCAGACAATAATAGCAGAAACTGAGACTAGTTTAAACGTATTCAAATCAATTCGCCAAACAGATTGAAGATAAATCAGTTCCGACTTGCTTAAATTACAAATTGTCACTGCTGAAAAGTTTATTCGAGACTTAAACGTGTTCAGAACTGCAGTGAGAATGGGATATAAGTGTTTTTCTTACATAGATAAAATTTTAATTATTCAGCTTAAGAATTCGCTTTTACATAAATGCGCTGCGCCTTTACAGAACACATATGCGAATCAGATATAAATTTTTGCCTTTTTTTCAAAAAATTACCGATGCGTTTTATGAAAATTCTTATCACAGTATTAAATATATGATTTTTTATCGTTGCTATTATTACATAAATTCTATAGAAAAAATATCAGTAATTTAAGGATTTCAATGCATATTATGAGCTTCAGTTTAAGGAAAGACTTTTAAAAAATATTTAATTTTGCATCTCTTGGTATTTTAATATATATTAATCACATGTTAAATGGTTTATTTATATTTCTTCGATATTATAAAATGTCTATTTAATTATTATTTTAATTCAATTTATTTAATTATTTTTTTATTATAATAACTTTGTCAAAGAAAATGATTGTTATTATAATTATCATAAGAATTATTTTCTAATTATATTATAATCACCATCAAAATTATAATATTTTCATGAGATTCATGTATTTATATTTTAATATTCTTTTTTAATAATATGTTTATTATGTTTCATATTTTAAATACTTTCCGCTGTAAAGATTCATTTTAAAATTGAATTTATTGTGTTTTGCAATTTATTTCAGCTTCCACACTCCGTATTTGAAGGCAAGAAAATTACATTTTCTAAGGAATGATACGAATTCAATATTTAGAGCAGAAAGAAATTTCGGTAGGAATATTTTTCTTTTTTTTTTGTATTCTTTTATATTGAAATGACGTAAGTTTTTCAGAAAAAATGTTTTGTTTTGACGCAAACCTAAACAAAAACTGTTATTCGAATATATGAATTTTTTGATTTTTAAGATTTCGCCCTCCAGTTACTTGACCGGCTAGGAGATAGATTTTTTTAAAAAATATTTCAAACTTTTCGTTGGTTGAATTGTAAAAATGGAAATTTTTTGTTTTGATTCAAATGCTTCGAAAGATGTAAGCGTTATTTGATACACAAATACATGTCATATTTTCTCGCCATCCGCATTTGAAGAGCAGGCTTTCCTTTTCGAAAGAAACTCGAGAAGTTCATAGCTAGGATTAGTAGTAGCGATTTGTGAGTTAAAAAAATTGCTTAATAAAACTTGTGCCGAGAATTTTCAATGTTTTTTTGAAAGTTTGTTTTTGAAAAGCGAGTATTGTTTTTCCCCTGTTTTATATTGTAAAAGGGAGTGATATTTTCCCCGTTTTTACAGCAAGTTTTATAAATAAATCCAGAAATACTAAAATCTTAAAGTATCTCAATTTATTCTTAGGTATTTAAAATTTATATCGGCATAATACTGCTTATCAATTAGTTCTTTAAGAAATGATACTAATAAAAATGTTTTATTTAAAAGAACTAGAAAGCGTTGTAGTGTAAACAAAATCAAAAGGTTTAACGTTATATGCTTCATAGCGTCTAAAATATTCAGTAAAGTTCAGCTAAATGTATATGATTTCTTATTTAAAATTTAAAACTCACAAATTCTGATAATAGATTCTAGATTCGAATTAGCCGTAATTTACAAATAGGAGTGAGCTCTTCATATTGAAATATCCTAGGTTCTAATTTAGTAACAACGGTAGATAGATATCTTGATCTTTTAACGTGAATATCTGTCAATGTTAGTGCATTGAAATTTCCGTGTTTCCTCCTTTTTGATACATGAACACAGCTTACTATCTAAAAAAATGATCCTCTCGACAGGATAAAACGTGAGAGTTGTGGAAATGTGTAACAGTTTCCTAGTTTTGACCCTCCTCCATACTTTATCTCTCAACAGCACTGAAAATTTTAGACTAATTATAAATACTTTTACAAATTATATTGTGATGAATTTTAAGGGTAATTTGTAATTGGTAAGAAGCCAATTCATAAAATCTTTTTAAGGAAAAATTATTCTGTTTCTCTTTAAATTTGTTTATTTAATTTTACATTTTTTATTTCTCATCAAAATTAATGGTTTGAACAACACATTTGCATTTTTTAAAAATATATCTGTTATTTTATTCCCATAGCTTTCAAAATTTCATCTTTATTGCAATTAATTTTTATCTTAAACTTAATGGATATTTTTGCCAACATAGCAAATGACTTTAGTAAACATTAATTTATGTATAATGATAACAAATATTAAGCTTCATATTGTTAGAAAACTTCATTTATTATGAAAGATCTTTTGACCTTTTATGTTATTTCTTTTGATGTTTTTTATTTATGTTATTTATACATGAGTGCATTTTATTAAGATTAATTTTTCATATAGCTACGAAAACTTTTTCCATTATTCAACATGGGAATTTCTCTCTCTGAACAACTTTCATTAATTTTCTTATTTAATTAATCAAATACTATGGATTGCTTACTGTTAGAAATAATTATTTATTAAAAATAACAAATTAATTGCTTTAATAACATAATATTATATATTACCGAAATATAGCTTCTTAAAAATAATTAACATAAATTTCTTATCAGACTTGATATTAAAATATACACATTTTGAGACATGGGTGATCAAATTAATAAATTTATGATTAATTTTCTTAAATGCTAATCAAGAAACAAATTCAATATTTATTATAAAAGATAACTAGATGATTATTCCAAAATATTTCATTTTAAATTAAAATATTAAATAAGATAATTTTAATGGCATTTTTCAAAATTATTTAAGAATTCCGAACAATTTCATTATGATGATAAAATCTTAAGATAATTTGGGCTAAGGTGAATCATATATACAAATCTGAATAGAAATAACTCATTACGGCACGACAGCTAGGATCTAATCATATACCAGCAATTACAAAGAAGTCGTATTATTAGTTTATGGAAAAACTGAAGACTCCATCTTATGCAAATTATTATTTAGTGTAGCGAAATCCCAATGTATCTTGAAATAAGAATGTATCTTGAATAAATTTCAAAAAATAGATAATTTATTTATGGCAGCCTTTTGTTTTCAAAATATAAATCTGACAATATTAAACTTTTTTTACTTTTCTATCAATGGGATCAGATACACCATCAAATGTTATACTAAAATCACCAAGTCGTCATGTATAACTATAATTTTTTTTGCCAGTATAACTTTTTCAAAACAAATCATTGGTAATTTTTATCAAGTATATAACCCAAAAAATCCACCAGAAAACACCTGCTTTGAATTGGAATTGTTGCAACCTTGTTCTAAAAAAGAAGATCCTATAGCTCTCAGACAAAAAGGACTTGAAACGATAGAAATACTCTCCCAGGATAACTTTGCAATAGCCTACACCGATGGTTCATCAGACAGTTCCCTCAGCAATGGAAGTGCCGGAATTCTCGTCCTCCTTCCAGATGGTAATAACTTCAAACACAAAATTAACACAGATAATATTGCCTCTAACTTCACGAGCGAACTCCTTGCGATTAGAGGCCCACATATTATACCAACAAAACCCACAAGCTATTGATTCTACCGAGGGATTAGTAATTTTCCCTGATTCTAAATCAGCTATATAAGCCATCAGAAATGGAGAGACCAACATCTCTTGTGATATTATTACATTACTGGAATAGTTGCACTACAAAGGGAAATCCTGTGTCCTACAATGGATATCCGCGCATGTCAATATTGAGGGTAATGAATGTGATGATAGCCTGGCCAAAGAAGCTAGAGACCTTGACAATAAGGTCGCCACAATCACATTTGCTGATGCTAACGCTGTGGACATACATAGAATTATGTCTCACACCTTTTAAAAAACCTCTACTATTAGAATTTAACTGTCCCAGGATTATCACATCCACAGTTGCCAGATTGAGAACAGAACACCAAAAGGGCATGAAGTTTCTCCTGGATAAAACAAGAACATATATTTAATGTAAGCACTGCCCGGGGTTCCAATTCACGCCCAATCACACCTTGGAATGCCCAGCTGTTGCGGTAAATTTATTAAAAATGGGAATGGTCCCACTCACAGGGACTCATTGCAAGAAATTCTCTACAGCCCTGATGCTCCCCTAATTGCAGAGGCAGTGGTCAAGACTTTCGATGGAATTTAGAGACGTTCCTTATTATTTGTTATCTACAGTATTTTCATGGACACGAGAACAACAACATCAAGTATACAAAAATTCTAATTATCTTCCCGAATACTTTTCAATATATGAATTTTAAAAATAGGTGATATATTTGTTACAAAACTGCATTTAATTTTAAAATACATTTCTCATAGCGTATTATTTTTTGTTATGAAAATTTTAACCAAACCTTCTTCTCTCTAGCTCACTTCACTTTAAGCACATTTGGTGTTATTGATACAGATTACGAAAACTACGCTTTGGTCTGGGGTTGCGATCCCGTCCTTTTTGGAAGCATTCAGAATGTAGATATTCTATCTAGACAACCCACTCTTGAATCAGATGTCATCAAGTCGGCCAAAGAAAAGTTAAAGGATCAGGCAATTAGCTTTTCTCAGTTAGATAACGTGGACCAATCAAGATGTTCTGTTGGGGATTCAAACTCAAATGAATCTTCAGGAAATGAAGACACAAATAACATTGTAGTTAATTAGTTCATCAACACGAGTTTGAAGAAGTACTTTTAGCTTTACTTAGAAACTTAGATTCTCATTTTCGACAGGCGAAAAATGTTATTGTAAACTATGTAAATTTGGAGCCAAAATGTATTTAGTTTCATTGCTCATATAGATTTTTGTATTTCCAAATGTAATTTTTTATGAAATGTTTCAAATAAATATATGTACATTATTGTTGTTATTTAAAAGTTGTCTCATTATAAATCATCATTTAAGATACGTTTAGTAAACATAATCATGCTAAGGACATTTTTGTAAATTAATTTTGAATTTATATGCATATATATATTTTGAGAAGAACGACTGTTGTAGTCTGGTTAAAAAAGTCGTCATTCTTGTGTTCCCAAGATAACGTTTTCTTACTCACCTGAAGACCATCCACAAAAGATCTCCGCATATTGAAAGTTCTGTAGTACTCAATGGTCCTGTACAGTTATAATAGGCCCAGGTTTGACATCGTTACCCGACTGCAGCTCAATAATGTGAAGTGGCTATCTATTTTTAGCGGTTTCGGTTGTCAGAAATAGCCGAAAACAAATCACAAATATTTGTATATTTTTAATTTACTTTTTTATTAAAAGTTGTTTTATACCTTAGACTAGTAACATCAAAAATTTTATAAATATCTTCAAGTATATAATCGTGTTGTATTATAATTTTTTTCAGTAGATTAAATTGCATGTAAAAGATTTTGTAAAAAGTAATTTAACATTTTGTTTAAATTAAAATGTTTTTAATTTTTTTTACTTGTTTAAATTAAAGCGTTGAAAAAAAATTACAAATTTTATCTACTGAATGTCCTGTTTAACGTTCATAAATTTAGTTGCGCCATCTGGTAGCAGATTTATGAGTATAATGAGCACGAACATTAATATTATTATTGGTTTATTTGTATAAAATATTCCACTAACTGTTAGAGAGTAGTAGGAAGCTTTATTAAATTTTTTTTATTGTATCTATCTGAAAAGGAAATTTTTATTTTATTAAGATTTTTTAAATTATTATACATAATACTTTTCCAAGGGTGTAAATTTAAAATAAATTTTATATTTCTCATAAAAATCTCAATTTTTTTTATTATTATCTTATTTGATGCAACGTGAATAGAAAAATTCAAAACATTTCCACACTAATCAGAATTTTAGCAGGGAATTTTTTAAATTAATAAATGCATTTTTAGAAATGAGTTTTAATGAAATGAGTTTTATCATTGTCATTTTCTTTATAAGACATTCTCGACTAAAAATGAATATATCTTTTTACATTAGTGATTAAGAAACGTCTTTCTATGTTTTTGTCTAAAATTGAAAATTCTACAAATTTTATATAAAATAACTTTTCCAAAACTAATAGTATAATAATTTGATAAAATCTCGTGAACATTCCAATGCATAAAAGTGAAAAATCCTCAATTGATAAAGAAGAAAAAAAAAGCAATAAATATTCTACGGATATAAATTTTCAATACATTTTATTATTCGTGCCCGAGTAAAGAAATTGTATGAAATGTAATCGATGCATACATCACATCTGAATTAAATTATTTCTGTATTACATAGTTCTTAGCTAATGCTAAAATAAATTTTGAGCTATTTTGTTATATATTAAAATAGTATTTTTAAACTAGCGTGATAATAATTTGATTAAAATATCGCTTGAATATTCAAAAAAATAAAAACGAGAATCATAGAAATTTCAGTAATTTTTTTTGGAATTCAAATGGAGAGAGAGAGAAAAACATGTAAAAGCAACATTCCACAAATATAAATTTCCAATATACTTTATTATTTATGCCCGAATAAAGAAATCGAATAAATAGCAATCAACATAAATATAACATCTGTATTAAATTATTTTTTACTGTCTTATATAAAGTTAAAATAAAATTCAAGCTGTATTAATGTATTTTAAAATAATATTTTTAAAACTATCTCTATAATAATTTGATAATATGAATATTCGATACTTACGTATTATCGCAACCATAGTGGCGGGATTATAATAAGACCGAGCCAATTCTACAATGTGATAAAAAAGTATGAAAGAAAATGATATATGAAGAAAAAAATATTAAGTAATTTTTATCTGTATAGTTCTTACACCTTTATTTAACGATATATGAATTATGTTTTGGTGGAAAATATTGCGAAATGGTTTTTAAAATGGAATCAAAACAATTTTTTTTATCGTTTTCTTGGTCTTGTCGCCATCTGAATTCTGCCAAGTAAGACTCAAGAGGGTGTCGCAATACATGAATCTTACTGCTGTTAATAATGGGATACGGCTTCTCTCAAACCAATTACCACTTCTTATTTCGGCGTGTTGATTACAGATTGCCACGTTGCACTCCCAAAAAATCTATTTTCCAAAATAAAGCTTCATCGCGTATGAAAGAAAATAATAAATAAATATTTTGGTACATTTCCTAACGTATGGTAAAATGTTATATTTCTATAAAAATTCAACGGCATCTTTTACAGAATTCGGTAAATCACAGATTCGCATTTTAGAATTCGGGCTTGCCATTTTCAACGAATGGATAGGCTGAGAAAGGTGGCAAGCGGGAAAATTTGAAAGGAAGTAAATGGTTGCCGATTCAGTGCCTTAGATGCGTGCAACATTGAGGTTGCCAATTTGGCAATTTATCCCGGAGGTTGGCATGGTTGCGATAATCCGTAAGTATATTAAATATTCAAATAAATGAAATTGAGGCTTATAGAAATTTCAATATATTTCCTTTCACATTCCAATAAGGTGAAAAGCAAAAATACAGAAAATGTTAAAGCAACATTTTACTTATATGGATTTCCAATATATTTTATCATTTTTGCAAAAAAGGATGTTGTATGAAAAATAATAAATTAGAATATCATATTTGTATTAAATTATTTCTGATATATTACCTTATATACAGCTAAAGCAATATTTTTATTGCAATTACCGTTTTCCTCCAAAATGGATGAAAACATACATAGAATGAATGCATTAATCAAAATTAAGTAAATTCTTGTTTGCTTGCAGCTGGAAACTTATTACCTAGTAAATATGTACTTAATCAATCAAGCTTGTTTCATTATATTTACATTTTGCATAAAAATATAATAAATACTGAATTCCAGAAAACTAACGAATCAGTTGTTTATTTTTATTAAAGAAATCTGAATATGAAATATGCAGATGTTAAAATTATTTTTATAAACTTATATTTTAATTAAAATATTAATTATTTCTCAATTGCATCTGAATGTCATTTTACTAAAACGATAAAATCAGAAATTTAGAATGTAGTTAAGATTTAACTTATCTATTTTTCTGTTTGAAATTATTAACTACCTTTACATATATGTATAGTAGATGTTAAATTGTCAATTATTTGCTTGCTTATTGCTCTACGACCATTTTTCGTGCGTGAAGAATACTTCGAAAGAAAATATGGTGAAATGAAGAGATTTCATAGTGACCTATATAAAAAACTCCGATATATATATATATATATATATATATATATATATATATATATATATATATATATATATATATATATATATATATATATATATATATATATATATATATATATATATATATATATAATTCTAAGCATGGGTTTGTAAAAAAAATCTTAGTTACATATCTCAGCAAAATTCCTTATTTCACCAGGGTCGTAGAATTATAAACCAAACAAATAATTTTGCCAATTTAACTAAAACATATATCCGCTAAAATAATAAATGAAATGTTGTGACATAATCTTCAAAGTCAATACTCTCCTGTAATGGGATGGTTATTTCATTGGCCATTTTTTAGAAAGTCTACTTCCAATACCGGAGATGTCAGTTCATTGTTGCTTTTATCATTGAGATCAGTTATAAAATGATTCATGATGTAAAGGACTTAGAGAAAAACGTCATAAATTAAATATTCTGTCTCCTTAAATATAGCATTATAAAATGCTTATGTGATTAGTGAAAATATATTACTTGTAACACTTCCTAAATGAATTGATAAATTATTCTAGAACGAGGCTCATTTTATGAAATTCGTTATGGCGTTATACTATGAAATAGATTGACGGGTCGTAATTCAGGACACAAGCTCAATTTCTATCCATTCTTGTGAAATTCTTCATATCGAGGAGCTCTTGGAAATTTTGACATCACGAAAGAAACGTGTTGTGTTCCGATAGGTACCTGGGCAATGTGGCATCTATGGAAACAAGCACGCAGACTTCTTTGCAAAGAGGGGCGCACAAAGTCTCTAGCCAAGAAACACAGAGATTTCCTACCACACTATAAAGCTACACCTAAAACAAGTTTTTAAAAGAATTCAAGCTTCTAAACCGAAAGAAAGGATGAAAGCCAAGCGGTGGATAGCCAAGCGGATGACCTTTTAAGTATCCTTGATGGTCTATGCCGTGAAGTTGTGGCACAGTTTCGACTTCTGACGGGCCACGACTGTCTGGCTGAACACTAGCACCGCACTAGTATCTTAAATTCACCCAACTGTCCACCCTGGAACTTAACAGAGCCCATGAAGAGGACCCACCTCCACCGCTGTGCTGTACTGCATGGTAGCTCTGAATCATCGCTTTATTGGCAAGCCAGAGAACTTTTGAGATAATGACTCCGATCATCTCGTTTACGTTTATGTACTGTATTCACCTATCCTGTCTTCGTCTCATGTCTATTTTGTGATTTTTCATGTGTTTTATTTGTGTTATTCCTTGTATTTTCCCTGCCATTAGAAATAAAAAAAATCTATGAAACAGCGTTCTTATAACTTCTCAAATTTTGTTATGAATTGAATTAAGCTTAGTGCATATTAAAAGAACTTAACGTGATGAGTAAGTATATTCTACATTTTTTTGGAGATCAACGAAATTTTCTGGTCGACCAATTTGGTGAAAATTGAACTAAAGAGAATGATTTATTATCAACATCTACTATTGGGTTTACTTAGAAGTAAAATCAAGATTGTTTAATATAAAAATTGAATAATTTTTAGATATTACTTATAACTACATTACTACACTAAATTTTTTTAATATTTTTATGAGGCTTTTGATCACCCAATAATTATTGTCATCTGAGGAAATATTTTCTTATGGAAGTCCATATTTTTGTCCTACGAAACCAGGAAAACAACCAAGTCACCAATCATTCCAAACAACATGTATGGAAAAAAAAAACACATTTCATTTCTATTTATTCAGTTGTTTCAGTTATTTAACTACAGACTTCTCACTCGGAAGATCATTGTTTAACTATTTGGCAGCGATAACCCCAATTGTCAATTCAGTTGAAATTTATTTCTGTTTGTAAGATATAACCTTTTTAATAAATGGAATATAAATTACTGTTAACTTTAATATAAATAAAGTGAAACGAAACCACACACAATGAGCAGATTTGAACACTGAACAGATTTATATATTACTCAAAAAAAATTCACATTTTCGTCAATTTAAAAACTTACAGAACTTTAATTAGAAGAGATCTGAAGAACTGAATTGAAGATTTCAAAGAAAATTTTTATTTGAAACGTGGAATTATGAACTTTTGTTACAAATCAAATTATTTTCTTAGAAGCGAAAAAAAAAGCGATTTCCTTTGAATTAGTAAATTACATTAGGGGGTCTTAGATTGCAGTATCCTTTCAGCAACCTGCTACCTGGGAAAATGCCTTCTCAAAACTCAAATAAAAGATTCTAAAGAATTTCTACAAAAAAAAAGGATTTCTTTGGAATTATTAGATCGTTCTCTGTTCTTTTGAGGAAATCTAATATTCGATTGGTTTTCTATTTTCAAAGATCATAATTATATATTTAGATGCAACGTATTTTTTGGAACTTATTTGGTAAATATTTATATTCATGGAAGAAACAATATTGTGTGTAAATTTATTGTTATGAAGATAAATAAGAAAATAAAAATATATTTACATTAATTAGAGATTTGATTTATTTAATTTTCTTTAAAATTTTACTTTAAAAGACTCGTTATAATAACTGCTATTAATAGGAATATAGAGTAGCGGCTGTAATGATAAAAAATTGTTAAATTTTACGAATAATGATAAAACAAAATTGAGATATCTGCTTCAAATAGGGCATTCTTTGGCTTGTGCTTACACAAATGTGATTATTATATATTCTAAACTGATAATAATATGTCCCTGAAAGTAATGGAGAAAAGACTTATTACTCCTTCACTATGTTTTAGACCCAAATCAAAATGTTAGATTATTTTGATGTATTTTCAGCTGTTTATTTCTGCCAACGGAAGCTGCTAAGAACTGCCTTTTAATTTTAAATTATGTTCAAATGTTGAGGTTGATGCTTGAATTGACACCTGTATATCTACGACATACCAAATCACCAGAAAGGCGATTCGGCTTAGTTCGCTTGTCACCTTTATGGTTACTTTTTGTCCACGAGGTTGATTCTAAAGGAATCTGCTGTTTAAAATGTTTGAATTTAGAACTACTATAAACATTTTAACACAAAACGAGGTCCAAACCCTCAAATTTGAAGGCACGAATGCTAACTATTCAGCACCAGCAGAAAAAAGGACACTAAACACAGACTTTAACTCGCATACTCTCCGTAAGATGGTTTTTGCTTGAGTCAGGTGTCGAGCCGGCTATATTCTGGAACAAGAATAGCACTTTTCCTCTCCAGATTACTGATGCATCAATCCAAATATCTTATTATTATTTTATATAGAACAGTATAATTCTTAAGGACCAATTTAAAAAGATTTTTAACAATTATTTATTTCAAAATATAATTCATACAAAGAACTCATTTCTGTTGATGAGAAAAACTGTTTGCCATTTTCTCATGTTCATCTATCAGATAATTAAAAAAATGATACTCTTATTTTAGCTATTGGAAGAACATTTGTTTGCCACTCTATTGTCACTTTTTGCTCATATGGGCTGTATATACAAGGATCTACGGTTTAAATTGGATTCTTAATTACTAAAAAGATCTGCACTCGAAACAGAAATCGAACTCATTAACAGTTAAACCGATAATCAGACCATTAATTGTTCAACTGTCAGATTGTCCAGTAAAAGTGATACAAAGATTCTACAATATTGGAAATATTGCATTTAAAAACATATTACGAGTTGTTTGTTAATATTGACGTTGATTAATGCTTTCCAAAGTGAAAGTTATTTCTTCATAACTATAATTATAAAAGGAAATGATTGAAGATTAGCTACCAGTCTTTAATATCTGCAATATAATGTTAATATTTATTTTATATATTGTAGGTGGTTTAACGTGCACAATATTTATATAATTTAAATAGTTTATAATTACAGTTTATAAGAACCTGTTAAAATTAACGAATATGTATCCATAAAATGTTAAGTACACTGAATAAACAGAGAAAGCTTTCACTTTTTTATTTTTAAAAAAACAGATTAATCTTCTCTAAATTTTTTTCTAGCACCAGTTGATAAATTACTTGAATAACTAAGAGTTGAAAAGCTTAGTTAATGTTTTAAATAGTTAAGTCATTATAATCTTTGAAGAGATTTTCAGCATAAAAGCTTATATATTCCTTAATAATGTTTATTACATTTAATGAGCTATTAAGACTGCAGTTTAAATTATGAACCCTTATCATAATGTGGGTCTATTTCCTCTTCATCACGCGTTATACTTAAAATAAACTTGCGAAATTATGATCAAACAAGTTTTAAATAATAGACGCCAGACATTTTAAGAGTTATTATGCGGTTTTATTTAATTATTACCATTCCTACGAACAGTATGCATATATATACACAACTTGATATTTAATTATAAAATTTTAACAAATTACTATTATTTGCTGAAAGGGTGTTAGAAAACATTGCATGAAGTAAACAGGTACAATTTTATTTAAAAATAATGATAATTTAATCATGATTTTATATTTAAATTTAAGTATTAAATTGTATTTGATTTTGAATTATTTTTTATTTCAAATTTAGAAAATGTAATTTTGAAATATTCAATCTTATTTTTGAATATTAAAGGACAGTATAAGTTTCAATCAAAACATTAACTATATTAGTAGATATAATTTGAATACATTGATATTTTATTATTTCAAGCGAACTTTCTTGAAATGCTAAGGCTACTTTAGCGGAAGTATTTTCGGAAGTGTATTCGGAAGTATAATAGAGGAAGTATACATTTTAGAGTATGTCAGTAGAACTATATTTGGGAATATATATTCGTGTATTCGATCATTTTATGGAGGTATAAATTCGATGTATGAGCAACTTTCAGCATGAGTCATCTCAGCATATCCAGTACTGAATTCCCTCTACTTTTCGGATACGAGAATAATGTTTTCCCTATCAC
Organism: Latrodectus hesperus; assembly: GCA_037975125.1. Classification (NCBI taxonomy): domain Eukaryota; kingdom Metazoa; phylum Arthropoda; class Arachnida; order Araneae; family Theridiidae; genus Latrodectus; species Latrodectus hesperus. The sequence goes on from CM075858.1 coordinate 55,067,551, forward strand.
ATTATCCAAAGTGAAAAATGGTGGCTAAGTATGACTAACAAATTAATTTAAAAAATAATTTGGAATAAAATAGAAATCACACGAACAAATAATTAAAACCAAGGTAATTGATAAAGAATTTTATTTATTGGTAGAAAGCAGTTTAATGACATCTTATTGTAATACATTTCTTAAGTTTAACTTCAGAAGAAATTATAAAAAATAGAATTCGTTAAATAAATTATTGGCAGAGGGATAATTTTTAATGTTTTTAAAAAATTAAGGAGGTGAAATAATTTATAGTTTTGAGATACTAAATTCTTCTTGAATTAAAAATTATTGCTTTCTGTGAATGCTTAGTAAACCTTTTAATGACTCTAGCGAAAGCAATTTTCCCACAGGTTTTAAAAATAATGGAATGAAATCGTTACGATAGTTATTAAAATTAATGAGGTTAATTTAACATACTTTAATTTAAGTAGAATTAGAACCACTAGAAGTATTTAGAAAAGCTAAGACTAATTTTGGAAAGCCTTATCTTCTACAGTTAAATAGAAGCTTTGAAATTTGTAAAAATTATGGACACGTGAAAAAACCTTATCGGAAATTTTAACGTAGTTTCGCACTTAAAGTTGTAATAAAAGAGTTTAATTCGCGCGAGAAACTTGGGAATATTGTACACTTTTCAAAATTAGATGAGATTATTCCTTCTAATTAAGTTATATTTATCTTGAGAGTTAAGCGAATGGATTATGTAGAAAAACTGAATAATTAAGAAACTTTCTTAAGGTATTATGTTTTATCTACGAATAACAAAATATTTTTCGAAAACTGATAGGGTGAAACGGAATGAATGCAGCTAAAAAAAGCAATGAGTACTGAATAAGAAATGTAATTTACTTATTAAGGTAGAGTTGCATAATGGGCTATCGGAAATGATCTCGGGTGAAATTGCAAATTTAGAGACTTGGGTAAAAATTAATAACCATACATAAAAATAATCATCTTGGGAACATTTTATAGTTCTATTCAAATGTGTAAATTATGACCAGAGGATAACAAATCAAAAATGGGAAAAATGGGAAACTCGTAGAAATTCATCTATATTTGATTTGGCTGAAGGGTAATTATTATTTGTCAGAACTACTGCCATTATGGAGTAATTTTTTTTAAATGTTCACCAGGGACAGAACACTAGCATCAGTTCTTTAAATAATGATTGAACTTCAAATATGGTCGACAAATCTTTCAAAAATGAAAGTTTAAAAAAATCAGATATCTCTGTAATGCATAATCTTTTAGATGAAATTAAGAATAAATATTATATCAAAAGATTAACAAGGAGGTATTGAATATTATGTGCAAGAAAAAGAGTATTAAATTAAATGGATAAAAAATAGATTGTTGTTTTAATGATTTTTAAATATATTTTGAGTTATTTTGGTATTGATTTCAACTATTTATTTCTCCTGATTGAGAAGCCTTTTAAAATGCAGATAAAAATGTAGATTATTCGTTTGAAATAAATTTCATGTTGTTTAAATATATTAACATACTTAAATAACTAGTAATTCTGAAACGTGGACAGATAAACCAGGCCGACACTTTAGCTGTCACATATTTTATGTTATGCTATACCGGATGAACATTGCTCTTTAAGAAAGTCAATGAGCATAAGTCATTTCAGCTCGAAGGTTTTCTGATGAGGCAGACATTGTGAACCCATTACCACTTTTGGTTACGATGACGACGATTTTCTCCACTAAGCCATCATTGTCTTATATAAACTAACGTCTGTGTTTGGCAGTTGGATTGTTATAATTTTTAAAACTCTTCGGATATGTTTGAAAAATGCTTTATAAAATACATTTGCATAATTTTTTTCTGGTAATAGTTTGGAGTTTGAAAATGGAATATGAATCAGACAAATATGAAAGTTACAAGCATATGGCATTGTTAATTTTACATATATTTATTTATTCGGGTTAATTTTATTTACTTCAGATGAAAAAGATTCTAAGCAAAAGTTTTCTTTTCTGAGATGAAATTAAATGTAAATGTCAGCAACATTAGAGGGAATATTTCATGCAAAGTAAAGGTAAATATAATTAAAAACAAATTCCTTTTGCATTGAAAAACAATCTCTCTTCGAGAGAAAACGACTGGAAATGCAAAAAATAATTCTATTGTTGTGGAATGTTGCATTTATAGAAGGTTCTTTTTTACTAAATATGCAAATAAATAAAAAAATGAATAAATATTGATTTCGTTCCTATTGTCGTACGTCTTATTACCAAATGAAAAAATTAGTATTTGGTCGTTTATATGGGATGTTTGAAAATGATTGGTTATTTTGAGTCAAGAACTTTACGAACTTAGTGTAACGATTCTGGTTGTAATGATATAAAAAATGATGAAAATAATTATTATAAAATAGATCAGCGATATGTAAATTTAATGTACATAAATACTACACAAGATAAGAGCTTTCTGTGCCAAGCTCCAGATTTATGCCAGAGTGTAATTATCTATATATCTTAGCTTGTAATCTAACAAACTTTTCTGTTGTAAGTTGTCACACAACCTATACAACCGTCTGAACAATATAGGACAATCATTTATCTGGAACATTTGAAAATGACTGATCGTATCCCAACCACTATTTCGACTGACATGTACGGAGAAGGCAAAAACGTAACTTCCATTTTACACTTTTCACTAGTATCTGGGATAGAACAGTCAGGACTTTTCAATTAGAAAAATCCAGTTCTATTACTTCTCCACGGTAGCACGGAGCAACAATCGATAAACATCAAGTAGAAAGTAATAAAAGATGAGTCTATAAATGATTGCTTCTTTCGTTTCAGTTGAGATCATGTCTTCATCACGTTACTACAATTCTCATTGGTTTAAAATATTCATGAAGTCAGATAATATTCCATCTACGTCACATCGTACTGAGACGGTATCGTAAACTCGACTTATGAACGAATTTGCTGCCTGCCTTTAAAACGCATTCGTCGAGTGGCAGCAAACAAGGAAAAGTTTATCATGAAATGCCTGAGAATATAGTAGAAGCTCATTTTGTTAATAAAACGATCTCTTATATAACATCCAAAGCATCAGTTTGTGAAGCCATTTTCCATTGATTCAAGTAATTAATATGTTGACATTAGAATAGAAGAAAAAGTAATATGCAAAAAAACAAGACAAAACATCCACTTTATTGTTTGCTCAAATCGGCTGGACGATTTAAATTTTTAAAAATTTTATTAATTAATAGAATTCTAAATTAATAACTGCAATATTTGTAAACAATCTCTTTTAAATATTAAGACTGCCTTGAGCTGAAAACAATATTAAAAATTTTCTTAATTTGCATGTAAAAATTTTTTAAAAATAGTTATAATATACATATATATAATATATATATATATATATATATGTCAGAAATTGAAAAGTGTTTTACATATTTATTATTTTATATATTTTTTATATATTTACTATGAATTTAATATTTAACGCTTTATTCTAACTAACCTTTTTCAAAAAGAGATTAACAATTATGTAATAAAAAAGTTTTTATCCTTTACATTCTTCAAGGTCTAAACCCTGTAAAGCTAGACTTCTGATTACATTTATCACAATTTTTTTTCTGTGGACAAGCGAACACAATTATAGGAAACTTAAATACTTTACTTTTATTTCTTTAAGTAGTAATTTTTTTGCTCAAAAACGATTTGTTTTGAAGTGGTTTCGCTATTTAATGTACTTATTTTCAAGTTAATTCATTTATTTCTCTTATTTATAATATGTTGTAATTGCAATAATATTTAAAACTAAAAAATGCATTTAAAATTATTGATAATGTTAGGGCATCGCGAATAATTTAATTAAAAAAAGCTATAAAAAGTAATTAGAAGCGTAAAAGAAAAAGACAAATGTAGTTGCATGTATTATTAAATTCAAATAGAGGTAAATAAATTTCCTTGAAAATAAAATATTAGAATTTTTAATTATTTAAATTTTTCATAGAAAGTTTATAATCATGAAATTTGTGATATTTTTTTGGCGTATTTTTTATGCAATATTTTTAACGCAAAAGTATTTTAACACTAGACTTTCGAAGGAAGATAGACTATCTTTAAATATTTCTGAACAATTTAAATAATATATATTATTTAAAAAATAACAAATATAAAATCGTACTCAATATCCGTTTCTTCATTTATTTATTTGTATTTTAAATAAAGTTTAATGGTTTGTAAATACTAAAATAACATTTAAAATACGAATTTCATTATCCCTTTATTATATAGATTTTACAAAGAAATAATATTGCAGCTCAAAATAAAAAACACTAGAAATATCCTGTATAGGATATTTCTAGTTTCTTTAAGATTATTGCTTTGGACGATAAAATAGCGCATATTATTAACAGGAAAAATGCACATAAAGCAGAAATGATATTTAAAAAACATTCTTAAGTTGTATATAAAAAATATTCTCATTTAAAGCAATGTTCTTAAAAAATAACCTCATATTTTAGCATTTTGAAACTTAATTAATAATTTTACGACTAATAATAAATGATGTTTAAAGTATTAAGTTATAGCTCTACAACACAAAGTGACACTTCTGAGTAATTCAATTAATTTTTATGACACAGTTTTTTTCATCCCGAATAAAAATATAAGGGTTTACTTAGAAAATAAATTATGAATAAAAAACACTTAAAATAGTGGTTTAGAAAGAATGATGAATTTTTAACTAAATAGAACCTAAAGTTTCATGAATATTTAAATTTATGTATTTAAAGTTATAAACTTAAATTAATTGTTAAAAATATTATTAAATAGCAAAAATTGGTGAAAAAGACGGGATAAAGTAATTCCTAACTATATATATATATATATATATATATATATATATATATATATATATATATATATATATATATATATATATATATATATATATATATATATATATATATATATATATATATATATAAACACTATTAATGCATAGTTCTTACTAAATTATACAATTCCAATTTTTATATTTCTTTATGATTGCTTAGTAATATCGTTTCAAAATGAATTATTTGAAATAAATTTTATAGAAATATGCGCATTTTTATAAAAGATTTGGTAAAAACAGTATGTTACTTACAATTTAGATATTTTTCTTACAATTAAGTTATTCAAATACAATCTTTGGAAAAATTTGCAATTGCAGTTACCCAGGCTAGTTCTTGTATTTTTCACCACACTGAATAATAAATACTAGAATAAATATATTGTTAATCAAAATGATGTCCGATATTGATTTTACAAAGTCAAACATATAAAAATAATTTTGCTTATGAAATCATTTAATGAATATATTTTGTGATTAATCAATATTTTCTCAAGCAAATTGATGAATTTGTAACGCATTAATGTCTGCATAATGTTACCGCAATGCTTTAAAAATTATTTTTATTCATAAGTACATACTTTTCAAAAAAATAATAAAATGCTTTTATGCATCAAAATTGGGATATCAGTTTGGATTAATGGCGGCAGTTTCAATTTTTTTATTAGCATCTGCTTTATATGAATTAGGCTATTGATACAGGATAGGTGATTTATTGATAAATAAAAATATATTTTGGGTATTAACTTAATATGAGTAATTTATTAATAAATTATTATGAAATTTACTTTTTTCAAACGAGTAAATTATTATAAAAACTAGCTAACGGCTTTTAAAAATAACTAAATAAGCAAGTGCAATAGCACAGAAATCAGAAACATTTCTATACGTAAATGTAGTTATCTGCTTTTTAAATTGTAATTCAAATATAAATTTCTTTCATCACATTTTAAAACTTTTGTAATGATTGACACAAAGTTATAACTCAATGTAATTCATACTAGTTATACTATTACATAATGTCTGTGTAAGAGTAGGTCTCATAAGAAATTTCTTAGTCTTTTTTAAAAAGTAGAACAATTTGTATCATTCATGGCATTTTAAAAACGTGTACATTTCTTTTCCTCACAATATTGTATAACATAAGGTGAAAACTAAATGGTCCGTTCTCAATTTCAAAGATTCTTTTCTTGTGCCAAGTATTGTGATATCGTTGTTTACTGAATATGAAGTGAATATGTCGTTGTTCATTGCACGATAAAAAGTGAGTGTGTCATTGTTAACAGCACAATAAGAAGTAAGTGTGTCATTGTTCACTGCACAGTAAACGGGCATCGGTGGCTTGGTTAATTAGGGCATTGTTATCATTATCGGAAGGTAGTGAGCTCGAATCTCGGCTTAATCGAGGATCCGTCGTGTTGGTGGCAGGGGCAATTTGAAACTGGGCGTGGTCGCAGTGTCTTTCAAGTAAAATTATACCCCTGAGGGATGGCAGACCATGTATTTTGAGGGACTTCTGCTTGGTCCTTAATTCAAAATTACGAAGACTCCTCAACAGGCTACTTCTAATTGATAGAACCCAACTCAGGGAAGAATGCTGGTGCAACAACAACTGCACTCAATACAATAAGAAGACTTTTAAAAATTAAAAGTGACAGAGGGCCTAATGAGAAGTTTCCAAATTTAATCATATTTTTTATTAATAGAAAAAAAATTAAAGGAACTATCAGGATAGTTGCCTTTATTTAATTTCCTATTGTCTCAAGATGTACCTTCATAAAATAGATGTACCTACATAAAACAATATGGATTAGCCTTTTTCTGTTTGAACTAGTGGTAAGATTGCGAGCGTAACAAATGTAATGGAAAGCCCAAGATTTGATCACAATCGCTATGGTAAATTGAAAAATGGATATAGCGATTTCGTTTTCTGCAGGAAAGTCTTTTGACGTGGCTGGTTGAGATTATCTGAGTTTCCTACATTGCGATACGTGAATATGGCCCACTATTACCAAAAAATCTTAAGAAAAGTAATAAAATATGATGGATAGTATAAAAACTTTAAAACAGTCTCATGCTGATTTGCTGCCGAACATCCTTATACCTTTGGGGGACCAAATATCTTTACCTTTGCATTCAATTTCAACCTTTACTTCCGTCCAGAAGCACATGGTCTTTAAATACCCATAGAGATCCAGTTGTTTTTCAAATTGTAATATGAAAACTCAGTTGAATGTGAATAGTAGGCCTTATATTGCTCTAGACGTGTATATTCGATATCTAAATAAATGTATGTTAAGATTATATTTTTAAAGATATTTACTGAAAAACCTCACAATAATAGCCATTTAAATATTAGTAAGGAACAGGAATGTTTTTGTTTAAAAGAATAAAAGATTGTTGCTCATTGGTTATCTCCAAAAAGTTCTTTCATCCATAAAACATCAAAAAAGGGTAAGGCTTTTAAGCTGATAAAATGTTTGGAACATAAATTTTCTGAATTCTAAAAACACATAAAACCTCCAATAATTCATGAAACAGTTGAGATATCTCAGTTTCAAAGTAATGTTATGTATTATTTCCACATAGAAAGGTCGTAGTAAGTAGTTTGTTTCTAATGGCAATCTCTTATCTGTTATTCTTCCAAAAAACATTATTCATAAAGCAATAAAAAACGTAGCAGGGAAACTTTAACATTAAATACAGCGGAATTTCAACAAATGTCCTTTGTTATTTTTTTGCACGGTTCTGAATAAAATAACTTGAATCTACAGTTTACTGCTAAGCCTAAAGTCTGCATTGCATCACGACGTCAGAAATAAATCCAACAGAACACATAAAGATAAAACCAATAGGGAGAAAGCATAAAAAAAGAATTGAAAAACGGATTTATGCGTATATTTTTCTCGAATTTAAACTAGTTTTTGGTTTTTTTCAATCGTTTTCAAGCGAAATCTAATCACATTTTTAAGCAAATCTTAAAAGAAAAATATTATTCTCCGTAATCTCCACGAAACAGGTTACACTCTTTTTTCCCCAAATGGAATTTATTCTGAAAGGTTGCTTTCGTATAAAAATCAGTTTATAGAATTCTATCAAAAATGATAATTTTATTGAATTTAGCAGCTTTTGTGTGTGTGAAATATAAAAGCATAGTAAATTTTGGAGTATTTATTAATCTTTTTTAAATCTTGATATTCAAATCGTTACTAGATAGACTCTAGATTTTTAGTGTGTCAGTTTTAACATTATTTCTCTTATTGTTTTTATTCTCTAGGGATATTTTTGTGATTTATTCCAAGACTTCCACTATATATCTATCATTTATGGTTGTGATAGTTTGTTTGTAAGGGATTTCATTTATGAGACTGGTTTAACTCTGGTTTCCTGTTGGTAAAATATATATGAGTAATGTACCAAGTATACACGTAAATATAACGCAATGAAACTATGATATTTAATTCTAAATTATGATATATTTCTTTTCTGTGTAGTAAATACGTTTTCCTAATGTTATACTTTTTACTTTTAGTGACGTTTGTCATATAGTTTAGTTGAATAATTTTAATTCATTCAATCTATATAACTTAGATATCTAAGCTGGTGACTTATTTATCCTAAGCTGTCTGATGGCAAAGATTTCATTCCCAGATAATTCTGTCTTTAAAACTGATAGGTACACATTGACAAACTATTGATTATGTGCAAATATTAGCTTAAAGAATATATATATATATATATATATATATATATATATATATATATATATATATATATATATATATATATATATATATATATATATATATATATAAATTTTCTACTGTGAAAAATTCAAGAGAATTTATCGGATGTTCAATTTTTTTAACTCTTCTTGCTTAAAAATTATAAGGTATTGTCTTTGGATGTATGTAAAGCCAAATTTGCATTTATTTAATGTGAGGCAATCTATTAGGTGATTGAAAATAATGTAGAATAATTTATTGGAAAAAAATACGATAAATTCTTGGCTGAAATACGTTCTATCCTATTTCGGATGGATTTTATTGACGACTGCATAAGTGTGAAGTCACACACTTAACTTATCTAACATCATTACTAGTAACTTTATTGGATAAACTCACCTTTAATGATTTTTGACTGCTAAACAAATTGGGTAATTCATTGAGAGATATAAAGACACGATTATGTCTACAAATATAAAAGGGCCCAAAAGCGTGAAAAGCTTTAGCTCTATATGAATATGAGAATGAATATAGATGCCAGTATTTGTATATCTGCAATGGATTCATAAAATGTAAAATGAACATGATCTGAAAAATATTTTATTGTAACTATGTTTTTACTTTTAAATAGTATGCATATACCTTGTCACCTGTAAATGTTTGTTTGTTTTATTACATTACATATATTCAGACTTGTATGCTTGATTCTTGAGATCCGCTTGTAAGTCTCCGTCGATAATAGCACAATGACAGATGTACAACCACAGAAGATAACGAAGAAAATACCCAGGGCCAACGTGGGAATCGGACCCACACTCCTACGCTCGCAAGCAAAACCTGTTAATTGAACAGGCATCAAAACTATAAGGGATTGCGCTTGAATTTTAAGACATAGAATGACTGAAACAAGTAATCTTTACCATATTGTGATGCTCAGTGTTAAAAAAGTTACCTGTTTTTGGATGTTGTTGTGGTTCGGTTGGAAACAGCGTTAAAATGAAAAAAATGTCGTTATTATGATTGGAGGGTGATTGGTTCTAAATCTGACCCATATGAAGGACTGTCGTGTTCACTAATGGCTATTGTGACTTGTAAGGCTAGTTGGGTTTGCAGCTTTCAAATGCTGTCGCGTGTTACAGGGAAGAGAGGGCCAACTCAGTTATCGACTTCATTGCTTTATAATGATTCGAAATTGCAAGTAAGTTGGATATGTTCAGTGGCTTTTCGGTAAGGAGATGGAATTGTATTGTGCAAAGAAACAAATATAAAGGAAACCTGCTTTGTATTCTAGAATTTTAAATTATAGAATTTGATGTAAAAGTAGTTCATGAGAACTGAGAAAGCTTATTATTATAGAGAATATGATAATTAGAAAAAATAGAAAATTTTAAATTTGCACATAGAGTATTTCATTTATTTAATGTGTCAAGTTTTTACAAAATCAATTTTAGATATAAATTGTTTATACAACGGGTAATTTACTACATCATTGTCTATTTGCAGAAATAAACTTTGCACAATAATAGCTGAGTTAAATTTTAAAATATCTTTTATCAATAAATTTCATAGAAAAATATTAAAAGAATTTTTTTCTAGTTTTTAAAGCAATGCATTTAATGATAAATGCTATTTATTTCAAGTAAGGAGTTTTGGAGTGATTCGTGTTTTTCTTTATGATTTAATTATTTTATTTCTATCGACAAAATTCTGGTATTTTAATAATTAATATTGTAATTTTTGTATAGAAATAAAACGAAGAATTATTGCAATTAAAAGAGAAAACTTTCCTTTTATGTATTTTTAATGTCAAAGATTAAAAATTTGTAGTTTTGCTGAGACTAAAAATAGTTCTTTTGCCAATAGTTTTACTTTCATTGCGTAATTTAATTTAGGAATTTTACTATCTTTCTATTTTTTTCAAAAATAAAATTATAAATAAGTTAATGTGAAATTACTTCGTTCAATGCATGTACTTAACTTTAATAAATAAAGATCTCTGCTTAGTAAAAAGTTTAAATTTCAATAAAATTAAAATAGAATGCTTATTTGATAGAATTGAAATTTTCAATGCATCACATTAATCTTATGTAATAACTAAATAATAAAAGTTTTTTGCATTAACCAGACAATCAACAAAAAATAGCTATTTTTTTACATACGCCTTTTATTATTTTAAATAATTTTTGTTGGTTAAATAACTGTGTATTTTATCGTATTGTTTACTACATCAAATGTATCTATTTGTAAAAGAGAATCACATTTTTTAAAAATCTCTAACTAGAATTTAAATTGGTGAACTTAAGAACTTTATATAAATTTATATAATATTATCATTAGTGAAAAATAATTATCAAAATGGGTCATAACCAATAAAAAACATATTTTCTTCGATAAAAATGATCATTTTAATTACAGGAAAACTAATCTGATTCTTAAAATTTATTCTCTTTTCATTGTAGAAATTCAAAAAGCTTTAAGCTTATAGAGTTTTAAACTTTAATTTTATATATTATTTGAACCTGAATGAAAAAGATAATTGATAAGTGTTTTGGTTTATTCCATCTACTATTTCGATCAGTTCATATACAAAATAGTACTCCATAGATACATGTTTTTTAATTGAAATCTATGGCAAATGCTCTTTAAAGTGGCATTGAAGCAAACGTTTTTGGAGTTTTGAAATCACTATACTGAGTACTAATATATTTCTGATAGTAAATATATTTAAAATAACTGAAAATACTGGAAAACATTATGCATTGCAAAAAATATATATCCATCACGTATCTTATAATCCCTTGCAATAAAATAATTATTGAAATTTTAATAATTTCATCAAAGATTATATATATATATATATATATATATATATATATATATATATATATATATATATATATATATATATATATATATATATATATATATATATATATAACTTTCCTATTCAGAAAACCATTATTTTCATCAAGTAAGATAAAAGTTCTTGTAAAATATTTAGATAAAAATTATAACTTAATGATAACACAATTTTATGTTTGCAGAACAATTCGTTAGAATAAAAAAAATTTGAATAAATTCTGAATTATGCGTATTAATTTCCCTGATCACTCTGTGACAAAGTTGCAATTGTAAGCAAACTTTGAATGAAATATAAAAATTAAAAAACATAATTATTATTATACATAAAATTAGATTAAGATAGATCATAATATCTTAAAATATGCATATGAAAATATTTTATACTTATGAAGACTATAACACACACATAAATATTTGTTTCTTCCTTTTAAGTCAAAATAAAATCTCTAAAACTTTTCAAAAACCTTTTTGTCAATACTCTATTTGAATATTCTACAAATTTCTATAATCAACACTTTTTACATTAACTCTTAAAATTTTTTCTTGTCCACAAAACTCATTTCTGACAACAAAGGAATCAATATCAAGAAATTGAAGCTATACAAATATACATTCCCTGGAATCGAGTTTCAGACAGAAGGCACTCACATCATCAATCTAAAACTCGATTTCAGAAAATATTTTTCATAGTTTGCTAGAAGTCACTTTAAAAATATTAAATAGAAAATTGATCATATATTGAAGAATATAAATGCTAAGTTTTTTTAAGTTATTTTCTTTGATATTCTTCCTATTTCTTTTTGAACTAATTGCCTGTTTGTGAAAACCAAGCAGATGATATTTGGTTTCTTATTTGTGCAACATTGGTATTTACTAAAAGTTACATTATTTTACATTATCTCAATCCCATTTAAAGTTGCTGAATATATACAAAAATATATCAATATAAAAATAATCAATGTTTTTTAAATATCAGTTTATGGTCTGGGGGAGGGGTTGATCAAATCGGAATCTGCAATTTACTGTAAATTCCAACACTTACCCCTAATGTAGGAATCGAATACATGAATTACTGCTGAATTGAAAATAAAATATTAAAGATAAAATTCAATTTTTGTAATTATATATATATATATATATATATATATATATATATATATATATATATATATATATATATATATATATATATGAAAAAACTGAAAAACTGTATTAAAACTAATACATATAATTTATATTGAAGACAAACATTTTTTGGAATTACATTTTGATAATACTATTTTACGTGTTGTTGTGTAAAAAAAAGATTTCAAAATATGAATGAAGTGTAACTGTTGTCTTGGAGATCACGTAATCAACAGTAAAATAATTGTATCGTTAGAATATAATTTTTATTTAGCATAAAAAATTATTGAAAATTTGTCATTTTAATAATTTTAAGTAATTTTTTTGGTAAATGAATTATTTAAAGTTATTAAAACGAAAAATGTTTTAAAATTTTACTTAATGACATTATGTATAAAAATGAATGAGACTATTTCGAAAATATATGAGAATAAGTGCTAAAGCAGTGTAATTGGCTAACAGTACAAAAATATTGTTAAATACATATAGTTTGTGGTTATAATCTATGAATTATTATACTTTGATCAATGCTTATTTTTATAAATATGTATACTTCATTTTCGGCTTATATTATTATAAAAGATTTTTGCCTTTCCTAAGAATACTTTTTTGATTCAATGTATAAATATTTTAAAAACTTCAATTTAATCTGCATTTCAAAAGAGATAAATGGAAATAAATAATAAAAAATATCGTACTGAAATAAACAAAAGATATTTTTCTGATTTCGTTGCTAAGACAACACAAAAAGATCATAAATTATACATTTTTTTCTACTCATTAAATAAAAAAAAGATATTTTCAACGAATTTAACTTAATTTTTAAAAATTTATACGAAAATAAAATAGGCTTCTACTATACTCAATTTAAATATACGCTCATCACATTTTTTTTATTTGAAGAAAAGCATTATCGAGTATAATTTGATTTATTTTTCATCATTAAACTTAACGGATGAAATCAGTGAAATTTCGAGGAACAGGTGCGCAGTTCCCACGAGGGAAAAGGAAAAAGAGAAATACTATTTGGTAATAAGTAACAGTGCAAATTATCCATTTCGAATAACGACTTTACACACATACACGCACACATTTCAGCTAATTCTACTATTTTAGTTTTAACTTAACCATTTATTTTAGAAAGTAAAAAATTTGATTTTACAATAAATTAGTCAACGTGTATATCTTATTTGTAAAGTTAATCTTTTTTATTATAATGAATAGAAATTCAAATATTCAACTGAAATTCAAATTGAAATTTGGCATAATTTCTTTAGCATGCATTATTAAATTCGATTGTAAAGTATATGAGTTATCATTCTTAGAAATAATATGGAAAAAGTTGTCGGAAATAATTGAAGTATATGCTCAAAATTAATCTACTTGCTCAACTTAATAAAACTACTTGTATTGATAGATTGGTAATTTACTAAACTTCAATTAGAAATGTGAAGATAAAATTTATTTTTTATTTTGCATAAACAGAAACGAAAATTCTTGTCTAGAACTGACGTGAAAATTAGTAATATAATTTAAAAATATGTTGCCTTTTTTGTTTTAAATTTCAAATGTCTGGCCAAGTTCACTAGATTCGGAAGCTCTAATTTCTAGTGGTAAATGTGTATCTAGATATCGAGAATAAATAGTGATTTTGAAAACCAACTTTTTGACATTTATTTAGTTTTATTCAAAAAACGAAATAAGTTTTATAAACACGAATAACTGTGTGAGGCGCGGAACTAGTGAAAATTTTCCTGAGTTAATAAGTTATTAAATATTGAAGTCATGTTCTCTTTCATCTGTGTTCCAAAGCAATTCTGATCAAATGAAAATTGAAAAAACCGAAAACACTTTCGCTGCTGTGGGAAAAAACTGAATTTCTAAAAATTTAAAGAAAATTGCAAATATTTCTTAAAATAGTACACTGTGGGAATGTTAAAGAAAGGAAATCAGATACCTTAGTTATTTTTCTCCAAACTCAGAGTTTACGCATAGATGACAATTTTAAAAAGAGATGAACAAACCTTTTTTTGTTTTTACTTTTGAAATTAAATTGCATTTAGGAACGGTGTTATATTGTTTAAATGAATTGTTTTACGGCATAAGAAGCTTCCATGTTACTTCAATTGAGCGTTTATTATGGTTTCAAATCAATTACAAAGACCACAACCAAAACGATTAACAAACAGCAGAGTTAAAACCAAAAAAGGCAGAAAAGTAAATAATCATTTTATATAGTTTAAATCCTTTTTGTATTGGTGATGTATTAAAATTTAGTTGAAATTTTTTGCTCGAAAAAATAGTCGAAAATTACTCGAAAAAATACTTGAAATTTTTTAATGAAGACGGGAAAAGTTATTCTGTAATATAAGAAAAGAATACATCATATACACAGCATAATAAAGTAAGGAATAAATATGTTATAAATTTATATCATAATAAATGAGAATATAATGAGCGAAAACTCCCCAATTTAGAATGTCATTATGGGCTTCCGTGTATAAGCTTTCTAAAATTCGTTCAAAGAATTAGAATTGGCTTAGAGGACTAAGTCTTTTTTTCGGAAGAATGCACCAGTGAAAGGGTATGGAATTTAATAACTCAGTGATAAATATTCTATTTACGGAACTGGCTGACAGAGTGATTAAAGAACTTCGGAAATGGTTTCATGAAGCGTGAAGAAAATACCGATGTATCTTTCACACTTTCGAATTAAGGAAGTTGAATAAGTTTCACCCGGAATGCTTAATTATGCTTCCGGTAGCGTTGCAGGAAATACAACTTTATTCCTTACTCAATTAATTTTAACTTTTAAAAGCTACTTTCTTCATTTTATTCACCAAGTAAAAAATGTGTTTATATATTCATTACACAGTTATTTTCAGATTTTATTAAGGTATATATCTGTTAATGAAAAACACATATTTATAATATGGAAAAATGTTATTTTTATACTACATCATTGTCAAAAGCAGTCATATTTTGTGCAGAAAATAAAAGAAAATTTATCCAAATATACAATATAAAACAACGAAACTAACTAAAGAGATATTACAATGATCGATTACATCAATTTTAAATAAAATAAATTTCTTAAATTTCGTTTTCATGTATGAAACTACAATTTCGAAATATTATTAAATACTAAATTTTAATGAAAGATGAATTAGAAATATATTACATTCATAACACTTGCGAAGACATTTTTCTTAAGGAAAATATTCTAATAAAATATCAAATAATGACACTTTTAAAAATATTACTCAGGTATTATGAAAAAAATATTTCTGAGCAATATTTCATATAATACATACAAAAATAAAATAAATCTCTATTATTAATTCCATAATTTTCTTTAATTTAGGATTAAAAGATACAAAGATTATTCCAAAGTAATAATTGGAAGAGAAGAAATATATACATAAAATGCACTCTATAAAACGTTAATACTTTTTAATTTGATTAAAAATAATATGTAACTGTTTTATTTTTCAATCATGATGAAGTCTTAAGAAATGTTTCACTGTTTAATTCATCTTTACACATTGAAACTATTACTCTTGTATAATAAGTTTACATTTACCACTTTTAATTAAAACAATGTATTTTATAATATAGGATATATATATGTTACAACATGATATAGTTTACAAGTAAAACTAAAATTATAATTAATGCAAATAGTTGATAATTAAAACGCACTTGATTAAAATATTATTGCCGTAATAATAACAATGTTTTATTATATTTAATTAATTAACAAAAACTGCTTTATTAATCGCTACTATATATATATATATATATATATATATATATATATATATATATATATATATATATATATATATATATATATATATATATATATATATATATATATATATATATATATATATATGTGTGTGTGTGTGTGTAATGAAAGCTTGATTTTCGAGACATTCAGGTGAAACTGATCGTCAGTTTTATAAATGCATTAAATATAATAAACAAGATTTTGCAATATTCTTAATATTCCAAGTCGCATATCTGTAGGTAGAGTACAAATTATTGATGAGTTAATGTTGCCAATAATCACTATAATAAATGCTTAAATTCTCTCACTGGTAAGAGGTGCAGCTAATGCAATTAAAGCGAATTCAGCTGACGGAATCATTTATTCACTAGTGTGTTTATTACTGTAAATATAATGTAAATTTTAAACATGACGCCATAGTTGGTTGATGTATATTTGATAACATATGGCTGTATACTTGATTAAAATTAGAAATGGAGAACAAATCATTTTATTTATTTAAATTACACGGTTTGAAAACTTACGAGAAAATGATTTTCATTTTACAGGGAAATTTAGAATAAATATGTAACAAATGCATATTTTAAAGTTTTAAGTACATGAAGTATTTTCTGTCATACAAATGTTCTAGACATGGAAATGTCAGCATCAAATGTAGCAAGCTTAAAATGTTGAGAGCTTACATGTTTAAAAATTACCAATAATTAAGAGATTACAACTTATCATAAAATCTTAACTTAAAAATGTGAAAAAAGTTTATAAAAAGATTAGACTAAATGGATGAAATTTATGCAATTGTTTTTGTTTGCTAAGGTGTACTATTTAATATTCCCATAATACATTATTGCAGATAATTTTAAGAGTTAGATAATCAAGCAGTATTTGAAATATATTGTTTCTTTTTGAATTTAAAGCCTGTTTATTATTCTTTCAAAAGTGAAATGTTGAAATTCCAAGAGGATGATTTACGGCTCAAGTTTATAGACAATGTTTATTTGAGTAAAATTAAAAACTATAGATGCTTTTAAATTCAATGGTTGAAATTCTAGTGATTTCTGGTGATATGTCTTAATAAAATGTACCAAACGATACCTTATACTTCAATAATTCAGCAATTGAGAAAAAATAATATATCAACATGAGTTTTTATGTAGGATTTCTAAATATGGATTGATGAATTGCATCATGATACAAAAAAGTTGTTACAAATGACAACAAATATTTTTTCTCAATTCCGTATATTGATATACTTAAAAATGCATCAAAACCGTTGATTCATACTTACAAAAAGCAACACCATAGCTCCAATTATCATAAAATAATTCAATGTGTTTTCAAAGAATGTATGTGTATCAAATTGAAAGCTATTATTTTAACAGAGAATTTAATTTTGCGTCAGAAAATTTTCTGCCTTTTTGATCTTTTATACAAACATAAAACATTGCATTTGCTGTTGAAGTCTCAAAAAAGAGTGTAGATAAGTACTGTGAAATCCTTTCTTTTCCAGTCACTACAAAGGCGATTTAATGAAAAAAGAGATTGCAAAGAGCATTAAAGAAGAGAAGAGAATGAATTTAATTTGCATATGAATAGAAAAGGGGAAAGTTTTTTAGCACATTTTCAATATATTTTCTCCCATTATTTGCTTTTAAAATAAAAATGCCTTTTTTTCTAGGGAAAATAAAATATAGCTATTTCGAGAAGAATCATATTCTTCCTGGCTTCTTGTGCATTTTCTAAGACAGGAGTGAAAAAATTAGGAAACTACTCTATGATATTATTATAATTATTCTGCATATATTTATAAAAAAAGTCTTCAGTTTTTAAAAAATACATATAGTTATAAATCCAATGAAAGCTTGAATAATTATTTTTTATTGTTACACTGATTCAAACATTTTAAATATATTTGAATATTTTGAACTAATTATATATTATGTTTTTTCTAGCTATAAATTTGAAAATATAAATTATCTTTTGTTTTAGCTAAAAAGGAAGCTTAATGATTTAAGCAACTTTTATTTGGCATATTTTAAATTATTAAAAATTCGTCATTGTTTATAGTTTTTTGAGAATATCATATGCACTTATTAATTATAAATGTCGAATGAATATATTTTTAAATAAAAATGCTTCAGCAATTGTAACAATAATTTTTAATCAAAGAAATTGCATATTTTAATCATTGTTCTATCCATCAATATAAAGATTGGTATTTTAATTAGCAAAATATGCAAATTTATCTATGATATAAGAATGCTAAAATATTTTATTTTTGTTTTGGCCCTGGTAAAATGTATGAATGATAATTAAAATAATTGTTTTTGGAGTACTTTAGTTCCAAATTACAATTTGAATATCATATTTTTATCGCTTATTTTAACATTTATTGCAAAATAAATTACGAGGAAAGAATAGGTTTTAGCATTAATTTTCTTACATTAAATTAATTTGAAATTATTTTCTAGACATCATATTACTAAAAATTATTATCAATTTATTTCAAAATTTACTCCAAAAACATGAGAGCAACTGATTATTTTTGCAATAATTTAATTAAAATTATTTTCTACATATAATAATGATTTCTAACTCGTATAGTAAACCATCTTACAAAAAAGTAAATGAATGTGAAAATAAGTTATTTGCTATAAATTAAGTCTTAATTCTTTTTCCTGGCTATCATATTTCTACAGTTGTAATCATTTTTTATTTGCATGCCTTGTATTAATTATATTATGCACTCGAGAACATTTTCATTCATGAAATGTTACAGTTCGTGATATAAAACATGATAAGAAATATTAATTTTGCTGCTCTAAAAATCCTTTAACACATACTTAAATTAAATAATTTTTGCTTTAAGGCTTAAAATAATTTAGTTATGCATAGGTAAAATTATTTTCATGCTATATTAGCTTCGTTTGAAAATAATAATTATTTTAAGTAAACTCTACTTGATAATTATCATAAGAAATATCCCACTGAATTTGCTATTTATTCAACCAACGAAACATATATTTCTTTTAAAAAATGAAGCTTTGCTTACTTTCAAAAGAGAGGATTTATTTGTTAAATTTATCAATATCTTTGAAATACATTTAGAATATTCTCATTTTTAGTTAGAAGCTTATTTAAATATTCGTATGTGGCTCTAAGAAAAATCTTTTTTCAAGTCTTGAAAGTATCTTTCAAAATATAGAGGAATTTATTTTAAGGAATTACGAATACTTTGAAGTAAGAATTTTGGATATAATTTATACAAAAGTTTTCGTGGGATTAAGTTCATAAAATACGTTAGGTCTTGGGAAAAATATAAATAGAAAATGAAGTACAAAATATTCTGAATAATTAATATTTCCTCTGCGATAATTACGTTGTATAATTAATTTATTAATAATTAAGTATTGTTCGCAATGTAAATGAAATCATTAAAAATGATTAAAATATGAATTCAAACCGGTAAAAAAATTCTTGATAGTTAAAAAGGATTAAAATTACAAAAATAAAAGTTTTTGTATTAAGTTTTGGAATAATCGCAGTCCTTTTATGTCAATATTTTTTGTGTGTATTCTATCCTTTAATGTAAATGTTGTATGAATATAAAATTTTGTTCCTTGCATTTTAAATATGGATGGATTTTTGGGAAATATAAATAGTTATTATAAGTGAGTTTTTCCTAAGTTTGAAACTATTAAGTATATAATTTTATGTTAATTATGAAAAAAAAGTTATTCAATAAAATTTTTTAGTAACTGCATCAACTTAGAGAGATATTATAAGTATTTATTTGTTAAAAAAACAGGGATATTTATTTATCTTGAATAAAATCTAACCTTTCCAATTTTAATTAATTGATCATTTATTATATTGATTTTCTATTAAATAAATTAATAAAGTAAAGCTAAAATAAAATTAAAACATAAGTTAATAGAACACTTTATACCTTGTAAAATTTAATCATTAATCATTAAACAGCATTATGCAATTTTTTATACAACTTAATTTTTATAAACGTATTATTTAAATAAGAAATAACAATGGTGTCTTTAAATAAAAATAATGATTGTTATTATTATTATACATAAAATATAAAAACATTTTCATGAATCGTTTTGTTAAAAATTTTTACGTAATGGATTTTAACTACTTAGGCTTTTCTGTAAAAGATTCATAGATTATTCTCCTAAATACCCATAAGCTCAAGCTGAAAAAATATTGCTTGAAAGATTTTCTGTTGCTTAATTCTTTTTAAAAATCCTAAAAATATACATAGAGAAATTTTTTGAGATCGAATATTACTTTTAAAATTATTCTTCCATTAGAATTATTGTAGATCATTCTTACGATCTATCAGATTAGTGTATTTATAATAAGCACAGTGAATAAATAGATAAATGCTTCATTTTCCTGTAATATAAAAATATGGATGAAGATCAGAACTCTTTTTATTCCGCCCTGAAAGTAAAATCATACGTATTGAAGCAATCAATATTGCTTAGCTTTAGGATACTACAATAAAATGGCTTTAGATCAAAAGACTATACCTTACATCTCCCAAACTCAATATAATTTCGCTGCTTCTGGAAAGCAGAAATATGATTCTACTTATCTTTCAAAAAGGCATACGTAAATCCTAAAATATGCGAAGAAATTTCCTTTGCACGATGCTTCAAATTTCGATGGCAAATATAATTAAGGAAGTGACATTTTTAAATCTGATAGTTTTGTCGTTTTTATTTTCTTCAAGTTTCTCTTTAACTAAACATCGCTTTGCTTAGTCAGCAAAGCGTCGTTTTACTTTCATATTTGTAAGCCTTGCAAGAAAGTAAACCTTACAAGAAGGTTATTCCTGATATCTTGCTGAAATATTTTTTAATTTTATTTCATAATTTTTAATAAAAATTTTGTAAACTTTGTAGTAAATCATTCTTGAACCAAAATCATTTTTATATCTATGATGAATATCTTTATTAGTTTATTTGAATTGTTTGATAAAATTGCTTATTATAATATTGTAATTACTGTTTATTGCTAATTATGAAAAAATATTTTTAGAAAAAGGGTTCTTACTGTATCCTCTATTCTTATGATCAACTCTTACATAATTTTATAATGAAATTAAAATAAATATTTTTTATATTAGATCTCATTTCGAATGGAATAATTGCATACTTAATGTTAGCATTGAAAAGGATTTGTTAAAATTCAATTAAAAAAAGACTTCAATTAAGTAAAATTACATAAGAAGTATGGATAGGCTGCTGATGTAAGTCTAGGTGCTGGTTTTTAGAAGGCAGTGGATTCGATAACTGACTCAGAGGCATGCGTATTTAATGCATGTGCCTTGAGATGAACTTGAGAAAATATAATTAAAATATAGCAATGATAAACACAGCCAACAAAACATAGCTATAATCATGATTCAGAGTAAAACCGTCATACTGAGAAGGCCAATACATAGTAAAAATCTAATTAAATCTATTTTCTGCAACCCAGAAATAGAAGACAGTTGAGGAATCAATAATGACAGTTGATTGCGATTTAAAATTATGAATCTGTGTTTAGCAGTCAGAAAGTGACAGCTGAAAACTTATCACAATAAATTAATTTTTTTAAACAGCAGAAAAATTATTAAGAAATTAATGCTGTAGTATAACAGAAAATATTTTTAATTTCTATGAGTTAAAAATTGAATTTTCATTTTTAACTTGAGATTTATCCAATCACAATGACTTTCATTGCTTTTATGCTTATTTTACCTTTTAATAGAATATATCTCTAAATATGCTATAAGCCGAAAACAAATTTATTTTTAAAGTTTGTTAAGGATGTCAAATTATGGTATTAAGATATACATCACAGTAAATATAATGTTCCCGAAGTAAGGATTTGTAAACCAAATATGTATTACTGAAACGATTTTGAAATAAACTGATTTTAAAAATAAAGAATACATAATAAGCTTTGTAGCTAACTGATAAAATAGATGTAGGGGATAATATTATGTATTGAAACATTATAAATAAAAGTAAATCATAAATTATCTTTTGTTTCACCATTAATATGTTGCATTTATTAATTGATTAATCAATTGTAAAACCATTATCTAGTTAAACACTATTATTATTGAAAATATTGTACAAAATGTATTCCGGTGAAATTATTATTAATAAATGAAATAAAAAAATGGAAGGATAATATTTATGAATTATTTTTTATTCATTAATCTGCTTCGAAAATCTTTATTATTATTATTATTATTATGTACTAACCTTTCGATTTATGATGGAATGAATCAAGCTAATATGAGTTTGTCTTTTCGAGATCTCAGCTGGTGTTTGAAATTTCTTCAATATGCTGTAGGTATTTCAATTTCCATAAAGTATTTCACATAATGGAGATTTATCCTCTAAGTAAGCTTTCATATAAATTAAATTGAATATTTGAGATAAAAAATACTTAAGCAGACTAAAGTGTTCAAAATAATCAAAACATCCAAATTATATATTTTTCACAATTTTTTCACCCGTTAAAAAAGCAATATTTAAATAATAATTATTAAAATAATTTTCCAAAATTCACAAAATGCAGAAAATTTTACACTCATAAAATTTTTGTTGTCTTAAAATTATCTATTATCTACATAAGCAATTCTAAATTGTAAAAAATTGTTATTTATAAGCTAATTAAATCCCTGCAATTTAATCATACAGATTGTACGAAGTTAATTTAATCAGAAAATAATGATCTTGTTTTGTGAAAAGTATTTACTAGAATTCTTTTATCTATTGTATTCTGTTTCATAAAATAGTCATTAATTGTTATGTAGGGAAATTTTCAATCAATTTTAATGATTTTCTTTATAGTTTGTTAAGAATTTATTGCAATACACTGCTTTTAATATATAAAATTACAAGAAATATCCATGCTTGATAATTTTCATTACTATTAAAAACTTTATGCATAAAATTCTTTAGTAAAAGTACAAAATTAATTTAAAGTGAATCTTTGGAATTTACGTATGTTTACATTAAATTACACAATTGGGGCCTATTATTAAAGAAATAACTTTTTATAATTGTCTATTGTGGAAAATATATTTCATGATTTTAAATTTATAATCAAATACAGAAAATTTATTGCCTATTAATTTAAATATTCTGTATCATCACAAACTAAGATGCATGGTCTTGATCAACTTATATTATATTTCAGATTAATTTTAGCTGATGTTCATGGTCTGAGATTAAAAATCAAAAATTCATTTCTGTATGTAGTCGTGCATATTTAAAAATTAATCAATTATATAAAATTAAGAAAATTTCCAAAATTTGATTTCAATATAAGTTTATAATAACTTTTAGTGAATTAGAAATTATATTTATTTTGCATTAAATTCTGGATCATATTTCTATCACAGGTGGGTGAAAATTTTATTTCTTTCAAAAATTTAAACAATTACCAAGTTTAGCAGGCATTTTAAATTTCCTACTCTCTTTTACAGCACTAAAACCGTTAAAATAATAAACTTTTAAATCAACATAAAATTATTTAAAGCATTGAAGAAAAAAAACGAGAACTCTAAATAAAATATACTATTTTTCTAATCATTTTCTAGGTAAGTCATTTAAAAGTTAAAATTATTCTTGAATAAATATACATAACTTAATAGTTCTAAACTTGGATTTAAACATTTAGATTTTTTTAGATATTCCTTGTTTTTGAAAACTAACTAACATATTAAAATGAAAAAAAATTCAAATTAAATTTCAGTGTGAAGTTGAGTTTATAGCAAATTCTCCTTAAATTGGAAGTTTTTCTTATTTTCATATTAAAATGTGAATTACTTTCGATTACGATAATGAAATGGTATGCATATTTATATTATAAACATAAATATGTGTACTAGTTTTCGTGGATGCCTCCAATTTCCAATCCACACTTTTTCATTACTAAAAATAAATAAATAAACTCATAAAATCAATTAACATAAAATTGCATAAATGTAGTGAGAGAAAATAAATGGGGATCTAAGTGTAAATTAGCAGATTTTTGTACCTAAAGGCAACATATTCTGAGCAAAAATTATTAATACTAAAACTGTTTTCGAAATAGCTTACTGAAATATGCTTTTCTAATTTCTTTTTTTTTAACCAAAAGTATCGACAAACGAGTTATTAGATTTTACGTTGAGTGAATTATTCATCCTTATGGTAAAAAGAGAATGTGCTGTTTTGCATAAATCAATAATCGCGTCTCTTTTGCTTTATTTGAATATATGCCTTACAGAAGTAACCCGAGTCAGTAGTTTTACATGAAAATGCTTATTGGTGTTATTGATCGGAATTTATTCAGGTTCCCTGAAAGAGAACGATTGCAATTAAAAAAGTTGTCTGATATATTTTATTTTCGAATTTTATAATGAGTTATGGGAGTATTTTAAGTAGTGCAAAAATAACTGCTAATTTGTTACCAAGAATTTTGCTTACATAGTCTGACTTAGCTTACATAGTACTAAATAGACGGTCAAATAATAAGACATTAAGTCTGATTTCGAGACTAAACTTCATTACTCAATCAAAGCGTCAAAACCAAAAAATACTAAAAGTTATTAGCAATTATTTTAAGCTTCCCGATTTCCTTGTCTCACGATGACCATACATACATACATACATACATACATCATACATACATATATATATATATATATATATATATATATATATATATATATATATATATATATATATATATATATATATTATGACACTTGGACAAGCCAAGCTCGCTATGCCTTGGCTATGCGAATTTAAGTTAATAGGGAGCGTCATTCGTTTTTAATCAGAGCACCATGAAGGTGAAAGTACGTATTTGCATTTTTTAAAATCCTCCGATAGATGGCACCACCAGAGGACTCCCTCCCGCAATTTTGACATTGATCTGAAGGGAGAGTAAATTTTCTTCAGACCATTGTACCCATGGTAACTGCTGAATGACCGACCACAGGACATTCGATTCCACAGATTTAACGAGCATGTATATCGCATGTACTTGGTGGGTCTTTGGCGGCATTGGGAATCGAACCCCACCCTTCCGGATGGAAGGCCGATACCCAAACAACTAGGCTACCATAGCCCATATATATATATATATATATATATATATATATATATATATATATATATATATATATATATATATATATATATATATATATATATATATATATATATATATATATATATATATATATATATAAATATATAAATACTTTCCCACATGAGGAATAATTTGGTATGGTGCTACATTTTAAAGTAGACAGCGAACCACTACAAATATTCACTTCTGCTTCGGAATTCTAAGACGAACTATTGAACTAAGGGCCAAAGTATCAAATACTCTGAAGTCAATTCTATAATCAGTACTTGGGTGAGATGGGGAGAAATTGAGACAGAAACATTTGTAGTTTCAAAACTTTTACAACGTCTCTTAAGTGTTTTTTCATTTATCATAAAAATGTAATTCATAAAAAAACTAATAAAGAATATTTATATACATTTAAGTATTTTGCAACAAATTTTCTCATTCATTTTCATATACACTTATAGATAAATGAAATATTTTAATTTATTTCGTTAAATTCCATCTTTCTTAATTGCGTTTGTATTAAAAACAGTCCTATAAAAAGTATTTGCTTAATTTTCTTTGATTTAACGAAGCATAAAATTAGTTTCCACTTCCAATTTCTTATGTAGTGCACTATTGAGTTGAAGATTTAATTCTTCCTCACACACACACACAAAAAAAAAAAATTCAGTTAAAAATGAATTTATTTCTGCGTAATTAGGAATTTTGTGAGTTTTGCGTAGTTGAAAAAAATTATTGGTTATTTTATTGGTGGGCATATGTGTGAGGAAGAAAGCGCTTTTAATTTAACTGCGTAAAATATAATGTGAAATGGCTTTAATTTGCCCTAACATGACTCAATGTAATTTGCAATATTGTAACATTTAAATATAATAAATATAATTAAAATTATTTTAACTTTTTATTTTATGTCTATATTTTGCAAATGAGAGGTCATTTAATTTAATTTACAGTTTTAATGGATTGTTAGTCAACACAAACATCTACAGCTTTGTTAGGTATTGAATCTACAAACTATTGAATTAATGGTCAAAGTATTAACTATTCAGCTTCCATTTCGTAGACTTAATATTAAAAATATCATTGAGAATAATATATAAGGCTAAAGTAGCTAGTTTTCGTTAATTTTCGGTCGCACATGGCATACTTGATCTGTTCCAACTGACACCAGCAGTTTTGAGTGTATTTCAATAATTATGGTGGACATTCAAACCTAAAGTTGTAATAGAACCTGAAGGTGCAAACTTTAACAATTTTGCCTTCAACTGGGCTTAAAATCATTGGATAGAAGATTATAAAACTACTTAAATAATATTACTAAATCAAGTTGCTCTTAATTTAAATAAATAATATTAATCTACACATTTTATAACTCTTATATTGAGTACGTATAGAAAAGTGTATGAATTCAAGATATTTTTTAAATTTTAATATATATGAATGCTCATAAAAATTACAAATAACACTTTAACATTATTTTATTGCATTTGAAATATTTTATTCGTGCTGAAGTAAAAAAAAATTAACACAGTATTAGTTAATTATTAACTAAATATTAGCAGACATGGAGAACCACTGAACAATAATTATCTGTAACTATTTTCATTTTCATTGCCATTGAAATAAATGAAGATTCATTAAATCCCAAATCGTTAGAGTAATTTATCACGCTGTAACTTCTAGATCCCCTGATGCCTTTTCCTGGAATATTCTCTAAAGATTAAAGTGCTCCAAAGTAGAAATTCATATTTCCGCCCGAAGAGACTGACTCAAATAGATATCTAAGCGGCAATAAATCTCCGCTAATCTCTGCCTGGGATGTAAGCTTATCCATTTATTATAAATGTGGAGATCCAAAGAATGCCTAATCAGCATTGACACTTAAATCTCATAATTGACTTAAAGCAAATCTCTCGTTTGATCGAGATTAAATTTGTTACCATAATAAGGCTTATATTAAGGTTCTAACTAAATGTGGCTTAATGTTGTTCACTTGTTTTAAGGTATATGCTTTATGCACCAAAAGATTTATGCCATGTATATTATTTTTCGTGTAAAATTATTAAAACAAAATTTATGGCCAAAAACAATATTGTTATTGATTTTTTTACAATATTTGAGTTGATTTTTTTCTTACTGCTTAAAAGTTTTAAGGAATTTATTGATACTTGTGTTTCATTCATGACCAAGAATTAGGACATTACTCATTTGGAATAAAAGTTGCCGTGCCTCCTTAATCCCACATATTTTTGGAAAAAATGATAGATGCGATAAGTATTGTTTTTTTGCATGCCGTTTTATCGTTGTAGGTGCTTGGAAGTTTTCAGAGTTTACTTCTTTGTAAAGTGAAAAACTATCCACTTTCAATGGAAAACTCTCTCCGAAATGAGCAATGGCTGGTAGAAGCACTATAACAACTTTTATCTGTTTGTTCATTAAGTAGTATCAATTATGAAGGTATAGTAAAAACATGTAATAATAATAAATGTGGTAAACAAAAATACTAAGAATGATATTAAAATGTTAATAATTGTTTTTCAAACATTACGTATAATAATTGTTTCTGAAACATTATATATAATAATTTCTGCTTAAATATTAATTATAATTGTTGCTTATGCATAGCATATTATAATTGCTGCTTAAATATTACTTATAATAATTGTTGCTTAAACGCACACACATTACATATAATAATTATTATTTAAACATTAGGAATATTAATTGTCACTTAAAACTTACGTCAGCTAAAAATATCCGGTTGTATTTTAAATGAGCATATTTTTAAAGCTTAAAAATGATTTTTAAAAAGATTTTACGTTTAAGCATTTTGATTTTTTAGATGAAATATTTGGAATTTTTAAAGCAAACGAATTAAAATGATGACGTTTTAAAATTTAAGAATAATTTTTTCATTTCAGACATTTCTCATCTTCATTTATTTGTAACACAAGTTTCATCTGTTAATTTTATATGTTATGTGTTTAAGTTTGTGTATATCATGAGTTTTATTGTTAGAATTTGGAGGAAAAAGCCCTGGGTTTGATTTCAACTATTGATGAATTACGAGGATTTGCATTTATATTTGCTAATTAATTTTCTGATGACATAAATGATTGGCTGTTTCCCAAGTTAATTTTCTTGCAGCATGGGAATAAGACTCATCGTTGGAAGATTGGCACAGTGGATGGTTGTAAATGTATATTAACACTGTTATATTGAACACTATATAGTATTATGTACTCCCTTATATGATGAATTTACGTAACTCACAAATATCAGGCGAAAACACCAAAAAATTGCTTTAAGCATCAAATTTATCCTAAGTAATAAGCCATCAGAATCTTGCAAGTAATATCATAGTTACTGGTATAAGAAAATCCCTTTTCGCTATAGTAAAACAAGATTATATGAAAGGAAATCAGAAGTATGATATATAGCGTTTTACCCTTCTGGTTCTTAATCTTCATGGACAGGTGAACGGGAAGAATGATATTCAGTGATGGATTCGCGGAAGAATCCGGTAGAGTAGATAAAAAGACAGCTGATGATCTTCATCAGATGGATGAGGTACACTGGGAATAGAAAGTACTTTCGACCATTTTTCACACTTTTTCTCTTTCGGTGTCGCTAAGTCTGTCGACGAGAAGGGATTTATTTTCTTGACACTAGGGAAAATCATTTATCTCTCCACCTAGATTTCCCTAATCTTTTTATAAGTACACACATGGGTGCTATACGCAGTATTTGAATATTGCTTGAATTAAGCTCCAATAGGTATAACATTTTTTGGATTTTTGTTTCAGAAGTGAGAAATGTTTTTTGTAGAAAATAAGTATGGACTCTCCAACTTTTTTCTTATCATTTTTTGAGAAAAATATACCATTAATAGCATTAATATTGCATGAAAAATACAAAAGTTTTGCTAAAAATATTCCTAAATTTATAGATTTATAGAATATTTCCAAATTTCATATTTTATTTATAAAGTAGTTTTAAATCTTGTTAATACAAGTATTTCTGTTAAAAAAATCTTATTAAAGTAATCCTATAGATAATTTAAATATTATATTTTCATTATTTATCATGGTTCTTAAAAGTTCTTAAAAATCAAATTCAATTATTTTTACAACCAATATTTGTATCTAAACATTACAGTGAATATTGAACAGAGAGCATTCATATGTTTCATTTAACAAAATTGAAAATAATGTGGCCCAAAGGAAGCAAACACAAGAAAATTTTCGATAGAATTTATTAGAAAAAAGGGAATCAAAATATTAGGAAAAGGAAATTAGGTTATTTGGCTTTAAATATCAATTATGCTTTGGTAAGGCTCAGCATTTTCAAAAACCAAGAAGAACCTGTTTGGTAAAATTACACAGCATTTGTATCTACACATTTCATTAAATTTTCAACTACATTTATCTGTCTCAAGTATCCCAAAGATTTTCAGTGGGATTAAGGTGGGTCGAATATACTAGCCACGCCATACGCGAAATCTCTTCACTCTCCAGGTAGTCATCGACGATGTCAGTTCTATGGAAACGTGCGTTATTGTCCATTAAAACAAAAGTAAGGCCAACTGCTGAAGCGTACAATCTCACAATGGGTTCTAGGACTTCATCTCGATACAAGACAGCCGTCACAGGGCCCTGTTTAAAGATGTGCAGGTCGGTGTGATATGCTAATGAAATTCCTGTCCACACCATAATTCTTCCGCCTCGGAATGCGTGATGTTCGGTGGTATTTTGGGATTGATTGTGTGTTTCTTGTTCACGCCATATCCTTACACGCTTGTCACCTGGCTTCAGAGCAAATCTTGACTTATCTGTAAAGATGACATTGCCTCAGTCAGACACAGTCCAATTAATATGTTTCCGGCATCACTTTATTTGTGCCTTTCTTGATTGGACGGATAGACAAACACAAATTCGAGGTACCCGGGCGTACAGTTCCCTCATATGTAATCTTCGGCATACAGTAACTGCAGGTATCACCTTATCAATGGACGCTGTAAGCATATATGTCACATGTGTGGAGGTCGCTCTGATTTTCTGCTTGTCTAAAATAGCAATATATTGATCTTCCGCGGGGTTTGTAACCCTTGGTCGACCGGCTACGAGCGTTCGGACAACTGTTTGAGTGGTTTGAAATTGTTTCCATAAACGTAAAATTACAGAATGATGAATGCTGAAAAAAAGAGCAACATCTGAGATAGAATGTCCTGCTTCAATGCGCCCCACAGCACTCCAGCGCTCAGAATCCCCCATTCGTCTTCTGGAAGTCATAGAAACACGGATGTCTTGAAAACAAATTGTACGAAAGTTTTAAACACCTTCTATCAGAACTTACAATCAACTTCTGTAACCCTTCATAAATTTATAAAGCTGGTATCTTATAAGACTGCTCCTTATGCATATTTCTTGGGATGAAAGCGCGATTGGCTGTTATTTAAGATTTTTGCATACTTCCCTGCAGCGATTTGTGACCTCTGCAACGATTTGCATCCTCTTCAGTTCCGAGTGGCTTGCGGAAATTAGCATTTTCCTCCCAGTGCTTAACTTATGGAAATGAGTGTATATATATATATATATATATATATATATATATATATATATATATATATATATATATATATATATATATATATATATATATATATATATATATATATATATATATATATATATATATATATTATATATATATATATTGTTCTGCTTTTATAAATGTTTGATTCATGTCATAGTTTAACACTTATTTATTTATATGTTAAAATTATATTCATGCATGTTTCCTTATTTTTATTTAGAAAATATTTTATTTTCAATCAGAATATTAAAGCAAAAACATTTTTGAAAATGTTACTTATATAATTAAAGAGTTATTAGTAACAAGAGGCTATAACTAATTACACACACACACACACACACACACACACACACACACTACACACACACACACACACACACACACACACACACACACACACATATATATATATATATATATATATATATATATATATATATATATATATATATTACAAATATTTTATCTCATTTTACTTTAACCAATTTGCTTCTTATATAGTGTTGTTTGATATTTATTTACATATTAAACAAAATATGTTAAGTATATGTCAAGAAAGTAAGTGACAGTATGAATTCTCTAACTTTATTATCCCAAACACTTATTATTTCGTTCTATGTTTATCAATGGTTAATTGTTGATATTTTATTATGAATCAATCAATCACAGTTAAATCGTTTTTCTTGAATTCTTGATTTCTTGAATTCTTAGCATGAATTAGCAAAATATAATTTAATATAAAAATTTTCTATTTTTTTAACCTTAAACCAAAAATGTATGTTATAGTAAAACGAATACAATCAGAAGAGTATCAGTAATAGGGAGTTAATATAATTTGACTCTGGTTATTTATTCTATTTATACATATAATCCACTAAGCATTGAAGTTAATTTATATAATAATTAAAATGTTTTCTTAAATTCGAAGTTCATAACTCCAATCTTTAGTTAGGTATATTTCAAAAAGGACAATAAATATAAGTTACAAATTTCTTTTTATTTAAAAAGATTGCATGAGAATATTAAAGGAAACAGAAAAAAATAATTTGAATTAAAAATTCAACCTAAAAAAGAAGGGCAATCCTTGAATTTTTATAAGAAAATGTGTACAATTCAAGTGCATAAAATTTTTTTCACACAAGAATTCAATTTACAATTCAAGCATGGAATAGTTTTTCCCTAACTAAAGCCTGGAGATAAATCTTTCCCTTCGTGTGTTATTTTCCGGCTGACTGGGGAAGTGGCGCTCGCTTTCACTTCCCCATGAGAATTCGCGAAATCGTATCAACGAAATAACGCTGAAAGTACAAAAGATTTGCCAAAAACCACAGGTATGTGCACAAAAATGATTATTGCGAGAACTCTGATTGGTCTGCAAAATCAATGCGATTGTTGGAAAAATATAGATCGCCAAATAACTGCTAGTATTATAAGCTTTAGATAAAAAGCACGGCACGTAGGGAGTTGGAAATATACTACCCAGGAAGGATATTTTTCAAGAAGAATTCCCGAAGGCATTCCGAAATTTTTATTTATTTATTTGTTCTTTTTTTCTTCATTCCAGGAGAGTTGTTTCAAAGTTTTTGTTTTTAAAAAAAATTTTTTTTAAATGCTGCTCACGCAGCTGAGACTGAGAAACAAGAGATATCTTATTTCATGACTTATCAAATTTTATAACAAGATAACTGGATTATTTTGTTAAAAAAAGCATCAGTGTACAGATGATTATATTTATTATCATTTTATATTCTCCAGGGAGAGAGAGAAGTAAGGGTATCAGAATAAATCATTTCAGTTGGCGGTAACACCACAAAGTTTGACTACCTAAATATATTATGCTATTATAATTTGCTGTATTTCTGTAAAAGATATTTTATTCATTGTTGTAAGAATATTCATATTGACTACTTACGTTGTGGTGTTTTGAAATAAATTAAGTATTTCACAATTTTCAAAATCATGATATATTTAATGATAAATATATATCCCTTTTTTTAGAGTTAAGAAGAAGAATTGAATTTGGGAATTTTACTTCTATTCCAAAATCCAAATAATGTCATAAAAGATTAACCCATAATCACTTATTTTACAAGATCTATTTATGTGTGATAAGCTGATAGTTAAAATAAATTTAAAATTACATTATATGTAAATACCATCATAAAATAATATCGTGGATTGCTCTTTATTGTTAAAATAAATTTATCATTTACAAGGTTATAATCAAAATAAAGGCAGTTTAGTTATAAAAAAATGAAGATAATATTTTTTGAAAAAAATTTGTTACATGCACGAAATGTCTTCCATTTCCCGACATAATCACTTCCAAAATTTAAATATTTGTAGTAGCTGATCACACACGACTTAGAAGTCTGATGTTTTACTCTCACGCCACCAGTCCATCAAGCTAAGTAATCCATTCATTCTCCGTTTTTTTCATCACTATCAAAACTCATACCACCCATATATTATCAGATGGAAAATGTTAAATGCAAGGTAAAAATTATCGTAGATTTATGTTTCCAAATAAATATCAACAAATTCTTGAATTCTAGCAGCAATATGAGTGTGGACAGAAATCGTGAACAAGTCCAATTTCTAATATAAGTATTTTTCGCCTAATGTTTTTTAAGCCTTCATGCCTACCCCAATTATAATAGTTAATTACAATGATTATTTATCTCCATCATGACTTCTTTTGTAAAGAAGTACAATGATTACTTGACTTAATAAACTTCGCAGATGAGTATAAAAGAAATTTTGAGTCTTGAATCCATATTCTGTAATAAATATTTAATTGTAGGAGTTCATTATAAGAAAAGTGGAAGAAGCTTCACGTATGTAACACCATTTAAAAAAAACAAATTTTGCTCTTTTTTTCACTTTTTATAGTTAAACGATCGTAGAGAGACTCGATTGTAGAGAGAAGATGACCACATCTTAGTCGGCATCTAATTTTAAGAATTGCTACACACAAAAACTTATAAATAGCACTCATAACTAGTTCAGTTAAATATAATCTATAACAGACGTTTGTGCTTGCTAAGACATAGCGTAATTTAATTCGACCATATAGTGGTTGGTTTAGTTCATACATTTTTTATTGAGTAACACTTTCAAGCTAGCTTTTCTCAAAATGAAAACAACATTTAAAATCGATGTAAAGGATAAAATAGTACTTGTGAAACTATGATTTTTGTCTTCACACTATTTCTCAGTTTTAATGCCAACCAATAAGATTGATTTGAATATATTGTTATTTTTTTAAGTTTTCTGTTACGATATAAGCTGAGAATATTTTATTTAAATGAGTTATTTATATATCGTTATAAATATTTATGCATTTTTGTTAATATTACATGCTTTTTAAAGTTTTGGCAAAATGTACATCATATAGGCTTTTTTCTTCCATGCTATTCATTAAACAAAAATAAAAATTTTAAATTATAATGTATAACAATATTTTTATTCAGGTATTAGTATCAAAGTGGTAAAAAGTATTAATAATGTTCAATAGGAATAAATACAATGTATTTCTTTGCAAGCTTGTAAAGGCAGTTCTATATTATTTTAAAAACATAAAATCAAATATTTTTTAAATGCCTAAAATGCTTAGAACATCGTGATTTATTTGTTCATTTCAATAATCGTCACTGGAGAGATTTCATATTTACATATTTTATTGTGAAATTTTTTCAATTTATTATCTTTTGAATTAAAAATTTAAGTTAAAATTTTTATATATTATTGAAAAAAACTTTTTTCCAAGCTCAATGTCTGCTTGTGCTAACAATCGCTTATAAGCCAAACTTTGTCCAATCATTTTTGATGAAATATTTAAATATTTAAAATTGCATCGATAAATTGATAAAGAAAAATATGAATACATTTTACATAAAAATAATTACATAGTAATTGAATTAATTATTATAATTACATTATAACGTTTATAAGTATGAATAATGCCTTATTGTGAAAGCATTATAAAACAACTTATGAAGTATATTACATGAATTGCAGACTTGAATTTTTCCACTATTTATTGGGTTAATAAGAAAATCTTGAATTCCGTACCATGTATTTTTAAATAAATTGTCCTTGATCGACATATTTTTGACAATTGCGTTTATAGAATTTCTATCATATTTTTGTTATTGCACGTAATTTAAAAGTTAATTTTTATTGAAAGCCTTGCAGTGACGCTTAACCCTAAAATTCAATAATAAGGAACTCAATTATTTTCTTTGTGTGTGTGCTGAGAGACATGATTTTTTTAAAATAAATTTTCCTTTTGTTACGTATTCTTTTTCATTTGTCTGTAACAGTCTATTAAGAAATTTTGTTAAGGTGTGTAAATAATACAAAATGACATACAGTTTGAAATTTTATGTTTTGATAAATCTAAATAATCTACAATTTTTTAAATTAATTATTAAATTATTACTTTAATATAGAAATGATTTTGCCAAGGATACACTTTTATACTCTTTATGTAATAACTTTTTTAACATACTTTTGCTTTTTTTCTCTAAATATGTCAATAAGTTTTCATTTCAAAATTCTTTTTCTAACCAAAAAGGGAAATGAAGACTTGATTTTAGAGAAAGATGTATTTCTGAAATATATTTTTCTGAAAAACAAAGTAAATCTTAAGTTATAGTAAATTGTTACGATATATTTTTGATAGATACTGAAGTCGATAAACACTCTGCCAACCACTTCCTAATTTTGTACTCTGGTTTAGTGAAGAGGTCGATACCTGAGATGATACTCTCTTCTCTCCCTCTCCTAGCCCTATATAGTAATAGAGAGTCATGTTTCTACGAAACATTTAGCATGAATAAGGTCTTTTGATAAAGTCGCCTTTGGCTTGATCAGGAGTCATTACATTCAAAAGACCATCCCCTGTAACACAATTTATTCAGGTCTTCATATTATCAAGCATTGTTGTCATAAAGCTCTGTTAAAATACATTCTTTCCCCAAGAAGGTGATCGTAATGACTGTTGAGAAATCGTAGCTATGTTTATTTTGTAAACTTTTGTAGTCTTTTTTCACATTATTTTTAAAAAGAGTTTTTAATATTTTAATTTTTTAACCATAAAATGACATTTTTCAATAATTATTTTATTGACACTTCAAATTTCTATTACTCAGAAAATCTTTTTTTGAAGAAGCTGTTAAGGGCTTATCGAAACAATCTATTTTGCTTGCGACAAATTCCAATCTGTTTTTTTTTCATTGCTTTTACGCTCCATTTGAATATTTCTTAAGTATTGTTTCTATAATGATAAAATAAAGCTTCTAAACCTATAATATATTTACATCAATTTGTAATTTTGACAAATAAGGTTTTTTACTTACTATACTGCACAATTTTGGGTATTCTCCGTCTCTGTTTATAAATTGTAAACACGTGAAACTGATCATCTGTTGTTCCTAAACAATTATATGCATTTATAAACATAAGAACTCTCTAGTCAGCATGAAAATTTACAAGGCAAATAACTTGTCAACACACTATTTTCCATTATTTTGCTCTTTTTATATTGATTTACTTATATAGCATTCATAGTACGCTAGGAAAATATCCTTATGTATTTGGAAAGCAGTGGTTTTGATTATTTAGCAGACAACCGTCGTGTCAATCTAGTCATTTATAAAATATAGAAGAGTTTAACGTATTTATACTGAAGGATGATATCGTGGATAGTGGTAGCTTAAAGGAAGTATCTACATCATCATTTGATCTTGTTTAAAATCAAGAGGGGGTTAATTTGAATCAGCAGTTTCAAATAGACATAAGCAGATAATCATAAACTTATCGCAATAGTCTTATCTAACCAGAAAATTAGACAAAAATGTCGCCACATTTATTGACCAATGAATATTTGAATTCTCTTTGCTTCATACTTCTTCTAGCCCAAAGTTTTTTCTATATTATTTTTGTATTGATATTAATACTATACATGTAAATATAGAGCACTTCACATTTAGTTCAATCATGTGTACTAATGTATAATTTATATAATATCATATATTTTTAATATTAATTTACTTAATATAATATTACAATACTATCTTTTCCATTATAACCCTCAATAATCCTGTGCCATTTAATTTTATTTTTTATCTTTAAATTGAACAAAATCATTATAAATCATTTAACAGGAATTCTATTTTTATTTAGATATCATAAAGCAAATGATGAAACGAACTGTTCTATGTTCTTTTATTATCAATTCATATTTTTATTTTTCTAGAGAGAAATTCAATAAATTCATTCGACTTGCAATTAGTTTCCAAATTCTAAGTCAAAAATCAAAAAGAAATTAACAAGGTTAAAATAATGGCTCAAAACACTGTTAAGTTATTAAGGACATTGACGAATCTTACTTTATTATAACAAACTGATTGTTAGCAAAAAGAAAAACTTTTTTTTACTACAGTCAGTTTGTGAATTGTAAAAGGATAATTGAAGAGGAATATGAAGGAGAAAAAATTCCAAATGAAGAAGTTGCATTTTAAAAACATAAGTATTTTTATTAAAATTTCTTTTGCTGGGTGAAAGAGCTAAAAAAGTATTTTAATTCAATGGAATACACAAAATGAATTCTATTTTATTTGAATACTTTTCTCATTTCTTAAAAATTCTTTTAAGAATAAGTAAATACTGTGATGCTTTATAATTTGTGTTATAACTTTTCCATCTCGTGTTGCTTCTAAGAACGTGCCTAGAATGCTTAAAATAGATGTAAATGATTTAGATTACTAAGTCGTGGATCTATGTTACATTAAAGAACAGTATTCCATTATAAAATGTGAATATTATGATTTATTGTACCAAATATTTGAACGATACTTTTTTCAATCATACTATGTTTTCTTGTTTACTATAACGTTTGCAAAATATGTGAAAGGAAAGAAGAGAAACAACACACAGAT
Organism: Latrodectus hesperus; assembly: GCA_037975125.1. NCBI lineage: Eukaryota > Metazoa > Arthropoda > Arachnida > Araneae > Theridiidae > Latrodectus > Latrodectus hesperus. Next base: position 55,105,644 of record CM075858.1, read on the forward strand.
AAAATTCTGTTTCTAGATTTAACACCAAATAGTTTTAAATACCTAACCCAAAGTGCTTGAATTTTAAAGTTGTTATCAGTATTAAACAATAAAATTTTAATATAATTTAAAAGTTATACTAGAACCAATTTGCAAATATCAAATAAGACTGTCATTTGTAATTCGTTACCATTTTTAGATTAGGTTATTATCCAACGCCTTATTAAGCTGTCTATTTCTGATGACCAAAACCACAAAACATACTTTGAGTTAAACCCCCACTTTATAATTTTGAACCATTGTCAAAGGAAGATATCAACATGTCAACAGGTACCTTAGTGCTTACATTGTTCCAAACTAGGGGAGAGATTTTAGACCATACGGATCTCTTAATATGCGTAGAACATTTTCAGTATGATAAAGATCGGTTAGGTTGGGTTAAGTTTTTAGAGCTCATTACAATTTAAATATTGCACAGTGATTTCCCTAATCAGATTACCATAATCTTCTTATGGTATTTAATTTCCAAATTTTTTTTCGAAATGATTGCTAAATGTGGAACACATACACTAGTTCTGCAATTATATTAGAGTGTTTCCAGAACCATGGTAACTTAATACGAAAAGAGACACATCTTGTAAGTGTGAGGTAGTGTGTATCTGCTAATCTGATCGGGCATACCTGAAAACCGTTTTTGAGAATTGTTTTTGGCCAAAAAGGATGCATTGAACTAAGGTTTTTACCACTGTGCTCTCATTGTCGGGAGAGAAAGATAGAAACTTAGATATTAGCCAATCACTCTATTGTAATTCCAAATTACGAAATTGTTAATTGTAATTAGATCAAAATAGAAATAGGCAGCAGGAAAAGTTTTCTTATAATAATTTATCTAAGTTATAAAATGTTATTCACAAATCTGTAAAGAATCTTTTTCTAATAAATTAAAATACATTTTTTATTAAAAAAACTATAACTCCTTTCGTTTACTAGGTTTAAATCATTTGTTTCGTTAATAGTGCTATAAAATGCAATTTTTCGAAACAAGATTTTAAATATTTATAAACTATGTATTTTTATTGATTAAACTTAAAACTAAGTAAAAATACTCTTGTAAAATATTTTAAAGAAAATGAAAATCATAATTGTTGCGATTATATTTGATTCAATTAATATTTTTTAATGAAACTAATAGTAAGTTATTTTTTATGAAAAAAAAAGTGAAAAAAACTGATGACCAATAAGCAAATTGTACCTCTGAAAAGTGATTTATTTGAAATGACATTATATTATTAATATTTCATACAAATAATATTTAAGTAAAAATTAGTTTATGTAAGTCATTTCAGTATTCACAATAAGTAATGACCAAAGTATGAATTATTTTGTTATATTTGCGAAAATATCCTAAACAAATCTGTTCTTAAGTATATGAATGTTATATAAAACTTTAAAGACTAAATTATCTTTAAAATGATCTTCAATATAGATTTTCATGAGGAATTTAGTTTTTTAAAATACAAATTATAAAAGTGCAATTTAACACAATGATAATGATTTAACTTTAAATGATATAGTATACATATTTCTGATCATTTGAGACAGTTAAATGCCTTAATATCACACATTTTCTAGATTCAATTATTTAGGCAACTCGCTGAATTATATCATTTTGTTTAAGCATTTAAATAATAGACGGATATTTCTCTGCATTTAATTAGATTAAAGTAAGTGTCTCACAAATTTTGTGTTTATACTATGTCTCAAATATTAAATACGATATTTGGCACAATGAATTGCCCAATAGTTAAACTCTATTACAAATTATACAAATATACTTTTCACGTTTTTATCTTACGAAAGAAAACTTCATTGATAGAGGGCCACATTTAAGAATTATTTCAGAAAATCCGCAAAATTCTCAATTAACCACTTCGACATACGTGCATGCAAAAAACAGAAAAACTTTATTCATTTTCCACTTACTAGAAGTGTCTTTAATCGACTCTGAAACGGACTATTCCAAAGAAAGCAGCCGTGGTGAATCATAAATGTTTTACAAGGCCATATTTTCTTATAATATAAAGAAATGGTAGCAAGAAAATTATAAGCTGTTGTAAGATTTTTTGGACTTTTACCGCTATCAAAGTTATAGTAACATGTGTCAAAATGGAGGAAACCCTAAAAACTTTCAATTACCAACTCTGACAAATAAGCACTCAAAAATTTAGAAGGAATATGTTCACATTAATAGTAGATAGGATCAAACATGAGACCGTGTGCATTGAAGGTGGTAGTACTATAACTAAGCATAGTGCGATTTATTCATTTTAACTTTTCATTCATAGCATTACTTTTGTGAAAAATATAATATTTACGTTAGCACGATCTATTTTCTAATATTGTCTTCTTACCTATTTAAGAATCTATTTATTCTATAAAATATCACACATAACCATTTATTCCTAGTTTATACTATTTTTTGATATTTAGATTCAGAAAGACAGTTATTTTTTAAGTTCCAATCAATACCTTGACCACGAAGGAGAGTACAATTGTTTTGCTTATCATTTTGCGGTTGTTTAACATATAAATGTTAATGTATCTGAGATATAGTTTTAATCAACTGCAAACATGATTCGGTAGGCTAGAAATCGAATTCTTTTAGGTGAGTCAAGAAATAAATCCCATTCATTAAATGAAAATAATTCTTCTGTTAAAGAAGTAATTTTGCCTGTTTTTCATGATTACAAACTCCAAATATATTCTTTCCTACAATCTTTATAATTTGTTTCGATACACAAATGGATGTTTCTAGGATAAACTTGTCAAATAGTTCCTATGGGCACATTAACAAAAAGCCAAGACTTCACAGGTCATCCATAAAAATGAAAAGAAATACAAGCGTCATTATATTAGAAACATATTTAACGAAAGCTTCTAACATTTTATTTTCGTTATCTGGAAAACTTTCAAAGAAATTCTCAGGGGATCCAGTTTATAGGGTGATGGAATGCTTTCCCCATTTTACTCAGCCATGTTTCCAGGCTAGGCCTACTTTTCCCGAATATTAAATTACGCAATTTCGTGTGAATTACAGGCTTTAATTTTTCAACCATGCGTCAAATTGCTTCAGGTATCACAGTCATCCGACGACGCGTTCTAATTTATGGAGTTAATATCCATCATCAGAGAGTGTGCCAGAGACGTTAACAATTCTCTCATGCAAGCTAATTTTTAATTTTAGGCTAATTATGTAAGAATATTCTCTTGGAATAATAATAAACTTCTATTAAAAGTCGAGATAGAATGTGAGAACTTATACTATAATCATTTAAAAATTAATAGCGTGCATATCATTTGCTATAGCAGTTTAAGTTGATGATTAAATTATTTTTAAACCAAAGTCTTGATTACAGTTGAACTCCCATTAAACAAAGATTAAAAGGTTTAAAGGTTTAATAACCATTTTACAAAAATATACAATTTTATAATTTTTAAGCAAAATTTTTTCTTTAGTTTGCTTTTTTGTACTTAAAGTTTAGTGTAATTGTTGGTTTTTTTAAATTTATTGCTCTATGATCAATTTTCGCATGAGTGGATTGATTAAATCCTAGCTTATAACACTTATTGAAGACAATAACGAAAATCTACCTTAAAATTGGAGTCGAATCCTTAATCAATCAATTAAATGAGAAGGGTTGAAATGGAGTTCCGACTGTTTGATCTGGCATTTTTTCAACTTAACATTTCATGTGTTCTATTTCTGACTAAGGCGTAGTTATTTATAATGGCTCAGAATTTATTTAAAATTGTTGGTACCCTTGTTGAAAAATTACCATAGAGTAACAACTACATTACCACAAACTAAGTCCTACGACTAGCTAGAATATCTACTGAATTATATGATTTTAAGTAAATCAAAGGTTCAAATTTTAACTCATATAACTTAAGTTAGCACTGAAAGAAAAATCTAAAGATTATTGATGACATTATTGTAAGCATCTTTTCAGCTTTGACCAATTATAGCTATTTTTGCTTTTACTTTAACATTTATTTTTTTTATTTATTAGTTTTAAATGTTTCACTCACAAAATTTAAGTGTAAAATCACAAACGTTTATAAATTCTTTACATAAATATTTTTGAAGATTTTTTTACAAGTATACAAGATGCTACTATTAGAAATTAAAATTGCAATAAAGATATTTGAAACAAGTTTAATACAAGGGGAAAATCACATTTTCTATAATCCTTAATTTTCTTATAATATGAATGGTGTTCTTAAGGATTGCTTTTTGTAACTCAGTCTTTTTGGAAACGTTATAAATTTTGAGTAAAGAATTCCCCTTTCACATAAACTTAAAGTAACATACGTAAGTTGCAGCTTGAAGTCATTAGGCAAATTTAATGTCGATACTTTTTGCTTTTGAAACTTATTTCCTGCAAAGATTTTTGTATTGAGTCTCTGCTGCCTATTTCTGTGCTACCTATGCTGAAAATTGGCTTTTCTCTTTAAGTAGTTTAGTTTTCAAGATAAGATAATCAATTTTCAAATTTTTCTCACTACTGAAAGTGGATTTGTACATAAGAGTACACATATTAATATAATTTTGCTATCATAGCTGCTAGAATTTTAAATTTTGCGATGAAAAAATCTACTTTAGCTTTGTATATTTTAAGGTATTATCACTCACCACGAATATTTCAATAGTCAAATATTATTTGCTTAAAAACCGATCACGGTGACGTTTTATATAGATTATTTTATATTTGAATATTCATGATTTAAGAAAAATGACACAAACAATCAATTTTAAATGCATTACAGACAAATCTGTGAGAAAAGCTCTGCAAAATTCAGCATCAATGCGATAATGTTACTTATGAATGATTCGAGCATCTTTCTAAGTAAACTTTCATTGGCTGAAATATCTATGTTAAGCTTAGGAACACATTGCCTTTAGTCTCTACGTGAATTTGAAAAAGTTCTTTCACGTAATAAGAAAAATGTCCTATTCGACTTAGATTCCGACTGGGTTATAGATTTTGTTAGATCGTTGGATTTTTTTTTATCAGCAACGCATCGCGAAAGATTTGTAGAGCTTCATAACAGTTTTGTATAATAAGGGTGGCATCTCTGAACCAAACCACGTTAGACAAAATAATTGCTTAAACAGAAGCAATAATTGACTGTAAACAGTCACGTTCAACTACTCGGACTTTGTTTACGGCTAGTTATGTATTTCACACAAATAAATAATAATGTATTTATTCAAAATATCATTTAAACAAAATTGATTTAAAGAACATTCTGGATGGTTCAATGAAATCATTTGACCACTTAGAGAGTTTGATATGAATCATTCGAATTTAAATAAATAAAACTCTGAATAACAATTTAACTGAGTTTTGACAAAGTATTCAACCAAAATCTTATATCGAATTATTAAGTTTCTTAAGATGCAATATGAATGAACATATCTGTGAGGTATTTTCAGCAGTCATTTAATCAGTTGTGATTTATAATTGATTTGTTAAGTTTCTTATTAACCGGTTAAAGAAGGTCTCATACATTATTTTAAGGAATCCTAACTTTCAAGACTTAAGTATTAAATATATTTATTAGTTTTACAATTCTAATTCATATATTTCTCTTGTATTTATTGGTTTTGCTATTCTAATCAAAATAGAGGGAGTGGATTCTCTGGTGGTGTCATCTATCTAAAGAGTTTACAGAAAAATCGCACTTTCTTCTGCGTGGTGCTGTGGTTAAAACGAAAGACGCACCCTACTGACTTAAATTCGCCTAGTCAACGGCATAGTGAGCTTGAATTGTCCAAATGTCAAAATTAACAACAACAACACAATTCTAATTCATGTATAGCTCTCTTATATTTATTAGTTTTATAATTCTAACTCATATAGGTCTCTTATATTTATTGGTTTTAAATTTTTATCTCATATATTCTCTTATTGATTCATATAGTTCTATTTAATGTTTAATCAGTTTATTCTCAAAAAATATACTCTCAAGAAACTGCAGTTTTCAAAAGAGCAGCTAGAAAAATTTAAATAGTTGTGAATTATGTCACACCATGAAGGGTATGAATGACATTTCAAGTAAATGCACGGAGCCATGAAGTCGATTATATCAATATTTTTAGCCTATATAATTTCATTCACTTTGCGCAATCAATCTATAAATGTATATATAGAAGTATAAGCATGCTCAAATCGCAGGAAAAAGGTTAATTTTTATGAGACGTATGAGAACCTGCCTTGTGTTTTCATGGCGTGTGTATATTTTATCTACATGCGCCATCTTTTAGGAAAAAGTAGTGCTAGAACACGCTATTTGCGAAACTGTCAGACTTAGTCACGCAATATAGAACGTACCAATCCTTCACTATTTGGTTTGCTAACTATAGAAAGAAAGGGCAAAGGAAATTAATTGAAGAGAAAAATGAAGGCTCATAGTAAATAAATTATCCCAGAAAGATTCTGATTTTGATTTATGGGATTCAGTGTAAAGGGAACTGAAGAGATACATTTAATATATAGTTACGATTACTAAAAGATTTACTTTTAATGTATATAAAAGAATCTTGGTGTTTACATTTGTAAAAGTTATCTTACTTTAATAACAAAATTATAGTTATGTATTCAAGATCTGAACGGTCCTAAGTGATGGCTTAAGAATATTTCATAAATTTTTTAAAAATAGATTATGGTAATCTATAAAATCTAATACGAGTGATAATTCATTTGTATACATAATTTTAAATAAGCTACACAATTACTATTGATAAAGAAAACAAGTGACTCAAAGTCACCTTATAGAAATCACGATGAAAAAATATGGTTAAAATTCAGAATGCCTTTATGCTGATTGTAAGATAAATAAACGGAAACTTATATGTATTTAAATGATAAATAGAAAGATAGATATAATGAAAATATTTAAATTATTATTTCGTATAGTAGTTAAGCTACTAAATTATACAAGATACTCGTAAATTACTATGCGTATCATTTATCGTTAACAAAAGGAAACACATCATACCATAACGAAAACTAGGTGATCTTAGTATTATGAATTTTATATGCTAAGAAGTATTTGTTTCTTTTAAACTTTTATATACTTGATATACATTATCAGAAGATTAAGTTGAGTTATTATTTATACTCAATCATTTACATTACTCAACTTATAACCTAATTATAAATTTATATTCATTCAAGTTTTCTCATCGAAATAATATTGATGTTATATTTATAATTTTAGAATTATAGGATGATATATAATTTGTTTAATATTTTAAGTAACCTTGGATTGTGTGTTTAACAAACTAAAGACATGAAATTAAGCTAATTTAAATTATCATAACACTTGAAAGAAAGATGACACCGTTCTAAGTGTTGCACTCGATGAAAATGAAGAAATGACTTTTCTATAAAAAAATTAAGATATGACTTTTATATATGCATATGAAAATGTTGCTCCAGCTTAATCACCACACAAAGATTGTTTAAAATGGCCATCAACTTAAATATTTGTCTCAAAATTTTTATTCATATCTTATGATGATTGATTCACAGTTGCGAATAATTTATGAAATAAAGACAGGAATGAAAATCAAATTTTAGGCTAGAAATGTTAAAAATATTTCTTTCACAAATGTATTATTTATTCATTAACAGTTCTTAAACGACATATTCATATTATGGTTTAAAGAATATTGCTGGAGAGAAATATTGAGTAGAAAAAAAGTTTACTTTTGTCAACAATATTGTTACATTAAGGTTTACATAATGGGAATCTTAATCTGATCCTTGTCTTCCGAATTAAAAATATAGTAGATCCTAATCTAAATGCGTCGAAATTTTTCACCATTACACATTTTCTTGAGGTGCAGTTTCTTTATTTGGGGGAATATATTTTAATAATTTATAGATCGTTCAAGATTAATATCATTGATAATATCTTTATTTTACTTCTTAAGTCAACATAAATGCTATAACTAACACACACACACACACACACACACACACACACACACACACACACACACACACACACACACACACACACACACACACACACACACACACACACACACACACACACACACACACACACACACACACACACACACACACACACACACACACACACACACACACACACACACACACACACACACACACACACACACACACACACACACACACACACACACACACACACACACACACACACACACACACACACACACACACACACACACACACACACACACACACACACACACACACACACACACACACACACACACACACACACACACACACACACACACACACACACACACACACACACACACACACACACACACACACACACACACACACACACACACACACACACACACACACACACACACACACACACACACACACACACACACACACACACACACACACACACACACACACACACACACACACACACACACACACACACACACACACACACACACACACACACACACACACACACACACACACACACACACACACACACACACACACACACACACACACACACACACACACACACACACACACACACACACACACACACACACACACACACACACACACACACACACACACACACACACACACACACACACACACACACACACACACACATATATATATATATATATATATATGAAATTCACTGCAAAAATAATTATATTTGTCATTATGAATAAACATAATGATTAATTACTGCCTATATACAAAGTAATGGAAACAGAAAATTAATTTAAAATTAAAATAAGCAATATTTTAGAAAAATCTGTTACTTTATATTTTTAACAAATTATATATTGCTATAACAAATGTTATGAATATTATTATTACGAAAATAATTTTTTTAGTTTTACATGAAATGATGAACAAGATAAATATACTGAATATTTAAAACAGTTTGCGTAAATAAAGTTACTATGTTGTATTAATTAAGATATTCACTTAAATATGCATAACAGCCATTTTTGTAATCATGTTGTGAATATTTAGTTAATGCACAAGAACAAAAATAAACATATACTGATTTTTCTATATGTTCAACAAAAGTTAAAATATTACATAAATATTGCATAAATCAAGCTATTTATACAACTAAATAAACATATCAATCAGAAGTTTGGAAAGCATTTTGATTATATTATGTTAACAAGTTTTAAATAAAAAATATGCTGATTATTTGAGTGGATTCAACATAAATTAAGGTACTACGAAGTATATATATTCCATGAATTAAGATATATGTGAGTGTATACTCAAGAGACACATTTTAGGGAAAATTATTGATGAACACAGTGAATAAATTGACTAATGAAATAATAGTGAGATATTCTAATTATTTAAATACACATCTATACTTATTAAAATGCTATAATTATTGTATAAGCTATTTAAATACTTAATATGTAAATCATCCATTTTTGAACTTCTATTTTTATTTTAAAATACAAAATAAAATTAAAATGTATTCTAATTATTTGAATGCATTCTACACAAATTAAGACGAAATGTAAGTATAGTATAAATTAAGATAATTAAGTAACTAAATATATGCCTCAACAAACATTGGAAACTATGTAGACTACATTAATTTAACAAACCAGAAACGAAAGTGAGCGCTATACCGATTATTTAAACACATTTTACTTAAATGAAGGTACTTAGAATTATATAAATCAAGATGTTTACATAGCGTATTTTTTAAAGCACCTATTTTTGGAAAACATATTATTCACCTCATTGATTTAAAACAGAATTGCGTCTATGATAACACTTCTAAATCATGATAATTTTATTCCATCAAAGGCGATGCAATGTGTTCCATAGAGACAGAATTTAATATCGCTTAGAGTAAACAAACTCAAAATCTTGGACGGCCCATCCGTATAAATTTCATTGCTAAATCTAGCTCACGCAAGCCACACCCGCCGATCACACTGTATCAACTTTAAAAGTTCACGCGCAAACCGCCATCTTGCTGGAGATGTCTTGGGGGCAGCTATTATTATGTTAATACCAAACGCCAGAACGGATCTGAATGAATAAATTTAAAATGAGGAAGAATACATTAAAGGAAGCCAGAGTAGAAAATAAACCAAAGCCCAGAAATTGTTGGAATAACATGCATTCGGTTCGGAAGGAAGGTTTTCAGAGTGCAGAATTTTTAACTTCCAAAGAACACATTTAAAACATTTCTATCTTGAGATTTTCTTAGTACCTATTCGTGAACTGAATTTGAAATTGTATAATATATACATTCAAGGAATAAAGCTTTCATGTTTCATGCACAACTTTCATTGTATATCTCTTTAAACATATCTACACTTTTTAAGGAAACAAACGATAATATTCCAGGAATGAGAACGTTTGAATCGCATTTGGAAATATTCTTTAACCTCATAATTCATTCATTTACTGCTTTTTTGTACTTTTAAAAAGTTCAAAGGAATAAGTAAATTTTATTTAATTTCCCAAACTTTATAGAAAACAATTCCTTTGAAATTTTGTGGAAAATTACTTAAAATTTTGGAGTTTTATTTATCATTTCTATTTAAAAGAATTTCAATTTTAAGTTTCTAATTACAAGGGAATTAAAAACTCAATATATTAAAAATATGCTTTGCTACATAGCTCTTGTTTAGTTTATTTCATGATTGACAGTAAACTTTCGATTTGAAATGATAAATTATTTTTTTTATATGAAAACAAAAATAGTATTTTTATTTGATTGTTTCTCCGGAAACCAACTATAACAAGTTTACAAGTGAGCTAATGAAATTTTCCTTCACATTGAGATTGCTTAGTGAACAACCTATGGCTGTTGTAAGACATTTTATTACCCACCACATTAATTGCTTTTCAGGAAGAATTTTCACAAATAGTAAATCAAACATACGTACTGTAAAAGCGAAAATCCTGAAAATTTCCAAGCATCCATCACAACAGATGTGCATGAGGAAAGCAAAAACGCAATATCAATCTTCACATTTTCAGTAAGAGCCGAGATCAAACTCAGGACAGACATTGAAAAATGCTGTGCTTTTCCACAGTGAAGCCTGCCTATTCCACATCATTATTTTTACAAAGACAATAGGTAAAGCCATAAATACTATTGAAGGAAATGAATGTAATTAGATTTTTGTAAGTATATTTAAAGTCGATGCTCAGTCTGCTCTTTAGCCAAATTACACAATTTCTCAGCATTTTATAACAGGAATAGCAATTTACTGTGTCCAAACGCCATCACAAATGTTATATTTGCTTGCCATCTTGAACGTTATATTGCTTTGATAGTTGGTCATCGGCATCACCGAATACAGTGCTGCATTTAGCACAATAATTGGACATCACATCAATGGAGTCGTGTCCTATATATGGATGAGATTCGTTTCAGTGCCCAAGTGATTCTCCAAGCCACCTGATTTGGAGAGAAGTCGGGACACAGTTTAATCTTAATATCTCTGAAAGAGGCAGTTACGGTAGTCCTGGTGTTGCATTATAAGAAAGCATTACGCTGAATGGTTAGTTTGAGCTGCACGTTTTCGACAAAGGTTTTATAACCGGAGATCTCTATTGTAAAGAACCAATTATTTGTATGTGCGCCTATTCTGAACTGTTTCGGAGCAGAATTTATTTTTATGGATACAAGCCACCACTACTTTGGAATTCTGCTGCTTAGCATCTACTAGAAAAGGAAGATATCACTAAATGGAGTACTTTGCCGAGTTAAATCCGGTAAAAGATGTGAGGATACTTAGTAGAGACGCTTTGCGGCACGTTTATATCCTCCAGGCAATATCCAACTATTTAATTAGATGCTGATTGAAGGATGAGCACTCTTACCTTAAGAATTGCTAGATAATATGGTAAATAATACCTTTTTGAAGGCAGTATGACATATTTTAGAATATATTTCCACGGTTAGATAATCCATTACAGGTTTTAAAATAATTATGCGAGAATTCTTCATTATTTAGGCCAATATAGTATCTGAAACGCCAGTGCAGTTTGTTGCATTTCCCAGTTTGTAAATTTGAACTGCACCTCAGGTCTTGATATTTGTAATGATTCGAATCCATTCTTTAAGAATAAGTTAAACCAGCCCTCATTTGTAAAAATGATTGCAGAGAGCGACAGATTAACAAATCAAACATCGAAGCCTAATAATAAAGCATTTCTTTGCAATGGAAGGTTCCAAGTTTAACTCTAGCAAAAATTGAAAAAAAAGAAATCGATGTTACTTTTCTGCTTTTTTATTTTATTGGAAATTAAATTCAACGCATTTTTGCATATCATACGTTATAAAACTTGTGTGTGTACATAATATAAATATTTAAAACCAATATTATTGAATAAAAAATCCATAAGTCGAAATTAAATTTTTTAAAACATTGACAAATAATGACACAAGAGAAAGATGAATAAAATAATGAATGAATATATGATGATCTCTACTGATAAACAAACTTTCGATATCTTTGTAATTATTCCTTTTTGTATAATTTTGCGAAAGAGTAGGCGCCAAAAATTAACATTTCTCGATGGAAAGAGCATCCACAGAAACTTCTAAAAGATTAACGATTGGAATTTAAGATCAAAGAAACTTTTCTTAAGGATCAGAGCCATCCTTTCTTGTTTACGATGTTAGGCTATTCAAGAATTTATGTTACTGCGCTTGACTAAACTATCGAGCAAACTTCCTAGCGGCTCAATGATTCTCTGGCACGAATTTGCTTCCCAGAAGACGATATCCTCACATAGAGGCTTGAAAAGTGATATTAGAGTTTTTATCCTCTTAATAGCTAGGTAAACCCCTATTTCTGAATCTGCCTTATTACGAGATAGGAGATGGTAGGGAAATTTATTTTCTAAAATACTGTGGCATTAGTTGGATAGGTGTTCTACTAAAATGTGCCCCGTGTGTTCTATACTACACCTGGTTTTCATAGTTAATGTGCTTGCTAAATGCAATATTTACACAGTTTGGAGAGCATCTTATAATTTTTTTTATAAGGAAGTTTTCCAAAAATGTTTTGCCACAGTGCTCGGAAGAAATAAATTTTGATTCAGTTATATTCATTTGAGCGGTATTTTGAATATTAGTTTTGCTATAATATGTTTTCTTATACTGTTTCTTTCGTCTAATTTAAATTATTTTTACAAAATATTTTATTAAAAAATTGAATTTTTTTTAAGGAATACATTTAAAAAAAGTACCGTAAATAAAAATGTCTTATTTTCTGTCAGAAGGCTTCGTATTTTTATGTGTACGTGTTTAGCAGAATCAGTATTAATCATAAGTTAAAGTATTTAATTTACAGAATATATAAGAAATTGAATTCCATAATACGAATAATTACGAAACTAAAATATAGATAAATACTATGAAAATATTGTTATATTAATCAATGGAATATATATATATATATATATATATATATATATATATATATATATATATATATATATATATATATATATATATATATATATATATATATATATATATATATATATATATATATATATATATATATATATATATATATATATATATATTATATATATATATATATACATATATATATATATATATATATATATATATATATATATATATATATATACATACATATATATTATATATTTAGGCTGTGAAGTATTAAAATTTGCTTAATTTAAGGTAAAGAATTAAATAATGTACACAAGGTACTTCGAGAAGTCTTATATAACCCCAGTCACTATAGAACATCATCTTTATACCCTTTTCTTGGTTATAAAAACAGTATTGAAATGTCAAATTTATTATGAAATATACAAAACGACAAATTTGACTCATTCTATCTTCAGAATTCTTATCTCAGAAAATAAATTAGATGTAAAATAAGTTAATTACACAAAGCTGAAGAGCACAGCACCTATTTAATAACAAGCCAAAAATAAAATATAAACATAATTTACACACTACATAAAACAGAAGAAAATGCACAACGCACGGTTTGCATTTAAGTTCTAAGACAATGTATGTAAAAATGACAATGTGTTCAAAACAATATGTTAAAAAGAAGATTTTTTCGATTTCCTCGCAAAATGTTTCCAAGATGTATATTAAAACTGAAAGAAATTTAATTAAACACCCATAGCATAAGTGACAAGTGATTATTAGTTGCTTCTTTGTGCGCGTTTTATGATGTAACTGCGCGGGAACTCACTCAAAGAAAACAGCAAGTTTTATGCGTGTTGTTGCATTTGCATATCTGTATACCAAAATACGATTCAATTTATATTGAGTTGTTGTTGCTTTACTAATTTATGGATTGCCATTTCCAATTCATGTTGTTTAATTTTCAAGAAGAGATTGCTAACATTTGTAATTTTGTGATAGATGTGCTGAGAATAACTCCGATTTACTGCATGCTACTTTTTATATCTCAAGATTATTTTTAAAGCATTGCAAGCTTCGTTTCAAAGTTACAAGATGAAGCTAACTTTTACTGTGGAACTTCGATGATCTTCAAAAAATCAAATCCCTTAGTCTATTACTATTGTTTTATCATATATTGACTACAATTTGAGTCATCGAATAATCATAGGAAACAACATAAGCATTGATATAATATTTTAAAAAAATAAAATACAAATTAAATCAGTTCACAATTTGAAATCTCACAGTAAAAAGATTGCCCACTTAAGGTGTTATTCTTGATATAAAAAATACCTTTATAATGTTTTTACATTTATACCTGTAAATCAGTTTTTACGAAAAATTCTTAAAAACAAGATAACAATTACAATATTTTCCTAATAAAATTAGTCGATTATAAATCATTTTTATTTTTTATGTGTGAACTTACAGTATTGTTTCAAACAACTATTCAATGGCATAAGAATAGAAAAATTCATTCTTCATACCTTTAGAGCTAATAAAAATTTGTGATTTATTTTAATGAAAATCCTTTGATTTAATATTCAATTTTCTCTCAATTTATCATTTTAATAATTCATCACTTCACAAGTTCTAAAAATAAGAAAACATAATAAAACATGCTTTTTTTTCTGCAAACTAAATAGAATAGCTTATTTGAAATTCGCTCAAGCATCGCAAGCAATTTCGGCTGTTCGATTTATGTCTGCTGATGGTGATCTGAGCTACCGAAAAATTATTTCTGCGAAATTTTTCCTCCGAGATTGGTTTTCATCGCTGTCAGGAGAAAATAATCTCCCGCCTTGTCATAACAAAGAGAGATACGAGCAGCAAATTTTGCCGCAACATATTTTACAGCTTTCAGCACCACTGATTTTCATTTCAGAGTGTTTAGATCGCTGGAACATATCGCCGAGGTAGCTTTTTTCCATGAAAAATATTTTGCAACTTCATGTTTGCAATCTCGTGTGACAATATTTTTTCAGAGATTATCTCTTGAAATGATGAGGTTTTGTTTTTGAATCTATTTTTTTCCTTTATCAGACTTGATGTACTTTATGAATAAACTATAATATAGTTAATATTTTTGCGTTAGCATTTTGCTTCAACTTATTGGTTTCGGGAGATAAGTAACGGATTTTATTTACTAGTTCTAAGGAAGGAAATGATAAAATTCACAGAGGCATCCTCGCTAATATATATCTGTAAACGATATAAATAAAATCTTTACCCTGTTAGCTGAATTTTTGTCTGTTTTGATATGATAAATTGCGTAATGAAGCGGAACTAAACTTTTATTACTATATTAATCTTTGGCTAACTTAAAATATAAGCTTTGTGTCATTTCAGAATTTTGTGAATACAGCATTTATTATTAATTTAAACGGTAAGTAAAGTTTGAATTTACTGTAAAATTGCTAACTTAGTTATGTAATTAAGTTAAACCATGTAACATTTTCTTCTAGAGTTCTTCTTGCTTCAAAAACGGATGGATTTTAAAATACATTTTAAAAATTATCATCTATGCATGAAACTTTATTGTACGGTACAAAACAGTGTTTTTAAGGAAAGTTAACAAAAGTTTTTATAAGTAAAAATATTTTTTTAAAAAAGTAAAAATATTTTTTTTAAAAAATAGTATATATAAATAACATTATTTAAATCAATCGAAATGTTCTCTCCTCTTTGCTATGCATTCGTTTTTCATTGGAAGTTTCTTGAAAACTAATGGCGTGGCCCATCGAGTATAATACACGATTTTTTGCCTTATTTTGAACTGATTCATAATTCTTAAAACTGACACTTCAGTAACATAATATTAAAGGAGAAGTATCTTTGAAAAAAATAATAAGGAGCTATGTTAGAATTTCATTTTTAAGTCATCTTGAAGACATAAGCACAAAATAATAAATTTTAACGGCTTTTAAAAAGATTTAGTAATGTTAATATTTGTGGAGAAAATGATATCACCTGAAGCATTTATAATTAATAACAATATTTAAAAAGAGCTTTAAGAAACCTAAACGCTTAACTTCAGTTACGCACAGAGGGATTGTCATTATTGTTAAGATACATACACCATTATATCATCAAACTCAAGTATTTTCTTTTAAATATCTGTCAACTCTTCTGAGACCAGAAAAACTAAAAGAAGAAGCTGAAGAAAATTGCAGCTTCCTTTTTGTCTTTGGTTCAATGTGACATCGTGGTAAAAAAGAACATTTCAGAGTGGAAGTCTCCATTGTGGATTCTATCCATCTTGAAAGAAGGGAAGATGTATATGTTATATTCTGTAATTTTTCTTCGTGACTAAATGCCAGTATTCATAATTGGGTATTTTCTCGACTTCTTTTCTTTTGATTGATATAATTTCACTCAGAAGAGAAATTTGCAGTGGGTAATCAAAAGAATCAGACAATGTATTGCATTTGTTTGTCTATACATTACGCCATGCTTAAAACTTTTTGTTTTAATTTGTAATTCTGCTGCATTTTAAAAAGTTTCATGTAGACATTGCAAACGTGATTTGGAGAAGCAAATGTTAATAATAAGAACCATAAATAATGAATCATATAAAGTAATCTGTTCATTAATATAGAATAAAATTTAGTAAAATTGACTATGATTTCTTAACATATTCCTTAATAACAATAACTATAATTTAATTGCAAAATAATGAATAAAGAAATCATTGATATTTTACTCGGTAACTTTATTGGCATAACTCATAGACCATTACAAGCAAATTTAGAGGAAATATGCTGATGATAAACATAGCTTAGTAATACATTTAATCATCAACTTGATTCAGTAATGAGTCAACTATTAAGTGAAAAATATAAAATGATTTTGTTTCGAATTTTATTATTTACTTTTTATTTCATTCTCTTTAATTATTTGAAATTAAAAATTTAAATCACTCAGGCCGATTTAAACTAACCACAAAGAGGATGTTTTATCGTTTGTTTTTCGCTTTTCCTTCTGTTCTGCTGTCAACGCGTTAATAACTTGAATCAATTGAAAATGGTTCCTGAAACTGATGCTTGATATTAACAAAATTAACTTCGACAGCATTTTTAATTTTAACTCCAACGAGTTGAAGCCATAGAGTTGTTAGTCGATATGGGTGTCATATCCGAATCGATTCGACTAATCGTAAGGGCATTTGGGTCAAAGCGATTTGAAAAGACATCTGGAATCATGTATTCGGATACTCATAACAATCAATGTTTCACGCACAAAATGTTTGTTAAATAAAAAGTTAGAAAAAGAGAATTAGAAAAATGGATTTCAAGAGAAGGGGAAATGACACAAGAGATGTTGGTGAGCTGGAGAGTTAGACAAGAAAACTTGAATCGGTCAAATACATAAATTTGGAAATATAACAGTTTCAGGAAATTTTGGAAGCAATATCGCTAATGATATGAAAACTAATTATTTAAAACAATAGGTAATTTTCATTATTTTTCATGATTTTGAGAACTTTTACAAACGGAAAAAATTATTACTAAAAGATACTTCTTTATTACTGGTAAAAATCACGAATGGATTTTTTCTTACCGATGCCGATACTCAGCCATTCAATAGTGAACTTACTTTGTTTGCTGCGATTGGAAGAATGTGATTTGAAGGCAATGAGAAAATTCGTCGAAAAATCGGATTTACGACGCTGTCTCAATACGATGTGACAGAGAAAAAGTTATCTGACGTCATGGATATTTTAAACCAATGAGAATTTTAATAAAGTGATTCAGTCCTGATCTCAACTGGAACGAAAGAAACAAGTTTTTTATGGTGGAAAATGTTGAAGCATAATATTTGTTCATCCCTTCAATTACACTAAACTTTTTTCGATGTATGAATGGGCTAAAAAGATGATTATTATTCCCTTTCATTTATTGGTTACATTATAGATAAAAATTAAGGAAATTTTATCTTCATTATTCCCTCTCATAAGTACAAAAAATGATTATTCAAAGAATTTGTATAAATAATTTTAATTATTATTTTGTAAGGAATTTTTCTAATGAAATTAATTTTCGTAAAGGATTTTTCTAAATGAAGGTTTCTTTTTACGTCGCATTTAGATTTAATCACATGCAATTTAAAGGTATCTAGAATTCAAATTTTAGAGATTGAAAAGAAAAGAAAAAGATAAGTAAATAAGAAAGAAACTTATATATACGTTGCAAATTTAAGGAGTGATGGGAGAAAGATGAAGATGAATAAGTAAAAAAGGAGCAGATTTTACCCATTTAAAAATTCAAAGTACTTTGATATGAAAAGTGAGGGATTTATTTAGTAAATAGTTAAACATTTTAATGGAAGAAATCAGTATAATCTGTTTGAGAACTAAACAAAGTTCCACTAATGGCTTTTGAACTTAATCAGTAACATTTTCGGGAATTCCTTATTCATGGTAAAATATGAAAGTATCAGAAAATCCTATTTAAAATTCGAGTTGAAGAAAAAAGATTCTTTAGACGCTGATTTTTATTTAGAAAAAGGGGTCTTCAAATGCAAGAGGAAATATCCAAAAGGATTTCTTTATCACATTTTATGTAGAATTTCAGCTCCAGTTCCTAAGCAGATAGTTCATTGATGCATATTTTTTTGCGTAGATATATTTTTTTATGTGAATTTTCTCTTTGCGTCTTTCGCAAGTATGAAATTCAGCATTTCGCCAAATTATCACGCTTCCCATCTTTACTTTTCGTTTGTGTCTTGATTTTATTATGGAAATTCTATTTTCCGGTTTATGAGAAAAAAAGGCTTTTTTTCAACAAGTGTAACATTTTCCTTCAGAATATGAATTTTGAATACTCTGTCAGATACTTTGTAGATACTATATACAAAGTATCTAAGATGGTGCGTGCATAATCTTAGATACTATGGTAACTAAAGCTTTTGTTACCATAGTATCTAAGATTATATTTTGCAGATGGTAACTAAAGATGGTGCGTGCATAGCAGATGGTAAAGCTAGTGGGGGATTTTTAGAATTTTATTTTATTAGAGCAAAAATGTTAAGAGCAATCAGAGATGAAGGCGTTGTAGAACGACAATCACAAAAAATAAATAAAATACGATATTTTTAATATATAAGCGCATAGATTTCCAAACAACAACTTTCTTTTAGATTTTGATTGTTTGTATAGTTGATAATAATGTATATATATATATATATAGATACTGTTTTTCTGATATATTCCACAGTTTTAGATGTGTTACCAATTATAAAAGAATTTAGTAGTTGCAAGAAAAAGAGTAGTTTATTATTTGCAAAAAATATTTAAATACTTCATGTAGCATATTTGCATATAAAAGTTAGATATAGCATTAATTTTAATTCTGAGCTCATAGTGGGATAGCTTAAGGATCGCATTCTTCGGAATAACAGATCTCCAGTTCGTTATAAGTTGTTATTAAAAACAGAAGAGGGATATTTATATTGTATGGTTAAATACCTGCCTTAATTTGTGTTCTGAAGATTTTACGTTCTTTTCTTTCACTTACAGAAATTTTTCAGGAAAAAAGATTTGCAGTCGACACTCAAAAGCTAGTAACACATTTTAATTGTTGAATTATTTATTACATAGTGTTAATTATTTTTTAAATTTTGTAAGCCTGTTGCTTTGTGAACTTTTTTTCAGAGATTTTTAATATGATCTGAGAAATGTGGTCTTTAATAAATAATCAACCCTTCATTAAGAGTCCCTTCATAACCCTTTTTAAGCATTGGTCCTTGGTTAAATTTGGTAATCGTATTTCTAATTATTATAATTATAATGATGATTAGTTCTTTTATTATTTAAATGAGCAGAATGAGAGATGAAAAAGTTATCAAAATATAACCACAAAAATTTAAATAAAAAGCATGAGATTGTTTGAAATGAAAACTTAATTTAAATCTTCTCTACTTCATTTATTAGCTTATTTCTATTAGCTGTTACGCAGTGAATATTTTTTATTTACATGTCCTATACTTTTATATATATATAGTGTGTGTATTAGTGTAAAGAGTATAGGTGAAAAAATCTCTTGTCATGTCACAAAAACAGAGTACATTCCTATAAAATACTTCATTGCTTTCAGGAAAAGTTTTTTCATTTTAAGTTGTTTGGCTCATCAGGATTCATTTCCGTAGGTAGTTTTTACAAAATAAGCCATATGATGATTTCATACTTAGATCTCTTCTGACAATCTTGCTTTGATGTTAACATAGAATAAAAAAGCTTTTGCTTTTTGAAACTCTGCCTTCAATTTGAATAATGAATTTCAAAACAGGGATGGTGAGGTTTGCGTGCACCAATGACCCGAAGTACTATGCCGGCATTAGCTCACTACTGGGAGGGTCTCCCAAGCCCGACAGGCCGAAGTATAGGTGTCTGACGAAAAAGAACACTAACCCGAGCCAAGACAGACTTTTACCATCATGGTGCTCAAATCCTCGGATCAACAGAAGCTGCATCTCACCTCCTTCTTATGACTCATCCCCCCTTCTGGTCCTCGATTTCCTCAGGGTCAATGATCTGAATGACCTTGTCTGACATCGTCAGACATTTAGAGGATAAGTCACAACACAACAACACAGCTAGCATTATTGTACTTTTATTTTACTGTCGCTTACCCTTTTCGGGAATATAAAATATTAATCAGAAAAACGAGAGGAAGTTTAGAAAGTAATTAAATTTTAAAAGTAGCAGTATTATGTAAAGAAATTAGATATAGCAGTACAATTTTTGAACTTCATAATCGTATTTGCGTATGTATCTTAATTATGAAATTGGTTTTAGATAATACTAATGAAACACCAAATTATTTATACATACTAGCATTATTTCATTTTAAAAATTTCATGAACAAAATGATGTATAATATCAAACTTACTAGTTGCTTTTAATGACCAAAGTATATAAATAAAATTTTTTAGAGAGATGCATAGTTTATATTTTAGCTTCACCTCTCTCGCAACATACATAAATAATTATATATATAATATAGTTTAAGAATCTGAAATACCATGCTTATTTACAGAAAGACTCCTGTTTTTGTCGATACAAAAAACAGCTAAGTTGACATTTTTTAAACTCTTAAGAAGAAAGATGAGGAAGGATGTGGTTTTATAGATCTTTCCACATTCACAATCCTTTTTTGAACTTGCTCTGTCTATTGTTGAAAAATAAGAGCTCCATACTACATTTATATTTTTCGCATGGGCATTTCGCGGAGTTTATACTAAATTCTGAATTCACTTCCTTCCGACTTATGAAAGTATTTTATGAAATCATATTTGCACCAGATGTTTAAAGGAGCATTGTATCACATTTCAGTTACAATTTACTCTGCCATAAATATTTTTTTATTCATTTTTTATTGTAAATTTACAATATTTAAAAAATATTCACAAAATTATTAATAAGAAATTCGATTCTTATATATTCTCTTGTGGATAAATTGAGTCACAATTTATTTTTATATTTATTGTTATTTAAGTAATAACGACTAGTGGATTTTATCACAACTGAAATATTAAATAACTATAAGAAATCAGAGCCATTAGTGTTGAATTATGATTAAGTATCCGTAATTTAGAACAATTTTCTTTCATTTTCTATAAATGTTTTTTCTATACATTTCCAGAAAATATGTTGCGTTATTCTGGTTTCTTAGTTTGGTAAATAAATAAACGCTTCCGATTAATTAAATTAAATTTTTACGTTAACAAGGCTAGAACGTTTTAAAATTAATCCAAAATTTTTCATGTAATATATTTATATTATTTTATTATATAAATATGTATATCATATACATCATATATATAAATATACATCATAAACATATATGTGCAGATTATTATAATATCGGAATAATATTAAAAATATTAAAGGAAAAATTTTATTTTGTTTTCTGAGATAAAACTTTCTCGCCTACTCATAAACATTAATATATCAACTAGACATTTATTTATTTCTTAAACATATTGTTATAAAAATATTTGAGTGTTGTGTTTTTATTTCATAAAATTAATAGTTAACTTCCCTTAGTTTATATATCATTGCTCCCAATTTCTTAAAAATGTACTAGCGAAAAATTAATAAGATTTATTTAACAATCAATTTATTTAACAATTTATTTAACAAATTTTACGATATACTAACAATTGATTAATTACATCATTAAATAATTAATCTCAATTGTTAGTATATTATAAAATTACATTAAACTTTGATACACAATGTTATTTCATATACACATAATCTAATTGAAAAATGTATTAGTTAATAAGATAAACAATAAAATAAATAAAAATAGTTGAGGGAACGCAAATTATGAAAATATTTGAAAAATAAGGAAAAAAAGATGTAGAACTAAGTTTAGTTATTAATTTTAGTTCAATGATTAGTGTGATGTTAACGTAATAAAATGTTCCTCTAACTGAATTCTTTTTTGTGTCACACTTCGATTTGAAGTCGCACAACTTAAAACTCTCATAGATTCAAATTTTAATGAGTGAAAAAGGAATGATAAGAAAGAGTTAAACGTAAATATAATCTTTTTCTTTTCTTCTCATTTAATAAAATTGTGAAAAAAGAGATTAATTCCTTTTATCTAGGGAACACAAAATATGTTGATGAAATCAGGGAGAGTTGGTAAATGATTCTATACTGCAATGGAACAAATCACTTATCTGTTCCTGAATGGATAAGAGGTCCATTAATGTTTTTCGAATTTTATTGGTAACATTATGGTGAAATTCGTATGCGTACAAGATAAAATATTCAAATGTCAAGAACATTTAAAATTCGAGTTGAAAAAGGGTATAATCTCTCAGACGTGGTTGCTTATATCTAGAAAAAATATTTTAAACTAACCAAAAAAAGGAAGTTACAAAAACGTTTCTTATCACATTTTATATGGAATTTTCAACTTCACTACATTCCATTTCATTGTAGTTCCATTAATGATATATAGTTTAAGGAGACTGTAGTTAAGGACATATAGTTTAAGGAGATTTTTTCAAAGGATTTTTTGTTTGGACTTCTTATCAAACTAAAATTCAAAATTTCTTCAGACAATCTCGCTTTTCAGTTAAGCATTTCAGTTCGTGTCTTTCGATAAAAAATTTCTGTGTT
Organism: Latrodectus hesperus; assembly: GCA_037975125.1. Classification (NCBI taxonomy): domain Eukaryota; kingdom Metazoa; phylum Arthropoda; class Arachnida; order Araneae; family Theridiidae; genus Latrodectus; species Latrodectus hesperus. The sequence continues at coordinate 55,129,279 of CM075858.1, forward strand.
TTTTCTCTTCAAACTCTTTTCTTTCTTGCAAATAAAACTTTTGTTCTGAGAATCGAAATCGAATATTTCTTCAGATACATAGCAGCCAATATCATGAATATGAATATATGTAATGATTTAAAGTAAGCAATACTTCAAAATTTATATTTACGTAGTATCAGAGGTTGAATACAATCAGAAATGAGCTCGTGCTTGAAATTTTGTTGCAGGAATTTAAATCAAAGTTTGACGGAAATTTGGCATGTAAATTTATACCCAATTTTTTCTACTCTACTAATTAGTCTTCCTCTTGTTATATGTTAAATATATGGGTAATATATAAAAGTATTACCTATATATTACATAACCTATATATTACCTATATATATACTATATAAATCAACTAAAAATAATTATTATATTTAAAAATACTTTTTGTATAGTGTTGTCACCTGTTGTCTTCGATAATATAAATTAGACATAAAAAAAACACATCATACAATTATACATCTAATGTGATGAATACTTACAGAAGCCAGTTACAACACCTCTCTTGATTGGTGTTTAATGTATCCTATTCTTAGGAGTAATAAATTTCATCGTTAATTGCTATCCGTTAATGAAAGAAAGCCATTAGCCATTGTGCTTCTGATATATGTCTGCCTGAACATCTTTCAGAGTTGGTGCTTGGGATTTTTCAGAGGTTTTTTTATGATTATGGAATTTTCACGAATGCAGATTTATAGTGGATAACTAAAGAGCCTTATAACAAATTTCAGTTGTTAAATTTTTATTGTATTGTGTACTTCATTAATTTTTCTTTATTCTTTATATGATTTCATTCTACATAATTTCTATATTAACTAGGTTAGTTTTTAAAAACTATACAAAATTACTTTCAACATTTCCTTGTTAATGTGAATATTACCTAAATAATGTGTAATATAACTATTGGGTAATAGTTAAAGTGAAAAAAGAATTCGATTAGCCAACTAAAATTTTCTCACCTAAATATCTACAACAATATTTTAACTAAGCTAACTTAATAAATGAAAATATTATCGTAATTTCATTCCATAAAACTGTAACTAAGTTATGTAAATTTTATATTACTATCAGCAGATTGCAGATGAAATGTGCTAATAACAGTCCAAATTAAATAACATTTATGTAATTATCAATTCTTTGTTATAATTACAAATATCGGAACAAGATGTTAATTAACTCACTTTTCCACACTTGTTGAATCAATATCAAAGGATGAATTGGATTAGACGCATTAACCTTTAGAATTTTATTTCCTTATTTAGGTTGACAAAATAAGGAATTTTTTAAACTTATGTTTGTTGAGATATTAGATATATAAATTCCATAGTTAAAAAATGCATTCTAGTTTTAAAGAATGAAAGGAGAATGATAATGATAAATATGTTACAAAAAGTTAAATAGAAATAAACTTCACAAATTAAGAGAGAGAAATATAAATATAAGCAAATAAAAAAAGAAAACATCAAACTTTTCAAGAATCCTAAATACGTTCGCATGAATAGGGAGGGACAATAAAGGAGAATATTAGTAATTTGCTTGCCAACTTTATAAAATATACCTTAACAGTTTTCGAGTTTTATCAGAAACATTATATCGAGAATTCAGTATTCTCTTCTGAACTACTGAAATATCAAGCAATCTTATTTGAAATTCCAGTTGAAAAAGAGTATAATTCCCCAGACGTTGATTCTTATGGTTGGAAAAAATAATCTGCAAGTGCACAGCGAGAGAGGGAGATTCAAAAATACTCTTTTATCACATTTTATATCGAGTTTCAGTATTCCGCTTTGAAGTAGTTAGTTCACTGGTGCATATTTTGTGCGTAGACATTTTTTTTCCGGAACTTTCCTTTTCCGACTTTTTATAAGTCTGAAATTCAAAATTTCGCAGGACACAATCTCTCTTTCCATCTTAAATTTTCGTTCACATCCTGATCTTCTTATAAAAAAAATCTTTTCTTCTATTCTCAGAAGAATTCTTTCCTTTTTTCTTGCAAGTACTTAACTTTTCCTTTTGAATATGGAATTCAGATCTTTCAATAGAAAATTATGTAAATATTACTATGAATATGCATGTATGTTAAACTGAAAAAAATATTCAAGACTATTTCGAAATTTATTTTATATTGTTATCATACGAAATTGAAAGCATTCAGAGCTTAAGACACTATAAACACATTGTCACAAAAATTTAAACCAAAAAAAGAGAATACATTAATGCATAAGTTTAAATCCTCTCTGTCTCGAAGTTTTCATTTATTTCCTATATTCTTCGACTAATGAATATGTTAAGTACATATTAAGTAATGTTTTTTATCATATCATTTTAATTACACATGAAAGATGCATATCGTGTAATAACTTGTTGTTGTGTTGTATCAGCTAGGCTGGCATTAAGGGGTGCACTGCTCCACTTTTTCAACTGAACCATATTTTGGTGTTAAGTCCGACTTCCTCAGTACACACATGCCATAGGTACCCGTTCATAGGGTAGGTAACCATTCAAAACACATTTATTTAAGGACAGGACAAAGACAGGATAGACAGAAAGAAAAAGTACATCCATACCCGAACCCAGGACCTCCCTATTTGCAGTCAATCATTCTGACCACTAGACAGGGCGGGTGACGTATAATAACTTAAAATTTCAGAAAAAGAATATTGATTATATCTCATTTATCTATCTATATCTAAAATTATTTAAATGTTTTTTTCACAGCATTTCATTCTAGATAAACACTAATAGCCAACTAAGACTCTACATCGAGAGATAAATGCGCACAAGAGTCCAATAAAGTCATACTCCACCTCTTGAATTATGAAAGAGTTGTAGTCATAAAAAGGTGTTAAAGGTTGAACAAAATCCTAGATTTAGTTCTTATTTTCCAAGAGAATAGAAGAAACATCAAATTTACCCTGTTTATATAGGAAATAAAGTAAGCAATAAAAATTTTACTACTAAAGAATAATTATTTAAGCAAACAAAGCATTATTAAGACAACATTTATAAAACCCTGTTTTTCTTGTAAAATGAATTTTCTACTACCTCGGATGTACTTCAGTACATTTGAAATAATTGTAAGTATCCAATTCTCGAAATATTAATACGTAAAAGCATTTCAATACTTAAATTATTGTAATTTTGCACAGTAAAACATCTAATCTTTAGGTATGATGATGTTAGGTATGACTGATATCTATGGTCATAAGAATGATGCTACGGAAGATAACAAAATGGTATAAAGCACACTTATAGACAAATCCGAAACTCAACAGTCCTGTACAGCAAAAAAAAAGATATGGTGGAAAAACTCAGTTTCAAATCTGGGTTGTAGCAAAGATTTAATACTAAAGGATAGATTCTCCACAGATATACAAAAGAAATAAAACTCTAAAAATGTACTGGTTTCTCAAATTCCACAAAAGTATATCACAGAAAGTGTGAAAAGGATCAATTACATTTTCATTGGTTTTCTATGTTTTTCATTAATCCATGTTTAATATGTTCTTCAGCTGTAAGACGTATCTGGATTTCATAGTGAATCTTATGTCGTACTGAATCTTCGTATATTATAAGTATATGGGAACTTGGACACAAAATAAAAAGTGTCCGTAGTATTCATTCTTTATTTGCATATCTATGAGCAAGTGTCAGTTATGGTGTTAAGGAATGTCAGTTATATATTAATTAACTGATATTTTTTAACTCTATAATTGACCGATCAACAGTATAATTTGTTTAAATTTTTATATAGGATCTGACTGTCTGAAATAATGTTGCTAAGAGCACTGAAGCAAGTCATTTGGCTGTATAAGCACACATTTACTTTTTAATAATTTGGTACATACTTTTACGATCACAACTACCAGCATTAAAAATTCAAAGGAGGAAACAGGAGGATATTGGATATTTTGTATATTTAAATTCTAATTTTTTTTTAAGAAATCAATTCAAAATCTTTAAAACAAGAAATAAACTAAACTGCAATTTTTTATGAACACACACCTTGAAGTTTTCATATCTTTGTAACATCTTAAAACTATTTCCTTGCAATACTAAATGAAAATACTCTCAATTCTCTAGTTATTAATGATTCTTGTTTGGAAACTAATTTTTGAATTGTTCTAATCATGATAAAAAAAACATAAGAGTTGTATTTTTTTATCTTGATAGCTAATTTCTCTCACAAAAATACTATTTTATTTAACACAAAGTGATATATAACTCTTTCTATATAACTCAACTATATAACTGAAATGATTATTAAATTTTAACTGTCTTAAAAGTATCAATTTAAAAATGATGATTTGTAACTCTTGAAAGGCATAAATTTATCCTTTTTAATACTCATTTATGAAAATAAAATATTTTGGATTAATTTATATTTTTTTGTGTTGGAATACTATGATTATCAGATTGAAATGTTATTTTTTTTGTTAAACTCGTGTCAGGAAAATTTTGTGATTTTTTGATTTGCGAAAATTTTTAGTTCAACATGTATTTGGAAACAATTTGTCACAATTCTAACAGTTTATATCATAATTAATATTTAAATTCATGAATAACTGATGGTTCAGATTATGTTATCTAAAATATAATTCATTAAAATAAATATAAAATTTTAACATAGAATCATAGTAAGCAAGAAACTTTAAAGGAAAAGTTGTATTCAAATAATATTTTGCGCTTCATATAAACTCGAAGGAAAAAAGTTAAAAACAATATAAGAGAATTTTATTCATCGAATTAAATAATTAATTAATAATAAGAGATATAAGTTTTCATCAAAGAATATAAAGTAGGAAAGATTATTCTTTTCCGGTGGAAGTTTGATTATGATTTTGTTTTTATCATCTTCGTGGACTAATTTCTAATTTTCCGTTATTCATAATTAAATACTGGCAATTCTCTTTGCAAAATTACTTCTTATCGTTTTTAAATTTTATACTTAGTACTTTACTGTAGATACTTTAATAATAACTGTTTTTATAAAATTTTTGTCATCATTGGGAATTTATATGATATACAAATAAAATTTTTAATGTATTGTGAAAGTTTCGCAAATATATATATACTTTAAAAATTGAAAAAATTTAAATTTAGTCTTATATCTTATAATTTATTGAAGTTCAACAAAGATTGCTTACTATTTAACTCATACTTTTTTTAACTTGATAAAAAATATGGATATTTAAGTATAGTATAATTGTCTTCTTCCAATGCAAATAAATAAAAGGTGTAATACGATGCTCTATCTTAAATAGCTGTAATGAACATAGATTGTGATTTTGCGTTGTGTAAGCTATTCGAAGCGGACGTTCAATCACAAGAAAATAGATAAATTAGAAAAAAGTACCAAAATAAATAATTTTTTTAAGCTTTTTTTTATAAATAATAAAGGTAATGTGTGCAATATGGTATAAAATAGGCTTATACAATATTTATGTTTTGAAATAATTTAAGTAGATAATATTACATACTATTTTTGCGGATTTAGAATAAACACTCAAAGAGAAAGCAAAAATAATTTTTTTCATCAGTTTTTCAAAAATATATCGGTAAGTGCTATTTGCTTTAATATACTTCATAAAGTCAGTTCAAATGTACTGCGGCTTACAGGTTACAAAATTTACAGAAAAAGTGATGCATCATATATTTTCAGATTCAATTTAGTTTAAACATACCCAGTAAGCAGGAGGGAATGCATTCCTTCAAGAGGCTTTAAGAAAAATCTCAAAATATGCACTAAGCATTTTTTCCCAAAATATGCTTCTGCCACAGATATTGAAACTAACTATTACCAAGTGAGACATATAAAACTAAATCTGGTAACTCTACAATTTTTACATCTTAATAGTGTTATAACTGAACGTAACAGTACAAGATACAATTTCTTTCGTTTCATTTAATCTTGTGAAAAAGAAAATTTTACAGGAATACTACTCTAGACATTCCTTAGTAAAAAGTTATATTTATTCTATTGTTGAAGAGTTTTAACTTATAAATGGTTTCAGTCCTGTGTAAATGTACTTCAGTAAAATTTATTTAAATAAAGAAATAAATCAAAATTTTTCTGTTTTTTCAAAACAAATTACATGTTTACTTATTGACTTGGTTCAGTACCATATGAAGATAAGGCATTAAAGTTGAGAAAGCAATCATCGCCCTGGAAAATAAAATAGTATTAAAGATAATAATTTTTTGATTTCGATCAAATTATTATATTAATGCTGTATAAGTATTTTTTGTGCCCTCAATGAGCTACAATTAACTTAGAAGGTACATTATAAACTACTTGGTTCAATGATTGCATTGGACGTATCAGTATTTCCAGCCCTGTCATTAGTTATTGCACACTATTGTTTCTATTAATTTAAATAAACTAAATTTTTTATATCAGTCTTAGGTTTAATGTATGTACAAGTCAAAGCCACTATGCATTATCATTACTATTTCCATGTATCTTATTAATGAAAAAAAATGAAAATCAGTTATCTGTCCTAATATAGTTTTACGTAAAACATTATTGAATGCTTGAACTTATCTAATAAAATATATTACACTGTGATTGTACAGGAACATTTCCTCCTGTTCTACAGTTAAAGAAACTTAACTATTACATTTTTGTTATAATATAAAATTTGTTATAAGTAGGTAGAATAAAATCATTTTTTACTTTATAAGAGCCTTTTCTCAATAAAGTCTCAGATTCAGTTCTTATTTCTAAAGGGAACGGAAGAAGCATCAAATTTTTCTTCCTCACAGAGAAAAAAATAATTTTCTTCTTTACAGGCGAAATAGAGGCAATAAAATAAATAACATTTACTATCAAAGAGTAATATAAGTAAGCGTTGAAATATTTAATGTATTTTCTAGATCATTCTTTTCCTTTTCTAATAAAACAAATTCACTTTAATATCTTCAACATCTTTTAATTAATTTCGAACAAGCAAATGGGCAAATTCAAAGCATTATTATACAAAATGTATTCTACATATTTACAAATAGATAAAAAAAACTGTAATAATCTGTATTTCGTTATATAATCACGAAGACGGCATTTTAGTTCTGTAAATGAATTTTTACCTAATTTTGTCTCATTGTTATCTAGATATACTTAATGCATTGTTTCATGAATTTTCAATGCTATTCTACTATTGTTAAATTTAGTATAAAAATCATTGATGTAAAGTCTTTCATTATCAAGATGTACTTTGAACATATAGAAATACAATGGTTTAGTGGTGGAGACATAACTTCAGTTAGAAAATACTGGCTTTGAGATTAAATTCTTCTGAACTTCACCTGATTGATATTGGGTTACCGATTTGTTTCTATATGTGTTGATATAGTTGCTTCAGTCATCTGAATTAATTTCTCTTCTAACATCTGAATGCAGTTCACAACGAAACTTCTATACGAAAAACTTATATAAAGGTATTTATAGTGATTAATTAAAAAGTTTCACAACAGTTTACAGCTGATATGCTGTCCACTCTTAATATCTGCATAGTATAGTTTTCTGCATTCCTTAATTAGGTTTTGGGCATATACCATATTATTTATCTGCATGAAACGTACATAAAAGTGCTATAACATTTTGTGCTAAATATCTACTAACTTTCGAGTGTCTTATATTTAAAATTATCATGATTTAGAGTATGTAAAACATACTAATTAGATTCTACGTCTTAGAAGATATGACATTTTATATGCGTATGTAGAAAGATAACTTATTTTCTATATAGTCAGATAAAGAAATATTTGACAAGTAATTGAAAACTTAGATGTTGAATAATTTACTGGATTATATATATATATATATATATATATATATATATATATATATATATATATATATATATATATATATATATATATATATATATATATATATATATATATATATATATATATATATATATATATATATATATATATATATATATACTGTATGTGTAATCATCAATCTAATTGAAATTATCTTATAAAAGTTTAGGCATAGAATAATATGTTACAACAGATTATCATGGCTGTTGACATAGTAATTTTATCTGGAAATCATTTAAACATTTGATTTTATTATATCTAAGATATTCATCGGATACTGTTTATTTCGTCAATTTTAGAACCAAAGAAATTTTTATGATACGCTGCAACAAATTGACAACTTCGTCAACGTAATTTATGATTGGTATATAAACTTGAAGGATTTATGATGCAATTTATGCTCGGACTCGTTTAAAATAAGTGAAAAATAATTATGTAAATTAAAGTTGTTATCGATGAATTTTTAGAGCTGGTATATAAAACTGAAATAATATGTATATAATCAAGATTATCTATGAAAACATATGTTCAATAAATAATTTAACACATAATTTGAGACAAAGGGTTTATAATCATGATCATATATTATTTGAATGTGTTGCATTTCCATCGCTTATAAGAATATAAAACTATTCTTTGCATACGTAACCTTCTTTAATTTCAGAGGTAAATTTAAAAATTCTACAAAGTAGATGGCTGTTTTACAGAAAGAACATCAACAATGTTGATAATTTGTTTCAATAGTTTCGAATCCGAGAATAAAATTAATTGCACTGTCGCTTCGTGGAAATAGAAGAATGGCAAAAGAAATCGAATTTTCCCGATAAAGTCTTCTAATCCTGGGCGAACATGCAGAGACCAAGTACAGAAATAAACGAAAAAATAAAAAAAAAAACTCTTTTAGAATGCGGCTTACGGTCTCAACTTTTCCCAAATCGATTTAGTTTCATTCGTAAGACTGTTCGAAAGAAAAGGATTTGCGGCGGATATTAAGCGGATGTGTTGCACGCGGAATACAAAAAGAAAAAATTGGCAACTCCTTCAGTATGCGGGCTGTTGCCCAGTTTTTTTTAGGTCACGTGATCTTTCTTAGACATTCGCATTCTCCTATTGGCTCCTTCTATTTTGACAGATATCCAGTCTAGACATCATGATTTCATTTTAATGGGATGATAGATTGCAAAATGATTGCAAAACATAGAATTTCTTGAAGTTCGTGCATTATTTATTTGTGAAGTAAGTGAAGATTTTCTGTCTTCATAAAAACAGACGTTGCTTTAGTTATTTTGAACACTACCCTTTTAAGATTATTGTTCTTATACCAGTGAGAATTTATTTGAGGAAGACGTCCTGTTATTAGTTTCATAAGATGTTTCAGACTTTTCAGTGATAGAAATAACTAAAATAAATGTTAAGTGAAGATATATCTATCATTATTTTCGTATTTTGAAGTTTAATGCTTCTCATCAACTATTTTTTCCATAAGGTTTACAAATTATAATTTTTGTTAAAAGTGAATTAATGTTTTTTGTAAGATCACACACACAAACAATCATTCATATTTCTGGAGCAAAAGATCTAGAATTACTAAATCGCATGGAAATGGGCAGTAAATATGAATAGTGATGAAACTTATAAAGACATCTTTCTCTATTTTCGTATTGTGAAGTTCACTGGATGTATATATTTTTCCTCGTTAGTATGTTTATTTATAGATTTGAAAGTTTTAAAAGTTTGTTGAAAGTAAACCGGTATTTTATGAGTTCTCATATATTCAATCATATATTGACATTGAGTGATATGTCTTATTTCCAATTTGAACAATGAACAATCGTTTGATTCGCATAGAAATAAATCATCAAAATCATTAAGAAATTAATCTTCCTACCAACACATTATATTTTTATAATGAAAAGCAATATATATATATATATATATATATATATATATATATATATATATATATATATATATATATATATATATATATATATATAAATTACACACACACATATATATATATATATATATATATATATATATATAATATTTTTTTCAAATTAAATTATTCATGAATTAAAAAAAAATGTTTTTTGGAAAAAATGATATGAAAGTTTACTTCATTTTTGTGACAAATTTTCAAGTTAAAATCATATTTATTAAAAATCACATTTAAATATACGCATACAAAATTAATTGACACATAAATTACATTGATAAATGTTTTCCTACTTTTCAATATCTGCTTAATTCTACGTGCAGAGTTGTTTTAAGATAAGATATCTTGATAAGAGTTTAAATATAATTTATTTGTAAAAAAAACTACGAATTAGGAAAGTTTTAATTGCTTATATAAGCTTTATTGAAGAGATTATTAATCAGAATGGGGAATAGCAAGTTAATTCAAATGATTCTGCATAAAATTTTGTATTATTTCTAAAGTCTAGTATCATCCCCATGGCTTAAAGATTTCTTTCTTTAGATCAATTCTATCTGTTCTGAATAAAAATTTGTTTCACGGAACTAAAATTTTATCGCGACTTTATGGAAAATATTTATTTTTTGGTTGGTTAATTTAATAAACTTGAGAACTTTTGTTTACCTGACGAGTGTTTTTCAGTATTTACTAATTCAAATGGATTCTGCCTTAAAATGATTCCTTATGGTTAAAACGTTAATGCATAGATAGAACTTAGCTTTCTTTATGTTACTTAATTTATGATACTTCTGGCTAAAAGTTTATTTCGTATGGTTAGAAACTATTATTGTTTTACTCGAATTTAATTCTTTTGTATAGACTAATCAATGCTGCTTCAAGATAGAAGTCTGCTTTATATGAATAATGAGTCTTGTAGTCTTGAGAGATAATAAATTATTTTTATAGCTTTTAATTAAATATTGTTTCGTGTGGAGATTAATAAGAATATCAAATTTTGCATAATCAGCTTCATTGATGGAAATGGGATTTCAATCACTGAATCATAAAATTTTACATTCAGGATTATTTATAAGCAATCCAGTTCTGACAACCGTAACTACTCGATTTAAATTTGTTTTGTTTAAAGAATGAGTTAATTGTAGAAACTACTTCCGTTAGTTACTCAAAAAATTTACTCATAATTTACTTAAGTATTTTCTTGTTAAATAGTTAGGCATTTCATGTTTTTTTTAATTCATATTCTTTTGCAAACAATTCTAAAATGATGTAATTATCTTTATATAGAAAAATTGATTATTAACATTTTTTAAAAGCTAGACATGATTGATATTGAACACTATCAAATTAAGCTAATATTTAATATTAATAAGAATCAAAAAATACTGATAATTTACAACGTTTCAATATTAAGAATAAAATATTCTGACATTTTTTGAATTTTTCACAATAGAGTGAATCGTTGATAATGTGTTTTCGTACATTGTACAATTATTTTGAGCACATATACTTTTAAAGCCATAATTTAACAGAAATTTTCCTTGTTTTTTCCCTATTTTTTGATGTTCAAAAATTAAAAATTAATCTTCCGAAAAACTCATAGGATGTTTAATACTGGTGTATTATTAAACATGTGAAATAAATAATACTTAGCATTTCCAATTTTAAGTAACTTGAATTAAAAAAAACTGCATTAAAAATTTATAACTAATAATAATTATAATATTAACTACTAATACTTATATATATTTTATTTGTGTTCAAGTTTAATAACTTTCGCTTAATGATTATCTTTTTACTCTCACGCATATCCCGTGCATAATTAGTTTATAGTATTTAAAATAACATAATTTAATTAAATGCATCTTGAAGTTTAAAACAATTTGCTAAAGAATAGTGATTGTAAAATATTAAAATGTAGTTAGTCACAAGATTTGAAATAAGAGTTTTATGCTATGTGTACTTATATAAAGGAATTCAATTCAATTACTGTGAGGAATAATTAAAAAATAAATGAGATGATAAAAAATAAATTAGATAAGAAACATACAGAGGAAAATAATGAAGTCTATTTTAATTTTTCAATATTATTTAGTTGAAGAAATTGAAAATTTAAAACTTTTTTAGTTTAAATACTTTGATTTTTTTTAAATTTGGTGTTTCTTGAACAAACAATAAAATAGCTCTTTTATTTCCTTTCATCACATGTTATGTAAAAGAAAAATGTTAATTTATTCCTTGAAAGACAATGCTTGGTTCTTAAAATAAATCTGAGAGTTTTGTTAAATAATGAATTTCAACTGCTATATTCTGTCAAAATTAAATCTTATTATAATAATAATTCAATAACTGTTGCTGATTTAAGTGGATTTTCCTGAATATATGTAAATAATTGAAAAGAAGGAATTAAATTTTGTGTTCGATCAATGTGTTTTAAAATCTTATTATTATGGTAATAAAATGCGTGAAACATTACTACTTTCAAAAAGTTTCCTTGCAAAAATAGACGACCGAATTAAAATAGCTAAAAACCCAATTATCACAAATATAAAGACAAATGTTTATTCATAAAATTATATTATTATGTAAAAGAAGAATAACTACGAACCCTTTATCACGTTACATGAATAAACATTACAACATGCCACAGTTTTTATAGAAACTTGTGAAGATTAACGTAAATTGATGCGAGAGTGCTTAAGAAAAAATAAACCATGAGCTAGTTTCTACAGAACACGCTTTTATTGTTCCTGGACAGATACAGTGTCATCTTAAAGTGACATCAATTGTAATTTATGTGTGGAATGGTGCCAAATTTTCTTGAGCGGAGGATAAATCAAACGAAATTAAAGGGCTTAAAAGGCCCTTCATTAAATGTAAATGATGTGAGTAGAGACGGGTCGGAAAACAAAGAAAAGATGGCGATTTATCTGTCTCATAGTATTGAATTAGCTGGAAAAGGACGCGTTTCGTTAAACAGCACTTATCCAGTGGTCTTGAAAGAGTAAAACAATTCGAAACACAAGAACTGCTATTATCTAGCAAGATAAAGCTTTTCTAAAATATAGTTTGCTTCGATAATAAATCTTGAATGAGAAACACTTTGAAAAAGTAGTTAATGGCACATTTCAAACAATTTTTAAGAGAATGCACCGTTTGTTAATTAAATATCACGATAATATTAAACAAGAAAATTTAAAGTGTGTTAAATGTATTTCTTTGTAAAGATAGATGAGTAATAATCCTTAAGTAATTGTTATGCTGATTAGGGAGGATAATTAATTCCAGTACTCAAGTTTGTTTACTTATTATTTTTGCTTTAAATTTGTTAATAAATTTTACCTTAGCAAATAAAAAAATTCAAATTGTGGATGGCGAGAAAGAAAAGCTTTATTATTGCTTCCATTATATTTAAGAACATTTAAAAGAATTATTTTTAATGACACTTCATATAAATATGAGCTACATGTTTAATTTTATAGATTAACATTCTCATTAACATATATTTAAGTTATAATTATTATTTCATTTTACTAGTTTTATATTATTAATATTTAAGTGCATTAAATTACATATGACTGTTTTCTATTACATACTTTTAGAATGTATGTTATTTCGTAATTTTAGATTTTTGTATATTTTTGTTTTATTGATACTGTGATATACTGGATTAGTAATATCTGAAATCACCCCTAGTTTGCATCTAAGGAATGGTTAAATGTAATATTTATATGTAATAAATATGCAATTCCCTACTATGTTATAGTTTTTTTATCAATATAAATAATAAACCAATAAAACTCATTAAGTTAATAAATTATTGAATCCTTAATACCTATATAATACGAATTAGTATACTTTTTTGTGAAAGAAATTAAGAATTCATTTTGGTTTGATAATATTAGCCTCATATTTTATTAACCGAGATTCAGAAATAAAGTCCATCATTGTTTAAAATTTATTGTAAATGAAAATAAAATCCATTATTCAATATTTTAAGATTTTAAAATTTTTTAAATTTATAATATTACGAATAAGATTAAATGATTACACACACAGAAGTGAGTATTACTTTTTAAATTTCAAATGCGGATATTTTGGTACCATTCCATAATACCTCCGTACGATAATCATCGTAACTAGAAAATTTTGCAAATATTGACACAAATATTTGGATTTTGTAATGCCAAAAAAGGTTTACATTTTCAGAAACTACCATAAGATAGTACAAACATTTTATTTAAATTTTACAAACTAAATAATTGTCATTTATTGATAAAACTTATCGAAAAGCCAAAGTTTATTTCTGATGGAAACTACTTAGCAATATTTTCGATAATGGAAAGCAGGGGTATAATGGAAGAGGAACCATATTTTTAATTAGTTTTGACACGAAATTCAAAATTGCGTATGTAAAATACAAAATATGTAATTTAGCTTTTCTTCTTGTTCGTGTGACACAGTTTGTTCATTTTAGAAATTTAAGTGTAATTAAAAGAAAAGTTACAATTTAATGTGAAATTTGAATCATTACAATTATCCACGGCCGAAGAGAAAATGAAAATAACAAAATTTTGAATTGAATGTTACATGTGCAAAATTTTCAGCTGTTATGTTGGTATTGAGGCTCTAGATTTCAACAAACTCTTTTTTAATACGTTCAGTTTATTATGATCTTTACCAGGTCATATGTAAGCATTTAATATTTCCATTTTTATTAATTTTATTTACCCTTCCTTTAGAAAAATTCAAATCTGAGAAGTGAATGGTTAATGCTGTTTCATTAAGTTCATCAATTATTGGGTTCAAATTAAATCTCGATAAGAATATTCGCATAAGTCCAGAATATGCCTTAAATCCTATATTCCAATCAAATTAATCATCCTGTTTAAAAAGTGACAGTAAAATTGCATACTAAATTCAAGTTTCTTAAAATGTTAAGGGAAAGAAATTTCAATGTGTGTTATTTTAATACTATTTTAATGACCTATTAGATACTTAATAATGAAATCAATTAGTGTATTGAAAAATGAATGATCTGTGAAATATTTAGAATGATACTGACTTGCAAACAAAGATAATAATAAGCTCCTTTCCATATTAATAAACATCTACATTTTTTTAACGAAATTTGATAAAAATATCACATTTCAAATTTTCCTTAAAATGTTTTACAAAAATCAAACTATATTAATTCAAAAATTAGTAGTAGGTCAAAAATTTTATTCATTATGAATGTCAATTTTTAAGTTACCTGTGATAAAAGTATCTCTTGAATTTTATTACAAATAAAATTATAAGTCAACATTATAAAGGAAAATTTTAGTTCATGATGAATATCTAGTTTCTAAAAAACTTTTGGTATCATTATAGTTTAAATAATGATGAACCTCATTATTTAAATTATGAGTCATTATAGTTTAAAAATTTATCTCAACTATCAGGCTTGCTATTTTTAAATAATAAAATGTTTTTTTTATCAATGAGGAAAAGGCAGAGTATGAAGTGCATTTATAAATAAATTCACAATACATGTGAACTTCTTTAATTTTCAAGTTGTAGAACATTTTAAAATTAAACCAGGATATTATTCTAATAAACTTCAAATTTTCTTTAATTAATAATTAGTTTTATATTCAGCATCGTCAATATCACAATATTTTAAGAGTTTCATGATTAATAATCGCAATTTAAAAAAATTAATAAGTCAGGTATAATTTTCCTGTATCTTTCGATGTATTGTTCCTCTAAAAATAATTCTTTAATATAAATCAAAATTGTCAAGTATATCAGGAAAATTCGTAATGGGATTTGTTGTGGAGAAATATAAATTTTTTTATCTGTAAAGCCGACAAGAGCTGTTACTAAAGGAGCAACATCAACCATCATTTATTTGATGCCGTTACTTGGCAGGTTATTTCGTCTTATCGGTCACCGTGTCACTTTTGATATAGTTTAGCTGCGAAATATATTAGATGCTTCGCTTATACAGCCCTTTTCCATTCCGCAGAAAAATAGTAAAAAAATTGACATTTATGGAAAACTATAATTCGATATCTATTTCAAAGTTAACGCTCATAATTTTAAATAGGAACAAGGTATTTTATATTGCTTATATGAAACTGCCTAAGTTTGAAGCAATTAATGAAAAATGAATGGTTCCTAAATATATACAAGAGTATTTTGCTGTTATAATTGCTATTAAAATTAATTTTTGTATGACATTTACTTATCTTTTAAATATTGCTTCAATCTATAAGTTATATATATGTGTGTATACATGTGTGTATCAAAGATAATTTAATTTACAAAATGGTTCCTTTTTCTCGCCAAATTGATAGTTTTTGAAGAAACGTTTGCATCTGTTTACACGTTAACGTCAGTGTTAATATAAGCAAAATGCATTCAACTTTTAAAATTAATGAAACCTTAAAGTCATATGTATTAATGTATTTTGGTTATAGCTGTTTTAAGATAAAATGAGATCATATTAAAGAAGATAAACTTTAAATTTTGGTTAAAATGAAATACATTTATATTAAAGTGACTAATGATTGTGGGGCATTATTGGTTTTATAAGTGATGTTCCATCATAAAGTTACCGAGAGTTCTTAAGCTAATAATTGCTTCATAAAATATATTACAATTCATACTTCTACTAAGATAAATAACAGTATTACATTGGGCATAATATGATCTACGAAAGAGAGGGTATATTTGACTGGATTTCAGAGATGTAGTCGTCAAACAAGGTGTGCGACATCTCATCAAATTTCAGATATCTACAAATTAAAAATCCTACTTATAGCTTGAACCAATTAAGAATCCCATCCTCAACTCTCAGAGCAGCAGGTAAATCACACAATTTTAACAAATATATACTCATTCAAAAACACACACAATTTTAAGAAAGATATTAGGATTCAAGCACAAACAATTATAGCTAATCTTCAATTCAAAAACTGACGATAGCCAGATTACATGCATTCGCTTTTTCAAAATGACATCAGTTTCATATCTTGAACCTAGTGATATTGATTGGAAATCAATGTCCCATAGAAAGTTGCAATATCCAATGTGTCCAAAATAAGGGTTTATTCATTATTCATCCATTTCTCTATTAAATTTAATTATGTTGACATTAAAATTCTTGTTTAGTACAGTTTTTGCTTGAATAGAAAATGTGATGTTTTTTCAGTAATTACAATTTACTGCAAAAAAGTAATGATATGTGGTGGAGGTGTCGTGTAATGCACAACTGGAAAACGCTTCATAGTTGAAGCATATTCAAAGTGAAAGATCACAAGTTAGGTCGTAGTTTCGAATAAAAAACCTTAAATTAATTAAAAATACTCAAATATTATTTAAATTTAAAATAATATGATCCAAAAAGTTTTAGAAACTTATTCCTCGTGGAGAACGATTAATTTCTGTTCTATTAGTTTTCTGTCAAAGTCAGGAAATCTAGTTAAGGGATGGAGGCAATTTATCATTTTAAGAGCAGCTGCTTTGAATAAGCGAATGATTAAGAATGACATATCGAATAATATATAGCAGAAAATACGCCACTAATTGAATATGCCAGTTTCTGCAATTAAATATAATTACTACAGCAAATAATGAAAGCAATTGAATGTAACAGAAAGTTATATAGTACTGCAATATTATACTGATCAAATTCATGTGTGACATTTTCATAATTTCTAACATAAACTTGACCACATTATGTATGTATGTATATATATATATATATATATATATATATATATATATATATATATATATATATATATATATATATATATATATATATATATATATATATATATATATATATATATATATAAACAAGAATATAGAAGATCAAGAATATGCAATTTTTGCTATGTGTGCTTCTATAATAATTACAATATTATAAGCAATTGATTATAAATTTACCGAAAGAAAGAAATCATTTCTCATTTTTATTTTTTACATATTCATGTTTGCTAGAAATACTTTTATATTATATGAATAAACAATCCTTAAAATTTAAATTTTTGTATTTGATTTTAAATGTAATCTAATTTTCGATTTGAAGGTAAAAATTTGTTTTTTGAAGTCTATATTGAAAAATTTTTTATAAAAATTAGAGTTTTCTAACACAGATAGAAATTATGATTTTAACAAAAATGTATAAATAGATTTGAAAAATACAGATAATATTAAGGCAAATACTTTTAAATTAATCTTTCCTTGAATATTTAATAACTGAAACATCATAAATAATAAAATGCTATGGTATATTCTAAAGTTACTTAGGAACAGAATTGTATAAGAATGTTTTACTTTATTTATAACATTTTACACCAATATTATTGTTGTTAATTCAGATTTTGAAAAACTACTGCTCATTTATGAAGAGAAAATATAATTAAGTAAGAAAACGAATCACATTTCCACCAGAATATTAATAATAAGGTTTTCAAGTAATTACTGTCAGCAAGGATCTTATAATTTTAAAAGATTTAATGATAGTAATTGATTAAAAATGTTAATCATAATTTATTCTATATTATGTATCATATTGGTTATGAATATTAAAAAACCAACCGTCATGTGAATAAAAATATGACACATTTCTCAACATTCTACAAACTTACTTTTACTCTTAAAAACTTTAAGTATAGCAGTTTAAAATTTCAAAAAATGTTATACACTAAACTAATTATGAATTAATTAATATAAAAATTATAAATTAGTATTACGTATCAGTTGTTAAGTAAAGAAATTTGATTTGCTTTATGGTAATGAATTTAATAAAACCGCATTTCACTGAAGTTCCTTAAACTAATAAAATGCTAATTTATTAATAAAAATGTTTCTTGAATAAAGAGCAAATATCATTTCATTTAAAAATAATTTGAGAAAACCCACTATTATGAATAAATCAATTCTTCTAAATTGAAATTTTTTAAAGTAAGGATAAAGTAAGTTGATAAATATAAATAAATTAGCAAATAAATATATTTAATTTATGACAAACTAATATTTATGCCCCAATTGGAATTTATTCTTAATTAAATTCATTAATAAGTTTTTGAACGTATTTCTTATTATATTTCAAAGTAATGTGTATTTACTTTGCAATTCTTTATGATAATGACAAATAAAAAAGATACTAGACTATTTCTATTCCTCTCATGTACGAGGGTCACACTAAAATGTTTGATACAACTAGGTTTTTAAAGTTATACTTACAAAATTTTAGGTGTGTTCAAAGTAGTCTCCTCCAACATCAATGCACTTTTGTAGATGAATTTCCCACAGATTAAATGCCTCAAGCCATTCATTTCTTCAAATAGATAAAAAAATGCATTTATGGCTACATCAATCTTTTCTTCTGAATGAAAATGACGGCCACGTAAGTTCTTATTTAGATTAAAGAATAACCAAAAGTCGCACATAGCTAGATCATGTGAATACGGCGGATGTTCGATCACTTTAATTTGTTTTTGTTTAAGAAACTCAACTGTTAATCCGGCTGTATGTGAAGATACATTGTCATGGTGAAGCATTAGTCCCCTAACATTCAGTTCTTGTAGAATTTCTGGAAGACATTTAGTGATATACCAGTTTGCTGTTACTGTCTTCTGTCCTTCCAACTTGATGGCTTTGACCAATCCCGTACTTCTGAAGAAAACGGCATACATCACTTTTTTCAGTGCGCGTTGTTTTTTCACAATTGTTGGCGTGGGATCATCTTCAAAGACCCATACTTTGCTTTCTTGACGTGTTGGAACGTCAAAAAACGGTATGTACGTTTCATCACCTGTTACAATTTTAGAAATGATGCGGTGGCCACCATCATTCAGCATATTAAGAGTTTCTTTACTGATTCTGACACGCTCCTCGTTTTAATGCTCAGTTAGATTATGGGGAACCCAACGGCAAACTACTTTTTCATATGTAATTCTTCATGAATGATTTTGTGTATGGCTGCGGATCCAATGTTAAGTTCCTTCTGTATCATTTGATAGGTACAGCGATTATCATCCATTAACATTTTTCGTATGGCAGACACATTATCCGGGATTACTGCCGACGGCGGCCTTCCTGTGTGTTCTTCATCACTGAAGAAAATTGCGACCTATTCTAAATTCTCTAAACCATCTGAATACAGTAGCACGAGCTGGAGATTCATCACCAAATGCTAATTGCAACCGTTGAACGCATTCTTCTTGATTTAATTCTGCTTTGAAATCGTAGAAAATCATAGCGCGAAAATGTTCTCGCGTCAACTCCATTTTCTCTTCTGTTTAAAATTTATTCCACGCTAAACAAGTTGAAGTAAGTCAGTAAAAAATCGTCTTCTGTGTAAAATACTTTGTACTTTAAAATTAAACCGTTAGTTTTATTTTGTAAATTCTCGTCTGAACGTATCTGAAAAATTTCAGAGTAACCCTCGTATCATGTGATATATAAGTGTTTTGTAGGCAATATAGATTTGATTTCCGACAAAAAAAGGAATTACTGGACATGTTGCTACAGAACAAAGCTTTTATTTAAAGTTCTGTAATATTTATACTAAATCAAAATTTTTGTCATTACATTTTGTATAAATTGTGTAGAAATTATATGTGAGAAACTGAAAAAAATGTATATATGAAATAAAAGTAATTCATGCTTCAAAATTTAAAACACAATCAAAATAATTAAAAGTTTGAGTTATGTTAAAAGGGTTAAATTAAGTGAAATAAAATTAAACATGTGGCTAATTAAATAACAGTGAAACAAAAAAGATAATAATTTTTTTTATTTTAGCAGACTTAATTGATAATTATTATCTAAAAGAAAAACCAATTTAATAATCCTAAGCCTTTATAAAAAGTTTCTGCGTTGCTAGTTTTATTAAAGTCTAAGAAAATATTATTAAATCAATAATTAATAGAAAATAAAGCAAGTATAACAATAGGATATAAGCAAGCAGTTAAAAGCATATTATGCATGATACATTGACATACAGAATCCTTATAATAGAGTTTTTGTTCTGTAATAGCAACAAAAGTATACTCAATCGCACTTTTAGGCCATAACAGAAAGGTAAAATTAAACAATTAAATAGCTAATGAAGAAATTATTCTTAATTTAGTGGACAATTTTTTTAAAATCCTAAATTTCATGCTTAGGTATTTAATAATTACATGGTTTATAAAACTTGTTACATAAACAAAGAATATATGATTTTATTGAGCTTTAATTGATAAAACAATTGAACAAATTTCTCAAATATTTTCGTATAAAAGCAATGATTGTTGTATTATAATTTAATTGTTTCCTTATAAAAAATACACTTTTTTCTCAAATTGTTTTTTTTAAAAAATAAAGATTTTAACATTTTTTAGAATAAAATAGTTATTGAAAAACACAAAATATTCTTCCTAATAAGAGAAAATAAAATTATTATGATTTTTGCTGTGAGTAATTCTAACTAAAAACTTTTTAATGAAAAGCGATAACATTTTTTCATTTGTTAATTAAAATTCTATTTCCATTTTCATAAGATTTTTTTTAAAATTTACTTTATAGAAGAAAGATTCCCACTCATTGTATTCCCTTTCATTGAAACCATTTAAAATATTTTCTGTTATTTAAAAAGTTAGTAAAAACAACTTTCCATTAAGAATCTTGCATTTATATAGTTAAGAGAAAAATAATTGAATAGGAAGTTTTTTCACACTACTATTTTTATAACGAGTGTGATGTTTTTTATAAAATACAATTTAAGTTAGATAATTGAATTTAACGCTAAATGTAGCTGGTATGGCAATGGATTTTTAATTTTGTTGGGAGAAAAAACTTCTAAAAAAATAATATTTCGTATTTTGTAAATCACCTTTTTCAACTTCATTCCATTCAGCATTAATTCCATTTAAAATCATATATTTATTTGAATATGGAAATAATGTTTCGTGCATAAATTACATTTATTATTGTATAAAGTCCAAGAATTCAACATGCAAGAATTCACCATGAAAGTCCCTCTTATGCTTTTTTTTCATCAAGCGATGGAGTTAAGGTATGAAATAGTTTTTTAAAACAGCATAATAATTCAACTTCAATGTAAAACCTAGCTATTATATTTGATAAACTAAGTAAACTTAATATTTTAATATATAATGGTAAACAAAATTTAGGAAACATTGTACTGAAGACATATTTTTTATTTATGATATAAAACAGTATTTAAAAACTGTTTTTGAAACAATTTGAATATGTATAGATGAGTGGAATGAGAGTGGATAATGCGACGATATTGAAATATTATTTTTTTCAAAATTAAAAATTATTGTGTATTTATTTACTTACTTTTTTTTTAATAAATACGATTTTTTTAAAATTAAATTTCGATATATTTTTAAAGGTATAAAACAAGTAAAAAAGATTTTTTTTTGAAAAAAAACTTTGAAAAAATGTTTTTATAAGATAAATTTGAAAATCAAAATTTACATTAAAATAAATTATTCTTGTAAGCACTTATAAATTTTTCTACTTCATTTTGAATAAATAATCAAACACATTTTAAGACTTAAGTGAGAAATGCAATAAGAAAAATTAATTGGTAATTAATTTTTTCTTTATATTTATTTTTAATTTATTTAGACACTAATTTTCCCAGTCAGATTTTAATAGAATGTAATAAAAAAGGATGTGTTTTGTCTTTAAAGAAACTATTTATAGTTAGATATTAATAAAGAAATATGCTCGATAGATTTTTTATGAATATTGAACATTAGGAAAAAATGGTTTTAAATTTAATTAACAAAAGAAAAGATAGTTTCTAACGAAAGGGAAAAAGGTGAAATAAACAAATTATAAAAGCTTTAATAGTTTTTAAAATAGACTTTGAAATTATTTCTGAGTTACAGTAATATATTTTATTGAACCTTCTCTTTTCTTTCATTAATAAATACAAATTATCCTTAAATCAAAAATTTTCTTAAATTTTTGAACATTTTTAAGCAAATAATTTCTATAAATTTACGAATACTTTAAGGAATGAAATGTAGAAAACACTCAGAGATAATTAATTTTGCATTCACCTAGAGTTTAAAAGGAAAAAAAGTCTTCTATTAAAATGTAAAGCTTTTTCTTTTCCACATTAATTTACTGCTCCATATGTATCTCAACTAAATGAACCGAGAATTTTCACATCCCGCTGAATTCAATCTTTTTCGCACAAATTACAATTGCTGATTCTCATTAATTAAAAGAATTAAAAGAACTTTTCTCTCTTATAAGTAGAAATAATTCCATGTTGAGCTATAATTTTAATGGTAAGTATAAGTAATAATTTAATGGTAAGTAATTTTAAAGGATACTACGTAATCGAATCTATGCATACAGTAAATACGATTAATTTCTCTAACGTGTATTGGGATTTCCTTTATTGCAATGCATTAAATCATTTTGAAGGATCTATTTATTAAGAAGCTTTTGAATATTTATACGTACGGTTATTCCTTGATCAGTTAATTAACAATGGCGCAAATGAAAATATTAATTTGCTTTCAGCATTAAGTCTCGCACTTCTGAATTAAAAACATTTCATTTAATAATTTCTAAAAGATGTATTTTAGAATTACTGTATTAAGTTAAGAATCTAACTTTAGTTTTTATGTTTTGGCTTTTGATTCAAAAGTTTAGGTTTAATTTTAAATTGAAGGGAATTGCTTACAATTTTTTAAAAGTATATATATTTCCTTTTAACACAGATGTTAAGGTTTAAAGTATTAATAATGAATTTGCATAAATATTAAGATTTAAAATATTAATGATGGTATAGTTTCTCTCCTCTTACACTTTTTATTTATATATATGAAAATTTTGAAATGCATCTTTAAAATGAACTATCTCAAAGGAGCATGGTATACTTCAGTTAATAATAAAGACTTTTCATACGGCCATACATTAGTTTTCAATAAAATATTTATACAGAAAATAAATCAAATTGTAGGGAGATGACTTAAATAGTTATTTCTTGAGAATTTTCTTTATGTAATTTAATCTCTGGAAGTAAACACAATGGTATATACGAAAAGTATTTTATAATCAATTGTTAAACTTGGAAGTTGAACTTATAGAATTTGACAGTTATACATTAAGCTCTTTTTTTTGACAATGTAGAACTTTACATGGAGTTATTAATATCATTCCATTATGATCGTCTGGAGATAAAATGTTCCGTGAAAGTTGAAGTTCCTAATGAGCTTCAGAATTTTTCTTAACGAAAGATTTCGCTCACTTTGATAAAGGTTAAAGATAAATGTAATTCATTTTTAATGTTCTCATAAAGAATGAAATGCTTTCCTTATCCAAACAATGTACCTTTAATGAAGAGTATTTATTAAAATGAATTTTTGGAAAGTTAATTTTATTGAAGATCTTGGATTATAAACTTTTTCCCATTGACTCTACAAAAATATTATACTAATGAATTGTATGTAAGGAGAAGTTTGGATGAAGAAAAATATAGAGAATAATCACAAATATATCGCCTTTGTATTTTCAGTAATTATTGTCACTCTTGCATTAAAAAGAAACATTTACAATGTGGATCTGTGTTACATCATATGCTAATACCAAATATTGTATTTATCTATTACGGCCGAATTCTGTTGTTGATTTGTCAAATTGTAATTGATAATCGAATGATGATGAGGATAGAGAATATCCTTCAATTTAATCTACCATTACACAAAATGGAATATTAAATGTTGGAGGCCTATCATATACATTTTGTTCTTTGGATTTTTTCCTATTGTTATCTAAAAATAGTACTGTCAATATTAATGAATAATTCCGATACATCATAAGCTGCATCAAACATATTTTCTGTAATTACGGTCGAATGACTTTATAAATTTATTAAATTTTAATTTATCATCAAATAATGATGTTGAATGGTTTCTGTATTTAGTATTTTTCATATCATGAAATCAAGATCCCTGACAAAACTTATGGCGAATACCGAAACAACTGAAGGCATTAGTAAGGCATGTGTACATCCATCGCATACAAACTTTTTTGAAGATTATTCATAGATAGTTGGCCATATTCATGTGTCACAAGTGAGGAAACCCAGATTTTAAAGTTTGTAAAATCTGACGTGAGAGCATTCAAAAAGTAAAAATACAAAGCAATTCTCTCATTATACAATAAACTGTGAGAACGACACGTAATCTTCGGTTTGAAAGAAAACTTTCATACCACTTCTTGTACTGTATAATTTTCTAGAAACTGTCTAATATTTTATGTGCATATATATTCTATAGATAATCTTGTTCTGGATGGAGTTTACCATGACTTAATGGTAGAAACATGATCTTAAAATCAGAAATTGAGTTCCACACCAGTCATTGTATAACAATAAGGGATGGTTATCCCATTTCCAGTATTTGTATTCACATATGTTGTAGTATGTGATTGATAATTTTTTATGTTTCTTGCATTATGACTCATAAATGCCATATGCAATACGCACGAGAATTCTTCCATTGAAGTAATATGTTGCTTATAATATTTTAGAAGGATTTTCATTTGGTTGGCTATCAGAAGAGTCAAAGTGTCAATAATATCTTGTTGTTAAATAAGAACTGCAATCCAATCGAAAACTTTCCAGAATGAAAGCCACAGTTTTAACTCTGTATCTCAGTGAGTCTAAACAGAGATATTTGTAAGAAACAAATAAGTATCATATCAATCAATAGAGATGTACCTTCAGTAGTATTAGAATAACTTAACGTGATGTTCCTAAAATGTCTTGTATCTTCAACTTTATTTTCCAATAAAAATTATTTAAAGGAAGAAATAATCATAATGCTTTTTCCTCTTTGCACACAGCAAATGTGCTTAAATAGTTAAAATTTTTGCTTACGGAAGAATATGCATAACAAAGATACAACGATAATAGGATAAATATGTATAACAAGATAAGGAATAAATATGTATAACAAAGATTCATATTTTTTGTTTTATTTTTAAAATTAATGGTATGAGAAAGAAATCTTGCATACAGTGCACAAGCAAAGATTAAAAAAAATTTAGAATTTTTAAAATTAATTGAATGCATCAAAAATATATTCTCTGTGAATAGTACACAGTATCATAAAGATGAAATATACATAAATAGGCAATAAAATTCCTTTGAATTTATTTACTTTTGACTGATAATGTGGATATGAAAATCTTGTTTCACTAATATCATAAAGAAGAATACAACGCATGTGTATTAAAAATGTTTTCAAAAATATTATATTCTATAAATCTCTAAGATTACCCAGGCAGTTGATTTATCAAATTTGTTTGCCGAAGAACAATTACTTAGTAAACCCCATTTACTAAGAAAATTAAATATGGTATCTTAGTTAACAGAAGGGAAACCAATTTGCTGTTTTCGTTTGCTGCTCACAAATAAAGGGAAACAAAGTCTATCTATTTTCTGTGGTGATGGAAAAGCTAATGGTTCTACGTTTATACTTGAGAAATAAGAAATAAAGAAAAAGTAATTAGTAAAATGCAAAATAAACTCGTATTTTATTTAAAATAATATCATAATCAATGCATGCAATCAAAAAGTCTATAATAAATATGTATAATGATAAAGATGTATAACAACAATATAATACAAAATCAAATAAGTCGTTTTTTAAATTATTAAATTTTAAATTTAAAAAATGAATATCTTTAAAAAATTAATCTTAGAAATAAAGTATTTAATTACATGCTCTTAAACATTTGATAATTTTATGATATACAGATGTTTATTTGAATCTGAAGAATCATTTACACAATTTAATAAAAAATAAATTATATTTTTTTCTGAAGAATATATTCGTTATAAACATATAAATCCATATATTATATACATACGTATATATTTAGGAGAATGCGTTTTGAAATAGTTCCCGTTACATTTATTACTGCAAAAAACCCGACTGAACAGCATTTGTTAAAAATTACTTTAGATAAATTATGGGGAAATTGATGATTAAAAATATGAGTTTTATGAAAAAAAGTTATATAAATAACTCTTCGAGGATAAGGCCAATTTTTTTGAACAAGTATCTGTCTTCATTTTTTGTCACAGGTAATGCATCTGGTCAGTGGTTTGTAGTTCCTATTAACTAATATTTATGAGCATATTTAAGGAAAATATATTATGATAAAATATTTTTTACTTAAAGTGTGCTAATAGGTAACTAATATGTTGAAAAAAAATGCAATTTTTTTCAAAAATAAATGGAAATATTGAGAATGTAGTGGAGAAAATGGAAATAAGGTAAAAAAATTAATGGAAATCTACTATTTAAAAGGAAAAAACTCACCAAATATCAAATTTGAATGGCTCAAAAATTTAGAAAGTATTCAAAATTTCTTTGAAAGTTTATGATCATATAAAACAGGAAAAGGAATTCAGTTATTAATATATATTTTTTATTTGTTAATTTACTACATAAATGTGATGAATTTTAGGTATTTTATACTTAAAATATTCTTCATTACGAAGTTAGAATAGCAAGAAAACTTAACAATTTGAGATACTTTATATTTGTAATTTTTTCTGTTAAAACTAAATTTTACGTAAAATTTTTCTTATGTTTGCATTAAAAATTTTTGCATCATGTAAAAAAATAAATTTTATATGTGGAGAACAGTAATGAAACCAATTCTCTAACAATAGGAAATTCGTGAACAATATGTTGAAGGAAAAAAAATGTTTAAATAATCAGAATTTTAACTGTAAGAAAAACGAATTGCTCATTAATAGTGGTTGGCGAAGCACTGGTCCCAAGTAGATACGGTATGTTGTGCCAGTCAAACGGTCTCACATGATGCAAGGGCTAACCAGGTAATTACCAAAGATACCTGCTCAAATTTCACAAAAATTTCTGCTGGTGTCTACGAGGGGTGCACAGTTAGGATTATTGTCAGACCAAACGTGTTGCTTGCGTTTGTTGAAAATGCCTTCTCTGCTGATTGTTGCTTTATCACTAGATAATACTAATGCAGGAAATCATGGATTGCTATTCTTCATCCCCGGCATCCGTTGCACAAAGTCTGCCCGGCAGGGTTATTCATTTGTCTTTAAAGATTGCACTTTTTGTACGTTGCACTTGAATACCACCATAGTTTTCTTAAAAATTTCCGAATGATGTTATTAAAGTAATACTTAAAAGGATGATGTTGCGATAATTTTAAAGGTCAACGTCTACTCTGATTCGCATTTTTTGGTAACCAATAAGAGCAAAATGTGGCTTCATCTTTGTGGAAATTTGCATACGGTACAATCGTGATAGATTAGTGATGCGCTTTTCCTTTCTTCTTTCCTGCCTCTCAGAGTTGAATGCGATCCAATGTTCCTATGTAATTATTTCTTGTATAGATGGGTACTATCATCCTTCTTAATTTGTAAAAACATTTAGAATCACTCTGTAGATTGAATTTGCTATGAGTTTCAAGTGAAGTAAATGCTTTGGTATTGAATGCCAAAATGTATTTGACTTGCTTGGTTCCTGCTTCTAAATTAGGAAGATACATTTTCTAGAATGGCACCTTTACCTTACCTTTGAGTACTAAGTACCATATTATGAAAATAAATTGCATCATTTTCCCAATACACTATGAAGATTAAACTCTCATGGCGCTAGCCTAACTCATGACTAATTGAAAATAGGTGCAATTAGCAAATATATTTTCAATATAAATGCCTGTTAATGTTTTTAGTTAATTTGAGATTAAATATATGCACCTTATCAAAATCGAAAAATAAATCATGTCAAAAAATTATTTTCATCGCTTCGATTTACTGCTAACGACCAATTTTAAAGTTTTTTTTTAGAAAAACAGGTTTCAGTATTCCTTTAA
Source organism: Latrodectus hesperus (assembly GCA_037975125.1). Lineage (NCBI taxonomy): Eukaryota > Metazoa > Arthropoda > Arachnida > Araneae > Theridiidae > Latrodectus > Latrodectus hesperus. Next base: position 55,157,978 of record CM075858.1, read on the forward strand.
AAGAAACTGTATGAAAATTAGTGTGAATATTTAATGTGATAATAACGTCTTATTTTGTAACTGAGACACACAGCAGTATGACATTTCACTTTTGTCAAATATGCATTCAAAAGATATGCTTGACGTACATCCACAATTTGTTTTGCAACAGTGTTTTGCTTCAAGGACTACAATAATAAGCATTTTCTTCAATTTCCATAGTTGTGTTAATAGACAGAAGCAAAAAGTACTGATAAATTCTCTATTTTAGAATTGATAGATCTGAAATTTAAATTATTTTTTATTCCCAATCATAACAAGTCACTTATAATACTGTTGAGTTAACTTCCAAATCGGAGAACTCACGTACCAGCTTTAACACACAGCCCAAAAATTTATTTCATATGTTTAGCTTAGTAATGAAAATAAACTATAGTCACTATAATGAATATATATATATATATATATATATATATATATATATATATATATATATATATATATATATATATATATATATATATATATATATATATATATATATATATAGTGACTATATATATTATATATATAGTACAGCAAACAATATCATGAATAAAATTGTAGCGAAACAGTGATTTTCAGCTAAATATCAACTTGATAAAAATAATTCAGAGAAAAAAGAAAAGAACAACACACGGAATATAACACCTTACTCAACTGTGCTTGAGAACAATCTAAGAGATTGTTCTTAATCAAAACAGATTCATTTACATCAATGAACTTACATATAATAAATTTAGGATGCGTCATTAATTTAGGGTGGTAGATGTAATACATTAGAAAATCTTTAAAACATTGCCTGTCATTATATCCTTTATTAAAATACCTTACTATAGTTGATGGCATCCCTATTAAACATTTATATGGATAAGAAAACAAAACATATCCAAAAGCCAAAACAAAATACCATTCAATCGAACTATTTTCTGGTTCATTTAGTAATATATACTGTCTTTTTTGTATTATATATTCGTTTTAGTTGATTTATATTTCACAAATATTCTTTTGAATGCATAAATATATTCCTATTATACATTTCAATTTTTTTTAAAAATCAAAGAGAATACTGTGTATGATTTTATTTTCAAAAATTTGGAAAGTATTTTGCTTAAAATAATTTAATTTTAAATGTTTCTTTTTATTGAAAGTAATTTCTCTTGAACAGCGATTAATTTCCGTGCAATTAGCTTTCTGTCAAAATCAGGAAATTTAGTGAAAGACAATTTATTCTTCTAATAGCAGCTGGTTACAATAAATATACGAGATTAAACTTGATATATATATATATATATATATAAGTGTGTGTGTGTGTGTGTGTATATATATATACATATATATATCAGGAATTTAATTTTAGATTTCAAAATATGACATATGACTCGGTAATTGTGACAAAAATATATTTTTATATCATCAAATTTATATCAGTAAAATGTTTATTTATATCAATAAAATGTTTTACAAAAGTACAGAACACAAATTAATTTTGTTTTTGTTGTTATCCAAAATAAATATCGTCTAGGGATATTTCATAGTTACAGAGGAATTATTTGTAACTATTATACGAATAATTATTTTTAATATAGGCGTTCATTTATTAATCAACTTTTGCATGAATATTTAAAATATAAGAATATAGTTTTTAAGTCGTTCTTTCCTATTTCATTGATGCAAATTTTATCAAAACGAAGGCTTAGGCGGTAACACAGAAATTGTAGGAGAAAAATTAGTATCTCATAATAGTGACAAATTTTATTGTGAAAGTGTCCGATATATTTTTTTAAATGTTTGAAAAAGTAGAATTTTAAAGTTAATTACAATAACATTTCACATTCAGGAATTTTTTTTAAAAGTTCTGTACAATATTTGATAAATATTTCTCCTGTTCTGCAAAAATTGAACATTTTTAAACATAAATCCTGTAAGCATTTAAAAAATAATTAATGTAGGTATGTCATTGAGTTTTTTATGAATTTATAACAGCAGGAAGTTATTAAAAGTTATGTATTTTACTTTTAACGTAAAGTTTCAATTTAACAGGCATTTTTTACGTAAAAAGTCCTTAAAATTAATACAGATTATCCATAAAAATATCTATAAGAAAGTGTGAAGTAAATTTAACTACGAAATAAAGTAATCCTTTCGTCAATAAGTGTAATTATAAATATTTTGAAATAACATGTTAGAATATAATCTAAGCATATTTATATGAAAAAAATTATTAAGTTATACTAATGTTAAAAGTTTAAAGAATATTTATAGTCATTAGTAACTAACTTAAATATTTTTAATCAATATTATTCATTTCGAAATAGCACAAATTCATCATTAAATGCGTTTTGATACATTATAGTAATATTTATTAAGATATATATTTATAATTTATAAAAGTGATTATATATGGATATAATTGATAAAATAATATAATTGATGTAAATTAATAAAAAAATGAGCAAATTAATAATAAAATTTATTACTAATGCTTATTGCAAGCAAAATATGCTCCTCATAAGTAATATCAAAGTAAGACAAAAAAATTCCCTTTATTTAAAGTTCAGTGGTTCAGTTTGAATTTGTATATATATATATATATATATATATATATATATATATATATATATATATATATATAAATGATGGAGAAAATATCGGATTTTTTTATTTAAGCTGATATATGGTTCAAATATATTAAAATATTGTGATTAAGTAATGTTTAATATTTAAAGGAATTATATATACGTGAATGTTCAAGAATGTCAAAAAACAAAACTAAATAAATTGGATTTTATAATTCTTAAGTTTAAAAATTAAAAAAGAATAAATTAGCTTATTCAAAAGTTAAATTTAAGTACAAATAATTATGGAAACTAAAATTACATTGTAAACTAAATGAACAATTTAATAACAGAAAAAACATTTTAAGACAATGATTTTCATAACAATTTTCGTGGTCAGTTATTGTTAAAGAAAATTTTTTATAAATAATGAAATAATAACTTTAAATATTTTATTTAGCATGCAAAATACACTGTTATACATTGTAATAAATTTAAAAGTAATGCTTCAAATATAATTTAAAAGTTACTTTTATTGTAATTTTAATAATTGGCCAGAAATAATACTATTAAATATATTAATTTTGAAAAAAGTAAATGGGTTGATTAGGTATGTCTAAATGCAAAACTCCACCATATGTAAACAAAACAAAATCAATTTATTTTTAAAATATTCAAGCATGTTTAAAATAATCATGTTTTTTCAGTATCTGGAAATTACATTATTATATTTGAGTATAAACATTTGAACAATAATAAATTTCAAAATCATGGATAATAATTAAAAAATCAAACGAAAAGAAATGATACATAACTAAGTAAAAAAGAAATTCTCTCATACATTTACAAATTTTTACTTAATTGTTATACAATAGATCATTAATAGTGTAGTTAATAGTGTAGTTTATCTAAGCATTAATAGTGTAGTTATTTAAAGGAAGATTTTTATAGTTTAATTACTGCTATTTAAAAATAGATTTTGATCCAGATACATGATTGCTATCTAAAAATTAATTTTAAGGCAAATACCACATATAGTTGAATATAAAACCCGTGTGATTCTTGTATAATATTATGAAAAGTATGCAGTCATAAAAATATACTTTATTTTCTTAGAAGTCTTTTAAAAATTAGAGACTTAAAACACTTCTTTTGTTGGAACTATTGTTTAAAAATTGAAAAAAAAAACGATTTTTAAAATGAGAAGTTAACACTTATATTTTTCAATGAACCAAGCTAAATTGTATTATTTCAGTGAAAATGGTGCTTTTTTATATTAGTTAATTAAAATTTTGCTTCTATTGTTATGCATTTTTTTCCTGAAATTTTAATTAAGTAGGAGAAAGTTTTTAGTTGATTGTGTTTGCATTCTAAGGAATACATTGAAAACTTTTTTTGTCATTCAAAAAGTTTTGAAGGAAGTTTTTCATTAAGAAGTTTTCATTTTTATATGGTAAATAATTGAATGTGAAGTTTTTTAAAAATTTTTATGTTGCAGAGATATTTTAATATTTTTTTGCAGAATATAATGTAAATTTAAGGTAATTGGATTTAACGGTAAATGAAATAAGTATTGATTTGAATTCTAAAATTTACTATAACGAAGTATTTTGCAAATCAATGTATTAAGTTCCTTCATAATATAATTTAATTACATTTTTCATTGATTTATTTCCTAGATTACGCTTAAAATGTAATTTTTATAGCATATTTAATGTATATATATATATATATATAATAGAGTATGTAATAATTATAACAGAGTTTTTATTCGCTTGTATTAGGTTACATTTTTTAAAGTCTTTCATGCGGTTCTGGTGCCACAGTTATTTAATCTTCCATGAATTTTCAAATCAATTCGTCTTCAATTTATAATTAAAGTTCATAAAATATTTGCTTTTTATCATTAGTTTCAGTGAGAACACAAACTATATCCGAATAATTTATTGAAATTCCCTTCCAAATAGAGTTTTTGAAGGTAACTATGCAATTTTTTGTAGTAAACTATGATAAGTTTATAGTTAATGTAATAAAAAATTAACAAGTAAAATGATTCTGAGATTTAATTTCCAACTATATAAAAATGAATATTGATATTCTTATATTAGTTTATCACATTGAGTTTCATATCATTAATTTAAAAATACAAATGGAATTGTAAGAAGTAATTTCATTATAAATCTTTCAGCAAAATTTAAAAATTATAAACTCATTGAGCTTATAAATGCTAATTATTTAAGAGACTATTAAAATAGTTTGGCAATGAAAATAGTTAAGTATTAGTTAAATCGTCTTTAAGCAATTTTTAGTACTAAGATAAACTTGGTGTATAGAGAAGTAGTACTTTTAAGATATGTGATTAATGCTTAATTTTATGAGTGCCATTTTGTTGTCATTCTTTTATTAACTTTGATAAGAAATCACAAAACTGCTTGTTGAAAACTTAACATCAACTGCAATAATTCATGTGTTCACAGATTCTATATCAAGAATTGTTTGTTTTGAAAAAGTTCAGAAACCAATTAAAAATATAAAAACGGTTAAAATTTGATAGTTTGTTATTACAGATATAATCAACCCTTATGTGAAAAAAAAAATTAAAGCTCAATTGTAAATACACTAAAAGGGATATTTAGTTATTTTGAATTTTTGAGTCATCACGTATGGCACATTCAGGATTCAAATATTTATTTTAAAATTTCAACATTTACGAATAATTAGAAATTATGCTTATGCAAGTAACTTAACGAGAGACTCACTCTTACATGCATGAGACAAGCATGAATCTCACTCTTATTAATGCGCAACGCATTGTCACACAAATTCATATTATATCAAATAAAGATATATCAAAATACATTTTTCTCAATTAAAATTTAATCCTAAATTTTTATGAAAAAGCAATTGGAATTTTTCCAGTATAGGGGATAAATTAATAACTAATTATTTTAACATTTAAAAATGTATGTAATATTACAATTATATTTTAATATTGAGTTATTGTTTGGATTGTGAGTACGAAAGTTGTCATCTATACAAATACAAATTCAGCGTCCACATAATCCGTAAACAAACAAACATGTTTCAGACTGATGTCCAGACAAATTTTGCCTGTCATGGTTCTAATCAGTATCTGTTCTAGCCGATCTGATTAGAACCATGACAGGCAACCATTCTTCATGCCGATCTGTTCTAGAGCTTTATATAATCCTTCCCTAAACGAGCATTCCTGCACTACCATTACGTTTGTCTAAGTGGTATTGGGTACTGGGTGTTCTTCTGAGCGTCTGACGAGAATCGAACCACAAGCTAAACTTCGATTCATTGAAAAATATAACACAAGCCCAGTGCTGGTTTCCATTTTGCATGTTTTCTATTCCAGGCTGACCACTGGTGACAGTGATTTGCTGTGATCAGTACAATTGTGATTTATCACATGTCCATTGCTGTGGCCCACTAGTTCCTTTGTGCATTATTAGGTGCCTTCCTGTAATCTGCCTATAATGGTTGACCACGTGTGTAATATTTCTATAGATGGTATTTTTTCTTTTGTGTTTGATTTCCTTGTGCTTCTGGATTATTCTTAATTTATGATTGTGTATTTAGTCAGAACAATCTTAAAACCTGTTTTTCAATGCATGAATAAGCAGATGTGAAAATCAAAAGTTTGAAAAATTGAAAATATCTTGCACATACATAAGCTTAGAGGCTTAATTTTGAATGAATAAAAATATGTTGTTGAGACAATACTTGATGGTTTTAAAGTAATGGTTAAAGATATGATTTTAATTCTAATTTATGTCTTTGAATATAAATAAGTAGGAGTGTATATCAAAATTAAATACTATTCCCGGGCATACATCAAAATATTGAATTTGTTTTAAGTGATTAAGAAATTTATATATACTTAAAATAAATCTTCATAGAAGGGAAATAAAGTTTATTGATAGGTCTCTAAAATATTGTGAAGGTATTTTTTGAATAATTATTTACATAAATATGATATTAGAAATATTACAAAATTATTTAATGAAAAACAAATATAAGTAGTAAAATAAATAGTATTAAATGGCCTTAACTTGTATGAGGAAATTCAACAAAGTAAATGAATTAAAACTATATTTATAAAATTAAAAAAAGCAATTTTTTCAAAATACTTAAAATATATTTTGAGCTCTATGTTTTAGAATTTATTAACATATTCACTTCAGATATCAGCGAATACAAATTAGTTTAAAAACCAGACGTATTTGAGAAATACATGATCACTTTAAAAAACTTCTTTATGATATAAAGTAAATAGTTCAAAACTAATTAATTTCTTACTGACATAAAATATAAAAAGAAACAATCTTGCTATTGAAAATATAAACATTTCTCTTTAGCATTCGTACTCTATTTAATCTCGTCTGAATTGCTTAAAATTTTCCCATTTCATTGAATTCTATTTTTTAATAGGGTAAATTAGCAGATTCATTTATTGAATACACTTTTTGCATCATAATTAGGCATACTTTTAAGTGAAGCTACAATTTTAATGATAACTATGGAGCACAAAACGTAATTGAAATTATACATTGTTAAGTAAATGGGATTAATTTCAAAACATTTTACTGAGTTTTCCTTTATTTGATCGATTAAGTTACTTTGAAGTATCTAATTATTAAAATTTCGTAGATATGATTATTTCTTGATCAAATAATTAGGGATCATATTAATAAAAAATTCATTTTCCCTAAAAAGTTGGTTTTTCACAACTCAGAATTCACAGCTTAAATTATTTATTTTTGTTTTAAAGGGTGTTTAATAATTTGTGAGTATCGAATTGAGTTTCTTCTTTTAGGTTTTAATAATTGATCTAAGACTTTAATTTAGAGTTAATTTAAAGTGTTTAACATTATCTTAATTTACATACATTCTTTTGTTTAACATTTAGTGTCATAATTTAACATTTAACTTATTATGTGTGAGAGGTTTACATATTTGTTAATAAATAATCTCCCAAAAAGCTATTAATATATTTTTTTGATCCTGAGCAATTATTGATAAATTTCTTAGGAAAGTTGAAGTATATAAACACATTTAAACTTCTTGTGAAAATAAATTGCAATAAATGAAAGTAAATGAAATTGATTTAATTTGTGCTTAGATTTCAGCTTTAGTGCTAGCCTAAATTTCATTAAAATATCTAATTATTGAGCATTTGAATATTTATATGTAGGCCCATTTCTCAATCACTTTATTAAAAATGATGGAATTGAAAATGCTTCACTACGCATAGTTTAATTATTTAAAATGAAAAATATATTTCAAAAAGAATTATGAGAAAGTTGAATCATTTAATGTTTAATGATTCAGATATTGGTTTATAATGCCAGTTTTAAATTTTGAAAATGTACTAGGCATTTTTAGAGTTTATGTAATCCTTTTTGTCATTATGCGTCTGAAATAAATATTTAAATTACTGTAAATGGTTAAGTTTCTTTCAATCTTTTACAATATCTTATGTCTAAAAGTACATGTTCCAAATGTAACAATTTCATGAAAAATATCTAAAGAATGAGGAATATAAGTACACTTTAAATTAAAATAATATTCACAAAATTATATTTTAAATGTTTTTAACCATGGCTGTTTTCCAAAATATTATTGAGGATATTTTTATGATGAGGTGTTTATGAGGAGAAAATTGAGAGATAGAAATCAGTTATATATATTCTATTTTGTATTGTTAAGAAACTGTGATCATTCAATTGTTGGTTGATTGGCTCAATAACTGTTACAGAGTCCATAATATATGAGAGAACGATACTAAAACAGCATAGAACTTTTTTACTAGTTAACAAGTAGTTATTACAAACGATGTTAAGTTCATCAAAGTGAAATATATATATTATTTTCGGGTCTCTCCCTCTACAAATATATTTTCTTAATTCTGTGAGTTCTCTGATATTAAAGTTTTAGTAATTTGTTTTTTATCATTCAAATATATAATTATTGGAAACTTTTTCGTGTAAATAATGTTGCCTAATATATAATATAAATGTAATTTACTAAAAGTTAAATATTTTCATTCCCAACTTTATTTCTTTGGAAGAACATAAAATCGGAGTATATGATTATAATATATTTTATATCACTACATCGTAAGAATATTTAAATGATAAACGATTTTAAACAGTACCATAAAAATGCGCTTTATGCATGAGTTTCTTTTTGACAAAAAATCTTAAGAGAGAAATGTAATGTACAGGAGAGGAGAAATTTAGTAAAAATAAGTAATGTTTTGATATTTTGATTGCATTAGAATATATAGGTTCTGTGACTAGTATTGCATTCTACAGGAGAAACACAGTTTGATGATAAAAGTCATTTTAGATTTTTGCTATTAAATTACTATATACACACAGTCATAAAATATATTGTTCAACTATAGAATACATAGATAAGGATTAAAAGAATGTTGAGAATAGTTATACAATGAGTTTTCAAGATTATCCATGCAAATCATTTATTATATTTGTTTGCCAAGCCGGCAATCGCTTGCATAACCCAATTTGCTTGGAGAAATTAAGTAGGGAAATTAGTTGTTACTTTAAGTTACAGCAGAGAATGCATTCTGTTATCTATTTTTGTTGTTCAAAATCACGGAGGAAATTATATCCATTAATTCTCTGTATTTCTGACAAAGAAAATTGCTTTTTTACACTAAAGAAAAAATATAATTACAAATTTTATTCCTATTAAAATTAGAATTTTACTACTAATTAAATCAATTATTGATACTTTATATATGTAGTTAAATAACATAATTCTAATATATGTAGAATGAAATACATCCTTGTATAAACATTTAAATCAAAAATGTTTGAAATAAATATAAACGTTTGATAAACATAAATTTAATAATGATTAAATTTATGTTTTTCGAAGTTTATAATTTTCAGGTAGGTAAACAGCTTATTCTCAGTTTTCTTATCTGTATCGAAATATTTAATTGCATTTAAACATTTAATCATATTTATATGCTAATGAAACTATTGTTAATATAACTTAACATAAGAGGCAATTTTACATATTTAATACTTAAAAGTAAATATACTTCCATCATTTCAACTTAAAAAAGTAAAAGGGAAATCTATTTGTTAAAAATTGCCTTTAAATGAGTTGTAGTGAAATAAACATTTTTATACAAGAAAAATATGCTTTCACAAAAAATTATAGATGGCGAATTCTTCGAGGAGAAGAGCATTTCTCAACATCAATTCATCTTCATTTTCTATTAAAGGCATAGTGGTTTGAAGCTTCAATAGATAATATTTATAAGTATATTTAAGAATAAAAGCATGAAGGTTTGATATTTTTTCCTATTTTAAATATTCAAACCAGTAATTAATTTGTTAAAAGAATTGAAATGATTTTTTAAGGATGCTGTAATAAAGCGCTAGGAAAAAATGCCATTTAATGGGTAAAAGCTTTCTAAATGATTAAAGTTCGTCAGTTTTTATGCTTCATAAATTCAAAAATTGTTCTTCTTTTAAAAGTTCTATGTCATAAAGATGATTCATGTTATTTATGGGTACTTTATTATAAAAAATACTTGCGTTCACATGATTAGTTATTATAAGTATAAATTGGTTTCAAAGTCAGTTCATTTGTTATTTATCTATCACATATGCTTATATGTCAAAAATAATGTTTACGTCAATGCGAAAATGATTTGAAATTTTGCTTTGCAGTAATATGTAAATTGGTTACTCATAAATGTATTTAAATGAATATTGCTCATTAAAATAATAGAAATTTGTTAATTAATTTTATTACATTTAATAGCAATATACGTTTATTAAGTCCACAGAAAATTATTTTAATATCTAAATATTTATAACAGTTTCATACATGGTTTAGAAAAATATGTCACATCATCATATCTTAACTCTCTGAGACATCGTACCGTGTTGTTTAAGTGTGACTAGGATCAAACCAGGGACTTTCTAATCTGAAATGTGCTTTCCTGCATTGAAGACTAGTGATATCATCAGACATCACGTAGAGAAAAAAAGTATTCGAGCATCTACCACTTCTGCATATTGGGAATAAATTTCATTGATAAAGACTATTTTTATTCACTAATTATTCACTATTTTAATGGAGATATTCCAATGAAATTACTTAATAAGAAGCTCATAGGATAGTAAAATAACATTATTTGTTGTTCAACAATGGGTGGGAATGAACTAAAACATTTCACTCAAAAATATATTGTATTATTACAATGACATAGTGATACACGATAATTTTAAGTATTTTATTCCTTCTGACATCTGAAAATATTCTCTTATGAATATAAATCTCTCTTAAAAAATAAGTGTACGTGAAAAAAGAAACCATTCAGATCTCAGGTTGATTATTAGGTGGTGTCAAATTTTTTATACTTTAATTAAAAATTTTTTTATCAAACATTAATTTAAAACTTAATTTTCATTTACAAAGGAACTATACTAATTATTTAATTTTCCTCTTTATTATGACATTTTTATTAAAAAGTAATTACTTTTAAGGATATTATTCTGCTGAAATACTCTGCATATTTTTTACAAAAATTTCGCTTGGCTTCTATTATAAGATAATAGAAAAATATTTTAACAGTTAGAAAATATTCATGCTACTTTTTCTTACACCATTGCATTATGAGATTAATATAATACATTAAATATGTATTTATTACTTACTGAATAAGTGGTAAAATTTTATTTTCAAAGCAAACAAACACAAAAAATACACATTGAAATATTCATACTTCTTATTACATGTATAGATTTCTTAAATAAAGTCATTTCCATTTTAAAGAATTATCTAAATTTTAAATAAAATTTCAAGTTTTACGCATGAATTGTTTGACGACACATATTACAATAATAAAATAATTCGTGAATTTATATATATATAATATATATCGCTTACGAAGAAATAGTTAATGGATTGTTTATTATAAAGTAATTAATGTAACATATTTTACTTAATAGTTTTCTGAAAATATTCAGAAATATTTTTTGAATGTAATATAAAATCGCTAACTATCATAATTTATAATTTTATTCCCGGATGCATAACATTAATAAATAATCATAAATAAAATGAATACTTAATAAATTAATTTAATAATATAATATTTCAGTTATTTATAAATTAGGATAAAATTAAATTTAAAAACAAAATATCTTCAACACCTATACCTTTTAACTTTTTTCAATATAAAAGCGTTATTACAATAAAGCTATTTACATAGAAATATTATTTACTTATATTTTAAATAAAATAATTATGGCGAGGAAAAAATTTCAAAAATAAAATTTTGCCTTTTTAATTAATTGAGATAATACAATTTTTCTAATGCTGACAAAAATTCATTTATTTATAATAAAAACTAAGTAAATTTCAAAAAAAAAGAGAAGAAAATAGTCTTGTTAACTTGCAATAATTGCTTAAAATGAAAAAATGTAATAATTATAAATCACAAAATTGGTTCATCTCTTAATACGCATGGGTTTCACTTCACAAATACAATAATTTTAACCATTTGATCACTGAGTACTGAAACTTGATTTTGTTTTCCCAGTTCACCATGGAAACCAAACAACAATGCAAAGAATATGATTTATTGTTCATAAACTTATGAATATGGAAAGAAAGTCGTATATATGCACAAATATTTTGACAATACAAAACAAGAATAAATAATATATTTCATTAAGCAGTCTGGCTTTTATTACGTGAAAGCAACTGAATGTATTCATTTCTTGATTTTTTTACTTTATTTTGTAATATTTGCTTAGACCCATCTAAATACACGAATAAATCATAATTACTTATTTTATGGAATATATAAAGTATTTTGGCAGGAAGAATTCATTTCAAATATGTTTTGAATCATATTAGTTTTACTATATTCAATAAAACTATACGCAGAAAATTTGTGATATTATTATTTTTCATTACATAGATTCTTCTAAAAAAATAATTAAATTAGTTACCAAATCAACTTTATTTTCACTGAATACAATAGAGACTATTATAATTTTAAAAGAATTATTTTCAGAAATTCATTTTTGTTTGGATAAGTTATTAGAGTGCCAAACATTTAGATATTAATAATATTTTAAAAAATATATTCAAATTAAATATTTTATTCAATCTTTTTAAATCTCAATTGAGTGTAGTCATGGTATTGCGTATTTTGGAATAGAACATCCGGGGCTCAATTCCAGTAAACTTTGAACAAAAGAAATTGGGTGTTGTAATTCAATTTCTTACATACAAATGTGTCAACATGTGAGAAGGAGATTATTTTTATTGCTTATTTTGAGACGCGTGATTATAGCCGACCAATAAAATGTCTTTCCGGAGCTCATAAACGCTCAATACATAAGCACTTTAAAATTTTTTATAATAAACTTCGATTATTAGGATTGCAATTATACCGTGTTATATATATTTTGCTTAAAACAAAAATTTATATAAACAAAAGATAAAACACACACATTATTGTTTTTTTAAATTATATTTAATTAATATCAAGATTTAAGATTTTACTTGGAGATGTTTTTAAAGTATTGAAAAAATAATTTTAATAAAATAATAAAGTTTAGTGTAATTCATACAATATGTAAACATCGCATGCATGGCTTCTTATTTGAAAATTCATAATATTGATAGTAATTTTTAATGGATTGTTAAAGTGCATATTTTACAATAGAAATTATTTATGTGTATTTTAAATTGAAAACACATAACTTTAGCAAAATCATACTTTAAATACACAGTTTTAGAAATTTATCAGTTTTAAAATTTTCTTTTATGTGAAACAGTTTCTAAATTTTAAGAATCATTTTCACCATGAAGTATTAGGTCTTGTCTCTTATCTAAATATAACATACTTCAAGTTGATACTCTAACTCATCAAAAATATGCTCTAAATATATTAAGTTAAAATGCGCACTTTTAGAAAACACTATAATAATAAAGTTTATACAGAAGGGAAACTTTTTATCTCAATGGTAAAAATATTTTTTTGCTAAGCTATGGAAAATGAGTAAAATGCTACAAATTTGCATTTCCCGCAAAATTTCCTTCTCGTGAACATTGAAAAATTACTGAAAACATATTTATTTTTTAAACTGAGAATATAGATACAGAAACTAAATGTGAAATGTTTCACTTTCTGATTTTGAAATGTGTAGTTTAAAAGCGTAACGTAAAATATGCACGATTTATTTCAATGTAGTTTTATGAAGAAAGGTGAAATTCAATCACACTAATATATTTAAATTAATATTAATTAATATAAAAAGTAAAATTACATTAAAAGTTTCTACTTTTCTCGAACAAAATTTAAGAGCTCCGTGAAAATGTTTCGTGTAACACATAAAACCACCGATGCTTAGCGAAATTATTAGCATCTCGAATAACTAGCAAGAAATACATTTTCCTCTTTTTTCTCCAAAAGAATTTAACACTTCTGATTTGAAAACTCATTAGTTTTCTGAACATGAAGTTATAAATAAAAGTTTTTGAAGCAGAAATGCAATTACACGTGTTAAAAAGTTGTCACTTTCCATTAAACGACCCGAGGCAGTTCAAGCCTATCAGTTAAATCTTTAATGAAATGGAGATTGAGTCTTTTGGTTGTTTCTCTGCTTTTCCCCACAGAGTGGAAAAAAACCCGTTCACGTATTTTTTTAATCTAAAGACTCAATTAAAAGAAAAAACAGTTTGGAAACTTTATTTTTAGAAATTTATAACTCCATTTTTGCTTTCTACTTGCCTTCCAATACTTAGAATTTTATTATAAAAATTACAAAAAAGACATCAGAAAATCATAAATTTTTATATATATATATATATATATGTATATATATATATATATATATATATATATATATATATATATATATATATATATATATATATATATATATATATATATATATATATATATATATATATATATATATAAAGTAATTAAATTTAATAATAAATTGATTTATAATTAATAATGTGTAAAACAAATTTTTAAAAATTAATGCTAACTTAATAATTTTAAGCAGTCAATGAAGTATATGAATTATTTTGTTAGTTTGTTTAATATTCGTTAAAAAATTTAATGAAAATATAGCTGATTAAAATATAAAATAATTTCAATAAAACGTAAATAATTCCAAGGGATGGCATTTTTAAATTTATTTATGTATGGATGACCATATTACTAGCCATCATTAGATAGTCTGCAAAATTTAGTTATAAAAACGCACTTTAAGATTAATGAATTAAAATGTGAAATAGGAGATATCATCTACCACCTTAAAATTTCGTTCGTGTATCAGTGGGCTAGTTTTTGAAGACCGAAAGTCTTATTGAGTTCTCATAAGTGGTGATATTAAAGTCTTTCCAAAGTTGGAATCACAACAAACAATCCTTGTCTAGAACATGAAATAGGATTCTGGTATAGTTTTCCGAGAGCGTAACTGGCATCTTCTTCAACGAATTGTACAACAAAACAAAGATTACTTGAGCTTTAAATGACAAAAAGTGTCAAAAGGCTATTCCCATTAGGATTAAACTCGAACCACGTGCAGACAATTGTAGAGTATACATAGTTGGATTTGCCTGTCAGAAAAATCACTCAAACTCACTATTTCTTCTCGAAATGCAAAATTTCGTTAGAAAATGTACCGCGAATGAAGCCATTGTATAATTTGAGTTTGTGTGTAGATTAGAATATTTGTGATGAGAGGATAAGAAGCTAGTAACATGGTCAAATGAATAATATAAAACTTTACTTTGTAGAGGTAAAAGACTTCAAATTTGGTGAGTAGCTCTATGAAGATGCACAACCATCTTGCCATATTTTGCACTGAGCAAGTGTCTGTTGGGATCTGGGGTAAGTTCGGATGAAATGAAGAGCTTCTGTGGAAATCCTCGAGGACTAACAGCTATTCCTGAAACATTTACTACCAGATCAAGTGCACTTTGGAATGTTGCATTTTTTTCTTTAATGCTTAAGAATACTTCATAAACGATAATTCAATTATACATCGTATTAGAGAAGTTCGAAACTAATTCTCTGAATATCAGTTAGCCATCCTATATTTTCTTTTGTGGAGGCCGCCTCTTTTCTGATTTTATAATTTTATATATATATATATATATATATATATATATATATATATATATATATATATATATATATATATATATATATATATATATATAATATTATATTATATATAACATTTATTTTATCCCTTAAGCAATTAAAAATAATAGATAAATCAACCAAGAATTAATCAATTGAGCATTTTTTGCAAATATTATAAATCAAGGTATTAAATTCCTTCTATATTTAAATTATATAAATTTTTTTCATGCCAATTGTACTTAATTTTTTATTATTTGTTTCTATTAAGTAAATTATTTGTTTTTATTAAGGAAATAAATAGAAATAATTTGTTTCCTTAATAAAATATAAACAGCTTTTTTATTTGCATCATTTTTTAAAAATCTGAAAATTAATCTTTTTCAAAAGAAATCTTAATTTATGTAATTTAAAATAAATAATCCCATTTGTTGAAAAAATAATTTTCTACTACAACCAAATTAAGAATGTTTCCATTATAGAAAGATTTTTCTGGTAAAATTTCAGGTAAATAAAAGAATAGTTGTAGTTCATTGTGCTCACACACACATGTTCTTTTGAACACATTTAAAATGTTTTGTATTGTTCAAAATATTTAAAGGAATATTTTTGAATTAAGAATTTCAAATTAAAACGTCAAAGGTAAATTAATGCAACATTCAAATTACATTTAAAAAATTTTTAAACATTGCATATTTAATCATTCAAAATTTTCTTCATTTTAAAATTATTTCTTAAAATTCTGATACAGAAATTTTAATAAACACGGAAATGTTTTGCATAATTTTATGCTTCGGTTCTGTATTTTAATATAAGGCAAATGTGGGATATTTGTGTATATTTCAAGAATTTGTAAAAAAAAGTTCACATAAATTATTCAAAAAAATTATTTTTGGTAATCCTTTTATTTTGAAATTCATAATTTTTTATTCAAATTTTTAAATT
Source organism: Latrodectus hesperus (assembly GCA_037975125.1). Taxonomy (NCBI): domain Eukaryota; kingdom Metazoa; phylum Arthropoda; class Arachnida; order Araneae; family Theridiidae; genus Latrodectus; species Latrodectus hesperus. The sequence goes on from CM075858.1 coordinate 55,174,694, forward strand.
GATATTTCTAATGTCGCAATGATGTACATTTATTATTTCACTGAATTGCATTATTCTGAAAGAAATAAAAATTTTTGTTCGTAAATGCTTTAAAAATTACAAAATCAAAAATTTATTTTGATTTACTTTTAAAAAGTTGTTTAATTAATTAAAAACTATATTAAATTGACAAATATATAATTATGTACACTTACACTTACCTATTATAATTATTCAGAAGCAAAATTTATATTATTCACATATCTCATTTAATTCATCTTAGTTTCATACTTTCATATTTATGAAAATGTTTACTAAATTAAAAACTAACTTAACTGATCGAAACTTTCTCAGGAGAACAATGCATATGATTGAAAAATAATCTGATAAAAAAGAGTTCATTATGCATTGCAATTATACAGATTTTATAGGAATAAAGCAAGGGAGAAGTTATGTGAATTATATTCAAATTTTGAAATAACCTCAGTTTCTTTTGCAACTTTATTTTCCTTTCTAGCAGTTAACTTGACAAATGCTATTTGAGATGAGTGTTTTTTTTTTACCAAGTTAATGTTTTCAGAGTGAGCATGCGCATTTTGTATCTTTTTATCGAACGATGACACTCATATAACTTCTTTTTATTTGCTCCGAAAAAATACATACAGCATTTGAAGAATTCGTAACTTTCTGTTTATAAAAGAGATGTTTCATCTTTTAATAGTTAATGTTTTGTTGCTTAGAGAATTTAATATCTTTTAAGCTATTCTCATATGAGAAATATTTTCAAAAGATGTTCTTCAAAGTTTTAATAGCTTCGTCTTATGTTTTACAGAAATGTGTTATATAAATGATAAATTTTATTTAAATGTATGAAAGAGTCCTTGTTTAGGTATTACAAAGAACCTAAATTTATTTAAATTATTTTACACAGTATGTCCACTAAAGACCCAATATAATAAATTGCAATTAATTCAGTATTTTTAAATCAGAATCAGTAGTAAATTCAAATTTGCAGAGATGTATAATTTTTAGTTGATTATAAGTATATTTAAATTTTATATGTTCGTGTGAATGCAGACTATCTATAATTATATACAGTTTTTTCACTAAAGTCCCTTGCTACCCTCTTAAGTTCGGAACGGCTGCTACTATTTTTATAAAAGTGATGTCTAGGTATTGTAAAGTAGCCATGCGGCACTGAATGAAACTACCTACCGCACCAACTTATGGAAAACTGTGGAGTTAGCATTCGTATCTCGAAAATGGAACGAGATAGGTAAAAAAGTGATTTACAAAGTTGTAGAGCATCCTCCATTTAGTATGAAAAGATACCTTGTAGGCATTAATGTGAAGAATTCAGCGGTTAAAACGCGCATTTGTTCTTTCGTGCTATGACGTGGCACATCGTACGTTTGCATATTTGAAAAAAAAATCGTTTTCGTGATTGCATTTTTCACTTTTATTTCGAAATGGGAAGAACGGAAGTATTAAAAATAATTCCAACAATTTGTATGCAGTATGAAAATACGTAAGAAACTTCACGCTTGTTCACCTGAGACAGCTACAAAAGAGACATCTTCTTGGGGCTGTAGTATGTTGATGCTCATGGTCATGGCTGATTATTCCAAAGCTGTGTATTGTGAGGTGGTTTTACTGTACGGTGAATGTCGACGCAAGGCACGATCAGCAGCAAGGTTGTACCACCAACGTTTCCTTGCACGCCTGTATCCTTCTCATCAAACCATCCTAACTGTTGTAAAACGCTTAAGGGAGACACGTTGCGTTACTAGTCGACCTCGATCTGGCAGACCAGCTAAGGTAGGACAGCAAGTTCAACCGGATGAGGTATTAGCATATGCCCTCGCATATCCGAAATGCAGCGTAAGAAAGATCAGTCAACACTGTGGTCTCTCCAAAAGTCAGGTTTGGAAAATCGTAAGCGAATCAGGTGCTCATCTATACCGACCAACGCCTGAATAGGTTTTAGTGGATGGGGATGCCGAGCGACGCTATGCATAGTGCAACTTCGTTATGAATCAGATACATGTCCAACCAACATTTTTAACAGATATAATGTGGACGGATAAGGCATGCTTTTCACAGAATGGCATGTACAATAGGCAAAGCACCCATTACTGGGTGCTGAAAAATCCTTAATGTTTCGTCGAAGTTCGACATCAAATGCGGTATGCTATTAACGTTTGATGCGCAATTTACAATAATAAGCTGATAGGCCTAATATTTTACACGTTAACGGATGCACGATATTTACAATTACTAGCGAAGGTAATACCCGATTTTGTGGAGAACCTGCCGTTGTTTAATCTTAAGAATCTATGGTTTCAACATGACGGCTCGCCTGCTTACAAGACATCTCCAGTGAAGCAGTACCTCGTTAAGGAATTTGGCAACCAAATACTAGGGTAAGGCGGTTTCGAAAAGTGGCCTCCACGTTCTCCTGATCTGACTCCACTGGACTTTTTCCTGTGGGGATACTTGAAACAGCAGGTGTATGCGACCCCTCCACAAAAATTGCAGGACCTTAAACGATGTATCACGGTCACGTGTTCCAACGTGATCTTCAAGCGAGGATCCAAATCTGCATTGTAGCTGATGGTGCGAAGTTTGAACATCTTAAATAAAATATATTATTATAACTATTTGTCTTTTTTTCTTTCTTAGATAGTTTTGTCACGTCACAGCACGAAATAATAAATGCGCGTTTTAACCTTTGTATTCTTCACATTAATGCCTTCAAGATATCTTTTCGTACTAAATCGAGGATGCTCTACTACTTTTTGTAAATCACTTTTTCTCTCTATCTCCTTCCGTTTCCGAGATAGGAATGCTAACTCCGCAGTTTTAAACCAGGTGGCGCAGCAGTCTGTTTCATTCATTAGCGCATGGCTACTTTACTATACATAGACATCACTTTTATAAATATAGTAGCAGCCGTTCCGAAGTTAAGCGGGTGGCAAGGGACTTTAGTGGACATACTGTATATAATTATAGATAATCTGCATTCATACGAACATATAAAATTAAATATATTTATAATCAACTAAAAATTATACATCTCTGCAAATTTGAATTTACTACTGATTATGATTTAAAAATACTAAATTAATTGCAATTTATTACTCTTATAAAGTGAAATATTCCCGATGTTTACTAGTGAAAACACGTGAGTTATTTTTAAGTAATTGAAGAATACTTTATTGCTATTTTAAATTTATGTAGTGATTATTTACATATTTTTTTGAATAATCATATACTTACTTTATTATTTATATATTTTAAATATATGTGGTGATTATTTTGCTTTTAATCGTAATAATGTTGGAAATGTTTTTTAAATTTAAAATTTTGATGGAAAAGATATAGTGGAACTTTTATTACAATATTTAAGGTTATAACAAAAATATTATTTAACTTCTTCTTTATTAAAATATATTAGTTTAAATTATTAGCATAACTAAAATGTGTGATTAACTATTTAGAATATTTATCTTGAAATCCATATTTAAAATCTTAAAACGAAATTTTAATGAAAACTTGGCAATTACCTGCACTAGATTACTAGCACTACAGACTTAGTAGCACAAAAGCAGTGCATAGGAAAAGTTGAAAAAGTAAACTTAAAATTTGCTTTCAAATCTGCTTTTAAATTTTAAAATTAAAAAGTAGTATAATTTTGATGCTTAAAATATAGTGTCATAATTCCTATGAAATAGCTACTCATACATTTTAAAATTTAGGAGGTAACTTAATTTAATAATTTTATCGACGAACTCATAAGTTTTTACTCTTCATGAAATACATAAAATATATTTTCTCTTATAATATTAAATTCGTAAGGGAAATATGAGAATGCATCAACATATATTATATAAATTTAATAACAATAAATCGTATTATAATAATTTTTAAAATATGGAATTATTATGAGTTTCTTAATGTTATCAGCTAGTATTTCTGTATACCTTATTATATCATAGCTATTATTACTTAGTATTTTATTGGCCTTCATAAAGAAAAACCATATTTTAAATTATGCTCTTTACAAAAAGTTATGAAGGGCAAATTGATTTAATTATTGTATGAAAATTCATTTAGTTTTAAAATGTCAAATTAGAAATTAGTTAAAGTAATATATGACATGCTTTTGAAAAATCAGAATAACTGCTAAATTTTCAAACTCAAAATAGTTATTTCTTAAATTGAATTTTATCTTATGAAATTAGATGTGTACAACTAACAGATTTTGTATTAAAAAAATAAAAATAAAAAATAAATAAAAATTTTATTTCTAAGATGTTAATGAAGTTTTCTGCTAAATAATTAGTAAAGTCTGTGAAATTTATCTTTATCAACAATTAAGGCATCTGGTGTTGCGCTGAGAAAGGCATAAATCATGAAGCCATTTCAAGGGGCTGGATGGCCACGTGTTGATGCCACCAGGGGTTCGAATTAAATTCAATAACTAGGAAATTCCCAGGCGACGGCTGTGGTAATTAAAATTAAAACAGGAATGTTGATGAACAAATTCCTGAATGAAATAACATAACACATGCCTCTGAAATAATTAATTAAGATTCCATTTGCAATCAGAACTGAAGTTAATTCAGGAAATTAATTACGAAGATTTTTAGATTCCTTTTTTCTATTTTTCGGAATAAAAATATTTGCCTGTATATGAAGAATGCTTTTTAACTTTTAGGGGTAAAAAATTAATTATAAATTTAATTAAAAAAGGAAAATATATTTTTTAAAAAATAAAATAGATACTGAAATATATTTTATAAGCAGAAATTAAGGGAAATTTTTCATAATGGTAAACTTTTAAGAAAGATTGTGTATCAGTATGTCAATAATATTCAATTCGTTTAAAAATTTTAATGCATTTGCATCTTGAAACTGTTTTAAATAATAGTGTTATTTATAATATAATATAAATTAAGTGATTTAGGTTGGAGTAAATTATTGAATTTATGGAATTACTTTATCTGAAGTTTTACTGTTTTTATTTGGTATATAATTAATGTGAAATTGTAATTATGTACAAAATTATTAAGTAAAAGTGATACACTACTTTTATTTGGTTTAATTAAATATAATTAAAAAATATTTTTTTTATCTGATTTACTATTTTTATTATCAAATTATTAATATTAAATTTTTATATGTAAAGGATTTAAATTAAAAAAGAAGTCTGTTTATAAAAAAGAAATTTGGTATTCTATTGATAATTTACAAATATGTAAGCTGTATCTCTAAATCTAAGATTTAATTAATTTTTTTATTTTTGTTATGTAAGACAAAGTTTATGATTTTTTAATGGGCAGTTCATTTCATTATTGACTTTAAGCATAATTTAAATTTCTATAGTGAATTAAATGTGTGTTTTTTTAAAATTATTTTAATTGATTTGTTTCAGTTGACAAAACTCAATCAAGCTATATTCCCGTTAATTACTTCAACGTTAAGGAATAGCTATAAATTTCTAAATTTAATTTATTGAGTATTGAATATATACTCAAATAATATAATATTTTTGGTAGATATTATGTAGTAAAAGTGCTTATAATGAGATCATTCTATATTTTAATTAGTACTTACTATTAATGATCAAATCTATCTACATAAATATAAAAATTTTAATATTAAGTAAAAATACTCTCTCACACGCACATGTACAATATATTAATTTAGCTGACGAAATTCCACACTGAAATTGCAATTTTAATTCAGAAATTTAATTTTAATATAGAAAGTGACATTTTCTTAAACTAAATTATAACTTAAACAAAAGTAAGCGATCACAAAGTCATTCATAATTTCATATTTTAACGTGAAAAAGTTATTAGACCTAAATATTTGGTTTTAATGAATTATAATGAAATTGATATAATTTTTTTTAACCTATATCATTATCAGAAACAGCTTGATAATATAATCACTTAAATATTTTATCATTTGAAAAATAAAATAAGAAAATCTGCATAATGGTAAGAAATAAGTTAAAATCTTGGCGTTTTCACTGAGAAATATTTTTTATGTATTAAGAGTGAAAATATAACAAAAAATACGTCATCTCCTTTTAAATTTAGATATAGATTACAAATTTATTACCATAACATCATAATAAGAAAATATTTTCAAATCATTTTTTACATTTTTCATCATGGATACATCTTTTGGAAGATAAATGAGTTACAAAAAGAAAAACATTTTTTGGATGAGTTCCAAGGTAAATTCTTTGGCCGCACTGTCCAAAAACGGGGCAATTTTAAGTCACTCAAAAGATTTTTTATTTTATATTCCTTTTTTTTTATCAGTGGATTCAATCTTATTTTTTCTAAAAGAAATGTGATGCTTAGCAATCGGTTTAGTTGCTATCAAGTCCACTTTGCAATTCAAATTATTTGCAGTGAAAATTGAAGTTTTCAAGTTGAAAAGAGTACTCTAAAAATTGTTCTTGCTTTTATCGATTACTGGTTTGGTCTGTGTTTGACAAAAGATAATTTGTTGTGGATTGTGAAACTTCTTCCACACAGAGAGTAATCGGATGTAAGAGATTTATGATATTTACTTTACTGAAGTTAAATGTCTTTTAGAAACAAATATTGATGTTTTTTATTTGATTTTAGTTGTTTTATGTTTTTGTCGAAGTAAACTCTTTTTAATGTTTTTTATTTTAATTAGTAAATAAATGCAGTCATATCTTTATTTCTTACACTAACTCGATATTAACTGTTATCTTTTAGAAGTTTAAAAGCATTTCTTTGTTTTCCATTTTTTTCAAAAGAAGCATTTTGACTTTCTAGAATTTGGTATCTAAATATTTCATAGTGGTAACTAATCACTATATGCTAAGATTGTAGATAATAATACTACAACATTTTTTCCATAACATTTTGAATCCTGATAGCAAATTTTTTAAGTATGTTGGAGATGTTTTTGATGTTATATATTATTACTGAGCATATTATCTATTTTGAAAAAATATTTCTTATATATTGTATGTTCAAACTTATTGGTTGCAAAGGAAGAAATCTAGTAAATTCCTTATTAATTTTAACATTTTAGAAGAAGAAAACAAGAAAAATAGTCATACAAAAAAGATTTGTCCTTCAAGACTCCTTCATAGGAAACCTAAAAGCCTAATGCAGTAGTGAAATATTTTGGGCTCAATTATAGTTCTTTGTTGAAAAATAAGAGAGTAACGCGTTCTAATTTTCTGAATGCAAACCAGTATTTGTGGATTCTTGAGGGTTTAGTTTTTCTTTTTTGTATCATGGGAATTCGACCCAATATCTATAAGGTCCTTGAGCAAAATAATAATATCTTATTAAAATTTAGGAAAAAAAACATAAAAAAGTTTTTGTATGTTAGACTGCACTTTTCTTGTTATCGGGCACTCTGACAACCTTTCAGTAATGACTAGAAAAAATCTCAAATCTCTTCTGGGAAGAAAATGAGAAACTCCATTAAATTAAAAATAAGTAAAATTTAAAAATTTTATTCAGTTAAGTATCCCGTGACAAATTTATAAAGATTACCCTTTACTTTGTGAAAAAACATTCTTACTTTTAAATAAGCCAAGTCATTAATCTTTCCTCTGATAAATCACACTTGTCATGTTTTTAATCGCATGCTTTCTTTTTAAAAAAATGGAATTTTTAAAATTCTTTAGATATTTCTGCTAGTAAGTTTTTTACAAGTACCAGAATTAGATTCTTTTTTAGAATACTATAAGTTTAAATAGCCACCTTAAAATTAACTGTCTTTATCCATGGAAAATTAGACTTTTTACAGAAAAGCTACCGGCAGATTGATTTAAAAAAGGAAAGTGTAAAATCAGATAAAGTAGCATATATATATATATATATATATATATATATATATATATATATATATATATATATATATATATATATATATATATACATATATATATATATATATATATATATTTCACCTGCCAGAAAAGTACGTACAAATGCACAGTAATTATTCTACAGAGAACAGCGAATAAATGTACATTATAGTGTCAATATGAACTCTATTTTTATATAAAGCATTTTTTAACTACTTCTTAAATATTAGTAACAACTTCAGAAAGATAACACTCATTGTTTCAAAATAATAATAATAATTAAAAATTACGCAAAAAGTTATCAAAAAAAGTTTGGGTACAGGTACAAATTACAAAGATTTTTGCAAATTAATCTTAAATTTTTAGTCTCCATGAGTTTATAGGAAATGAAATATTGTCTGCATTTATTTTTTACTAACTATTTATTTTAAATCTAGCGGCAATACAATAAATAGAATAAAAAACATTGCTTTATTTATATGATACATTAGTGCTAGCAAACAAGAAGACTTAAAATGTGTTATAAAGGAAAAGAGATTGTTCCGGAAGAAAAGAAAGTCATCTGAAGACAAAGGTATGAATGCAAAACTCTTCGAGCAATTGGAAAGATAGTTGGTAGAACTCATTCTTCCATCCGAAGAGTAATAAATAATTACAAGTCATCAAAATTTGTTATCTTAAAGCCTCGAGTTAATGGGCCATCTTAAGCTGACTTTACGAGAAAAGATATGCATCCTGAAATCCTTACATTTAAATCCAAAGATTAATGCATCTCAAATAGCACTATTGTCTCTAATATTAATAAAATTGATAGTACAGAGAGGTTTAAAATTTCTCATCATGAAGATATTATACGAAAAATTCTGATGAAATCTGACTATCATGGCCATGTAGCTTGTAGAAACTAATGTATTTAAACCGTCAACAAGGAAAAACATTTAAATTCTGCCAGTAAGTATGTAATACCTTCTGAATTTTTGGTACAGTAATATTCTTTGATGAAAACAGGTTTTGTGTCTTTGGCATCAAAGGGCGAAATCTGGTGTGGAGAAAACAAGATTCGGCTTTTGAGAAGCAATATTTTGTGTCTATAATTAAACATGGTGAACGTAGCTTAATGATTTGGGGGTGTATGGCAGCAAGTGGAATTGATCGATTAACTTTTATAGACTCCACATTAGGTCATATGGAATATTTAAATATATTAAAAAAATTTGAAGCAGAGTGAAAAAAATTTGAACCTTAGTGGTGACTTTTATTTTCCACAAGATGGTTGTACAACATTAAGTATCAGAGTCGCATACTCTTCCACAATCGCCAGACTTCATCAAACATTTATGGGACTTGTTGGTACGCAACATTCGGCAACCTAACATAATATCGAAAGGTAGGCTAAGAAGAGTAATTATGATGGAATGGAATAATATTTCATCAACAGAAACCACCAAGCTAATTCACTCTATAATTAAACAAGTGGAAGAGCTTCTTAGACATAAAGGGTTTTCCAACTAGACATTAAAGTTTAATTGACAGTCCATTGGAGGCTATTTTTTAAAGACTTTTCTCATCTGCGCGCAAAATTTTTCTGACAGCTTTTTATGTAATATTTAATTATTATTATTAATACTTTGAAACAATGTGTGTTATCTTTCTGAAATTGTTACTGATATTTAGGGGATTATTAAAGAAAAGCATTACATAAAAATTGACTATAATATACTTTTCTTCTCTGTTGAATGCTTAAAGTGTGTTTTGTCATTTGTCAGAATTTGTGTGTGTGTATATATATATATATATATATATATATATATATATATATATATATATATATATATATATATATATATATATATATATATATATATATATATATATATATATATATATATGTATATATATATAATTTCTGATAAATGATTCCTGAAAATATTATTATATTAAAAATAAAACCTGTTTTAATAATTTAGTAATTATTTGTATAACTTTAACATAATTATTTGTGCAAATTACTATGGAACTACATAGATTGTTAGATTTAATAATCACGCGTGTTCATTCAAACTCATTTTCATGTCATAATTTATCAATTTTCATAAAACAGTGTAATACTTCTGCACAGTGAGAATTAACATTTAATTTAATATTTTCTTTTTGCCTATTTTGCCTAACTAGAAAAAAAGTTAACATGTAATACCTATAAAGATTAACATGTTTTACTTTCTTTTTTGATTTATCGAGACACATGTGGTACTTTCACATTTAGTTTGATGAATCACAAAGAGAAATAAATTGTTTTAACACCTCTTTTCGTAACTATGAAAGATATCTTGTGGTAATGGAAAGTGAAGAATATTTTGTGAAGATGTTAAATGTGAAATAAATTTTTTTTATATTTCATCTTATTGTGCACATGATAAAAAATAACGTAAGAGTTTTTTCGGAATTTGAAGACATGAAATGGTGAATGTAATATTCATATGTATCATAAAAAAAACTTATAAAATTGTATAACGTGAGGAAATAATAAATGCAAAACTGATTATTTCTAGTACGAAACATTCAAATTCTTAAGCTTATTATGTGATTATATTATGCTTTTTATTTTATCTTTAACTATTGAATATATAATACAAAAATTATAATAAATATTCCTTCTACAAAACCCCTCATATAATTTTATATACTAATAATACAAAATTACATATGTACTTATACCAATGATTCAGATGCTTAATTCTTTATGTATACACATAAACTGACAAATGAAGTAAGTTTAAATTCATCAAAATTAATGTTGAAATACCCCGCGGCTTTTTCTAAATAAGAACTTCTAAACACTTACAATTTAGATAATTTATTGTAAATATATAAAAATACGTAACAGATCATATGTATATATCATTTTCACTGCAATGTGAAATTTTATAATGAATTGTGCTATCTTTATAATGCAATTTTAAGACTAAATGTAGTGCTAAAATCCATAAACGGAAAAATGTGAACAATTATAAGAAAAATTACTAATACTTTTTGTGTCTTATTCAATATAAAATACATACTTTGGATTCTAGGGTAAAATAAGTTTTTGTTTCAAAGTTGCGTAATATATCAATATTTATTAAAAAAAACTAACAAGACTGAATAAAACTCATTAGGAATATTGCTTATCAACATTCATTAGGAAGATTTGTTGAATGGTATGATTTATTTTGTGCAAACATCGTTAGTATTTTAAATTTTGAAATATTTTTGTAATACATAATATAGTACAACATCAAATATTCTCCCTGTTTGTACTTCTCTTAGTTTTTTATATTTAAAATGATACACATTTTTATAAAGTTTAAAACAATAATTGTTTCTATATAAGAAAGAAATGTAAGGTTTCGCTTAAGCTAATTAATGTATTTAAACCAGATTTAATTTTAGTACCTTATATTATTTTTAAATGAAACATAAATTACATGGAAAGAATATTTGAGCAGGAATTCATCTCTGTGTCAATTTTTAAATGAAATATTCAATTTTTTGGAAAATTATGCATTAATAGTGATCTATGAAAATAGTTAAAATTAGTTTGAAGTATTTGTTAAATCATTTAAAAATATTTATAAGCCTTACATAATCATGTAAAAAAACTTTAATTGCCACTATTTTAAGCTACGAGTTGCGTTTATTTTTGCAATAAACTTAACGTTTCATATTTAGTAACATCACTCATATCTAACTAGCACGAGGAATCAATTCATCGATTAATCGAGTAGCAAATATCACAGCCTCTTTAGACCTACTGATAAGAGATAGAAAGTTTGTCTACGTACCCCTTTAGTTCCGAATTCAGATGAGGTCACCTTCCGCCACTCAGCCTGATTGACCATTCTCGAGTTTTTTTCTCCCCGATTGAATTTGTCGAATTCGACAGTCACCGGCAGAACGGTGACGGTTTCGTTTTTGCGAGTTCGAAATCGAACTTGTTGGTTCGCAACGGAAAGGGAAAGCATTTTCGGAAGAATTGTGTCTCCGGAGAATTCAGGAAACGTGTTGTGTTGAAGTTCTTTTTCTGGAGAAGTGAGAAAGCCTCGGAGCTTAACTCGGGATAGCGGCTGCTTTCCCGGAATGCGAGGGCTTCGTTGTTGTGTCAAACAGATGCGGTCCACGCTTTCCGAAGGGATTTGAAAAGAGGATTTTTGTACACTGCCATCTGTTGGCTTTGCAGGAAAGCAAACATTAAGTCAAATGTTGATGTGGGGAGAAAACTCCTAACTTTTGTAGGAAATTTGAATTCTTTGGAAAGTAAGGCCTATTATTTTTGGAATAAATTCTCTTATTGCTTAAAATGATAGAATTTCTGAAATTAAATGAAAATATAATATCATAACATTGTTTTTCATTAGTTATTTTCGAAAATATTATAAACACGTGCTTAATTTTTTTTTAAATTGTTATAACAAAATATACTAAATTTTAAATATTGTAAAATCTTCAATTTAGCTTTTATCGCATGTTATTTATTTATAACTTCAATATTTCAAAAGATTTTTGAATTTGTTTTTAAGAAAATTACAGTTTTAAGTTCTTAATTTTATATGTAGTTTATTCTGAAGAGTAAAAGACTCAGAGAACAGTTAATTTTTGTTTATTAAAATATTTACGTGTAAATCTATGCTATAAATTATGCATTTTTGAAATTTAATTTTTTAAAGAGAGAGTTTCCTTACAAAATATTAATGTGTACTTATAGAGCACTTCCTAAAATAAAATAATGGTTATGAGTCTTAGGACAATATTTCTTTCATAGAAAAAAATGTTTTGAAAAAAGAACTTCAAAAAATATTTTCACCCAAAAGTAAACATTATCTAAAAAAATCTAACTTATCCGTTTGTTATTTCACTAATTGGTGACTATTTTTCTGTATGAATAAAAATTTACAGTCGGTGATCTATTCTAAAACGTTTTTAGACATTTTCTTGAGAAACGTTTCACATGCAAGATTTTAATTTTATATATTTTTTCATTCATGCAAATATTTTATTAAAAGCAAATTATTTTGTTGTATTTTCTTTAAAAGTAATATTCTGAATTATTATTAAAATTTTGATATACACTTAATTTAAAAGAAAATTTTATCACTTTCGTAATATAATCAAATACTTAAGATGAAATTAACCCGCTTTAATATTATTTTGTCAAAGAAGAAACAAAAGCTGTATATAAACTATAGCATCTGTGTATAAATTTAAGCTTATTACTGTTTAAAAAAATTAATTTTTTTAAACAGTTATAAGCTTAAATTTATAAAAAAAATTAATTTTTAAAATAAACGTAATTTTTTTAAACACTTTTAAACTTAAAATGAATACTTATGAAATATTACAAAATCAGAATTTAAATGATTTTAGACTCAATATATCAAAATATTGCTAAATATTTAGCTGTAATATTTATAAACTAAAAAAAATAGTAAAAAAACTAATTTTGTAATAGAAGAATAATACATATAATATCTATAAATTTATAACAATACTATTATTATGGCAAAATGATATTTTATAATTAAATTAATGTCATTAATTTGTTGTTTCATTATAAGGAAATTAAATGCCTTAATTTGTAATAATTAACTTAATTTCTTAAAATCAAGTTATACAATCAATAAGTAGATAATTATAAACCAAAATACAATTTCCCAGTAAGAATTCAGGAAAAAATGCTGATCAAGCAATTGAGAAGTATATAATTTTTAAATTCAGTCACAGTATTAATTTTATAAAATCATACTGATTAATATAAAAAACATTGAATAATATACCAAGATATACATTGCTTGGGAAGCAAAAATTAATGCATTAGTTATTTGAAATTAGTGGCGAATGATTTTTAAATAACGTAAAATTGTCTTCGTTTATAGTGCAAATAGTTCTCTATATTTTTTGAAAATTTATAAATATTGTCTACCAAAATTTGAAACTAAATTTTAATTTATTTAGTTTTGGTCATTTTCCTTGAAAGATTAGTAATCGATTTGAAATTTTCGTTTTTGTGGACTAAGCACGATATTTATGTACAATGACCACAATTGCGACAGTGGTGATTCCAACGAACACAACACGATAAGGCCTTTAGTGAGACGATTCTAAACCAAGCTGTAAAAGGTTCATTTAATACTAACAGAAGTTTGAATTTTAAATTTCTAATTTCTGCGGTTATTTTAAAATTAAGATATGTATACTATCTGAAAATTCGTTTGAAATGTTACTAAACAAGCGCCAAGCATTTTTTCGACTTTTTCCATGCTTGTTTTGGATACTTAATTCAAAACTTACTAATTTCCAAACATAATTGAAAAATTATTAAGATCTTTTCTTTCACACTTTATAATGAAACAATCCTTAAAATTAATGAAAACGTATTAATAGAAGTCATTTGGTCTTATATCTAACTATATCGTATTTATAACTATTTTACTTAATTAAATATCTTATCATTCCAAAATAAGTTATTCCATTTATAAATAATTTTTATGTCCTAAATTTAATGTTCAGTTTCCATTTTCTGCAGGGTAATAAATTTTTATGTCATATTTTTATTGTCTTTAAAGAATAATAATAGACCCTCTTTCTTTGGTAGCTTTTTGTACTCCTGATATAATTTATATGTTTCCCATATTTCTTTGCAACAATATATGATAATTCTCATAAAACCAAAACATGTTGGGGTTTATAATAATTACAAATATTATTTTGATTAGTATTAGATTCCTTATTCATTAGTATTAGCATTTAAATTTATCAATAAAAATACAGAAAAATTTAAGAAACGTTTCTCTTAAAATAAAATGAGATTAGTTAAAATTATGTATTAAAATTTATTGGAATTAATAGTTATTCTCTCATTAGTTTAATAAAATAATAATTTTCTCTAGGTATAAAGTTACTCTTTCCATTCTAAATATTAAGAAAATACTTAAAATGAAATTCGATATGACAAATAATGCACATTTTTTACATCTTGTGCTAAATGAAAAGTGGTGAAAAATATGTAAATCATGCATTAAAAAAAAGAAAATACTCCAAGAATGTCCTGAGAACTAAGTAAATGTTAAAAAAAACACTCTAAGTAAGAAAGTCAGAAATTCACTTTTTTTGTTCTAAAAAATAAGACATTTTAAGACTCCCGTAACTTACTTTATAATCTGTTGTTTCTTCAATGTAATGGAATAACTAGAAATAAAACGTTCTTTTTACTATCGATACTTAAAAACAACGAATAGGAAAAGAGCGATACATATATATCACGTTCTTTTTACTTCAAACAAAAAATCGAAGTGCCAAGCTAGAGTGAAAACTTATGTCTTTCACGCAGAAATAGCATAAAAACTGTAACACAGCATAAGGCTATTTGAAAAAATAAAAAAAGACAAAAATGAGAAGAAAAAAACATTAGTAACCATCAAGAAGGCTGAAAGAAAAAGGAAAATATATATCTGTTAAAATTATTCGTTAGGGAAAAAAAAGGACGGGTGATTTCTGCAGTTTTCGAAGCACATTTTTTCTTGTTCATTCAATATATTTTAAACGGTAGAAAAGTTTTATTCCTCCGGGGAGAAATTACGGTTTTTATCTAGGATGTTTAAAAACGGACATCTTCGATCAGAAGGATGTTAAAGGATATCCACAAAAGTGGCCTATTCCACATTTTTTTGCAAGCAAATGCGGATAAATGATACATTTTGAGTCAAAATATATTGCTTTCTATAAAACTTTCTACACGTATCTCAAAAACGTAAAACACTGGTTTGGATTTAACAATTAAGTTAATAGGATTTTTTCCCGTAAGACAAAAACTTTCTAATACACTTTCACAGATTCACTTAGCAGAAAAAGGAGATTTATAAACACTTAATAGTTTATCTTTTGGAATAGAAGCTCAAAAAGGAGCAAAAAATAATTTCTAACGCATTTTAATCGAAACAACTCACCATGTACACCCATTTGGAAAACATTTCTAGTCAAGAACGAAAATGCAAGGATTATTTTGGAAAAAACGTTTAATGTTTCAAAATACATTTATCTTGTTGTATGAACTTATATTTTTAAACTTAGCCAATAAATAAATGTTTTAAGTTCATACAAAAAATTTGTACAATAGTAAAAATAAAATGTTTCTTTTAAATCTCTTATAACGATTATATATTCAAGCAACATTAACAAAGACGGGAAACATCAACATATGAATTACAAAATGATATTAGTAAGATAAAGGAATATTTTGCAGAAAATTTTTAGGATTACAAATAGCAAAATCAGTATTTATGAACTAGATTACAGTTCGAATATTTAATTGATATTTATTAAAAAAGAAACTCAAAGAGAAATATTTAAATAAAGGAGAAAAATTTCACTACATATTCAACTGGAAATTACACTTCTAGAAAATTGTCATCTACTGCGTCCTTTTTAGCAGATCTTAAAGACACACCCACTTTCTAGTGATGATGCGGCACCAAGTAGGTATTCTATGTCAAAATGGAAAATTATCCTAGGGACCAAGATGAGATATTAAAAAAGATGCTTTTAGTTTTATTCTTATCTCCTTTCGTATATATTTTCTAATTAAAAAGTAAAAACTAGATAATTTAATTGTAATCTCAAACGTAAAATACATTATATGTCGCGTAAATTGAGAATATACTGAGTGATGCTTAGCTAAATTTTAACAAAAATAAACTTTGCGGAATCTTTAGAGTTTATTGTAAAGAAATGAAGAACTTTCCATTATACAACATATTTAAAAAATTTACAAGTACTTTTAATGAATAACACAGCTAGGGGAGTATGCGGGAAAGGGAGATCATTAGTAACTAGCTTCCAATAATAATTGGAGAATGGGAAATATTTTTATCATTATTTATCTTAATTTAAACTATTGAATATTAAATTTTCTAAGATATGAATGACATAAAATGCTAAAAAGATATTTGTATGGGCACATGAAACCAAAATTACATTCGCAAGTAAGTTGGCATTTTAAAGGTGTGAGTAATACGAGGAATAGTTCAGATTCGTAGACACTGAAGTGGCTCTAAGCGAGTAAAAACTTGGAGTTAAAGAATGATTATTTTAACAGAAACAGGTAAAATCCATTCCGTTTCAAATCTATGCTGCCTTAATAGCTTGAAGCATCAATCATAATCATCACCTATATTTGCTCAAAAGAAATAGGACCAAGCTCTCAAAAATCTGTGAGTAGATGTTTTCAGTTGGTAAAAGAGCTGGAAAACATGTAAGCTGTTTCAAATCTATGATACCGTAATAGCTGGAGATATCAGTCGTAAGCATCAACCACAATAGCTGGGTAGGGATAGGACGAATCTCTCAAAATCATGTAAGTAGATACTTTCAGCTGGTGAAAGATCTGGAAATCACGCAAGAGACACAAGACACATTTTATAATCAGGAAGATCAAAATACAATGTGTGCTATATATATTCTACGTTTTATAGTTTAAAGATAACTTGAAAAGGAACCCTGAAAATGAAACAAACTAACATTAAGAAATAAGAAATATAATGAAAACCCATCCACCATATCATCATACCAGATGCAAGACTCCTGTTATGATATTGATTGCAGTCTACCAATGAGTTGTTGGAGACTCAAGATAATTTGCAACCATCAGAATGCTACATGTAGATCCTGAACTCTTCTGAAAATACAATATTGTACCACATCTGTATTTTGTCACTTTTTTCAACCCACTTTGTCTTCGGGCATATAAAAATTGCTATCTGACCATTGCCTCATTGCACATTGAAGCCAAATTAATGGTTGCCGAGCAGATGGTTCACACTATTTAAAAGTTAGTCCACTAGGTGATATTACATAGGTCGCATTTGTGTTTACCGT
Organism: Latrodectus hesperus; assembly: GCA_037975125.1. Lineage (NCBI taxonomy): Eukaryota > Metazoa > Arthropoda > Arachnida > Araneae > Theridiidae > Latrodectus > Latrodectus hesperus. The sequence continues at coordinate 55,192,458 of CM075858.1, forward strand.
AGTATAGAAGTAATATAATGTTTTTCAGGTCGAAATGTTTTGAGTTCAATCCCCATCCAATGTTAAATAGAAGATTAATGTAGTGTTTCTGCATTCATGTTAGTCAATATCGATGTTCGGGAGATTTTTGAGTTTCTTCTCTTGCATGCGGCACAGTATATATATATATATATATATATATATATATATATATATATATATATATATATATATATATATATATATATATATATATATATATATATTCTTTTATAAGCTGTGTTTTGTAATAGTTTTCAATAACTTCAAATTACAATCATTAAGAAGACAAATAATGCTCTGATTAAAGTTCAGTTTTCACAGAACTTTGAAAATTTTTTAAACAATTCAAACTTTTATTCTTTTCTTCAGTGGAGCAGAATAATGGGAAAAAGCGATAACTTTCGAAATGTCCTCTATAAGCAACAGAAGGAAGACGATCAACATTCTTTTTATTTAGGAACGATAAGTAAAGTGCTTTGGTAAAGTGAAAACGTATATCTTTGAAGGAGTTAAAATAGTATAAGAAATGCCAATATCGTCAAGTTCCACTAAAAGATAAGCATGAGAAATGGGAGAAAACATTAGTAAACATCTGGAGTGGTGAAGGAAATGGACATTTTAAGCATCTGAAAAAAAATTCTGGAAGTAGAGAGTAGAAATATGATTTTTACAATTTGAGTTGCATTATTTCTTTTAAATTTGACATAGTTTAAGTGGAACAGAAAAAAATTCCAGGGAAAACGTATGAACATTTTATATATTTAAAACTCCTTTTAAGATATACTTTTTATGGTATTTACTATGATAGTTATATTTAACTTTTATGTTTAGTTGAAATGATAACTGATAATATAATAGAATAAATAATTACGTTTCTTGGCTTTTTATTTCTCCCAACCTGATTTCCCCTTGTGATTCTGAACATCGACTCTTGAGCTAGCATGTTTCACTGCAGACTACAACTATATTGGATATTAGTCCAGAATCAGATATCATTTGTCTTGTTCAACAGTCCAATATCCAATACTTGAAAAATATGATCTAATATCTAATGCTTGCATGAACTTTGAACTTGCATAAAGCTTCTCAATACGATAGTTTTTGGCTGGATTAGATATTGAATCAGCAATATTCTTGACAACTGGATAATGCTTTTCCTTGCCAACATACAAAAGCCTTAATTCGAAGAGTAATAAATGCAGATTATAAACCAAAATACATTGTTCCTAATTTCTTACATACATATTTTTATGTATTTACATGTCACTATAACAGTTCCATAAATTATTGAAATTGATGATGTGATGAATAATTTCAGATTCATTTGAAAACAATGTTTTTCATTTTTCAGCTTATCCTTTAATGTGATGTAATCCAAGTTTAATAAATATGAATCCGGATTAAGCCTTATTCAGTAATGAGATTTCTTTGATAAAAACATGGCATTGTAAGATTTTTTATCAGAGCATAATAAATCTTCATTAGAATGCATGAAAATAGATTTTATCACGCGTAGGTTATCCCAGTATTACCCAAATGAATTAGTGAATTAAGGATAAAAAATGTTGATTCCTTAATCAATTTTGGGAGCTATAAATTTTTATAAAGGCTACATTTAGCAATATATATTTAATATGAAAGAGGTTACCAATATACTTTTAGAAACATAATTTGCTGAAAATGAACATTTAAATATTATTAACTGTGAAAAACAGAAATGAGATCGTTGAGTTTTTACAGATTTTTAAATTTTTAATTAAAGTAAGTGTTTGCTTTTAAGAAAATATTTATTTTTAAATGGATTTGTTATACTTTAACAGATATTTCTTTTATTATATATTCCTAGATATTGCATACAGCTAGTATATATTTGTATCTTACGTTGGGAATTTGAATATTTTTAAAATTAGACTATCTTTTAAAATTAGACGTTATCTATGTTTAATGTAAGATTGCCATATTATAGCTAAAATAAAATATTAGGTTCTTAATATATATTTTAATATAATACAATGATATTACAGTACAATAGTAGGTATATTATAATGACTCCCTGCCACTAGGAATTTTTATCTTTAATAACCTAACAAGAGGTGGAAATAATGACATCTTTATACAATGAAGCACTCGTAGGCATGTGGATGTATCTTCACAATTTAGAAAAAGGGATTAAGTAGAAGGCCTGCAAATCAAACTATAGAATATATTATTTTCCATATCCCTACCATGCCGAAAAGTATCTTTTCATTGGAGGACATTTTAACCTACTTAACGTGCCTCAACCTCTATTAGCAAACATGACGGATCTTTGGTTGGGCCAGGACTCAAACTCACGTCCTTCCAATTACGAAAACGAATGCCTTAACCAAACAGACTTTAACCAACGCTTTCACCAACCAATAACACCCTAACCTACCATAGCCTCATTGAAGTAATTATTTAAATTAACAAATGCAATTTTCTTAAAGGTGGCTGAGAAGCAACTTTCCAAGAAAGATCTGGATTATTAAAGTGAAAGATACATTTAGAAATAGTATCTGCTTATTTTACTTGACAAGAAATTAAAGAAAAAATGACTATCGAATTCAATTTGATGATTTTTGTAGTAAAAATAGGGAAAATACAAACTTTCCAGGAATGAATAAATAAGAAAAGGGTTAAGTGTTTAAATGTATTTTATATATAGAACTATATAATGACGCAAACTCTGGAAAATCTATAGTTCACGATTTTTCATTTCTTTAATTAGGTAGAAAAATGATAAAATTAAATAGATGTTATGATGACATTTAATAAACAACGAAGGTATATTCAAATTCTAAGTTATTCAGAATGATAAGTAAGACGCAGAGTGGTTGTAGAGAATTTCACGAGATAAAATTATTTCTTTATATAAGATAGTTTATAAAATCTAGAGTATCCGTCTCCTTTAAAAGATAAGAACTAAATTTAGAAATATCAATCACATTGAAGTTTGAAATTAAAAGAATAAATGTATTTTTGTGTGTAAAATTATTTCCTTGAGAGAACGTGAATTTAGCAATTTGGGAAATATTTTTTGTATACTTTAATATATAAGAATTTCTTTTTCTCTGGGGAGAAATTATGACTTTTATTTGCGATGGTTAAAAATGGTCCCATTTGAACAGAAGAATGTTAAAGATATTTTTGAGATAGTGCCCATACTTCATGCTTTATTTTCAAAAAGATACATACGATACACATTTTGGGTCAAATACATTGTTTCCCATAAAAATGGTTTAAAAAAGTCAAAGAAGGGAAATACTGATGTTTGTTTGAAATTTATAAAGAATTTATTACAAAAAAAAAAATAATAACAAAATAAAAAAAGTAAAGCAGTTAAGGATTTTAGTTTGATAAAACAACCTTTAAACTATAATTTATTATATGACATATAAAAATAGTATAGTAGGCTAAATTAATTTAGACTCAGTAATAGATAGTCAAATAATACCTCATGAAAAATCTATATAAATTTATTTCTACTTTTCCACCGATGTTTGGACGAAGTTGAATTGAAAGCGACTGCAAAGAATGAAAAGGAACTTTTGTCATGATGATAGTTGGTTGGTTTGGTTGTTTGGGTTTTATGGCGCTAGGTCCAAAATTGGACATGCTGCGCCATGTCAGGATGATAATTTCTGTTAATATACAATAAAACATATATATAATTTAGAAATTTTTACTAGTGTTTGCATTTAATTTAAACTATAATTATTTATGGTCTAAATTAGTTAGAGAGTTACTTATGCTGAAGTGTAACTAATTTAAATGATGTAATAAAATTCCGTTTCGGAACTCTCTCTTGAAGAAACGAGAGATTTGATACTTTTTCCCATTTTAAAATTATCTATATGTAACCACCAGAGATTAGGAAAAAATGTGTAATAGCGAATATCTCCTTTTTTACACCGCACAGAATAATCCGCACAGAATAATCCGCACAGAATACACCGCACAGAATGTGATCAGTTAACGAACATAATCTGTTGCAAGAAAATGTTCGTTAACTGATCATCGATTCACCTTAGATTTTTTTGTGAAATCGATTAATTCGTTCTGGAGACCGTAAAAATGAGCCGCCTGCCCTGTCTTGTGGTCAGAGTGCTTGACTACGGATAGGGAGGTCCTGGATTCGAATCCCGGTTCGGGCATGGATGTACTCTTCTCTTTATCCATCCTGTCTTTGTCCTTTCCTAGTATGAATGAAGTGTGAATGGTTGCCTACCCTATAAACGGGTCCCTATGGCATGTGTGTACTGAGGAAGTCGGAATCCACATCAAAATATGGTTCAGTTGAAAAAGTGGAGCAGCGCACCTCCTATTGCCAGCCTAGCTGGCACACGACAACAACAACAACAATCCTAAAAATGAAATTAAAAAAAAATGGATGTATATAATTTCTTATTATTTTTATAAAAATAATAATTCCTACATATAGTCTTGCATATTAATTAGCTCGTTTCATTTTTCATTTATTAAAAAAATATTCGTTTATTAAAAAGAATTAAATAAAAGGGGCGTTAAAGAAAATTTCCAGTGTCGAGTGCTTTTCTTTATTTTTCATAGTTTTTAAAACTGAAAGTGATGCTCTACTTAAGCTATGAAAATTCTATAGGGAAATTTTTTTCCCACCATAGAACTTTGAAATTCAGAAAGAAAGCAACATAATTCAAGAGATAGAAGAAAAGATTTTTGGTCCTTTGTGTTTGATAACCCTGCACTTTATGCTTCAAAAGCCTATAAATGTTCATTAGAATTCGTTTTATTTAGTTATCCCAATATGTGTTCGTGGTTCGAATGTAAAAATTTTTCGTGAAAATGTGCTTTGTCTAATTTGTTCGTAATCTGAACTGTTCGTTTAACAATCAGCCACTGCATTTAAAAAATAAAAGTATTTACTAGTTTTCCAGATTTTTAAAAAATTATAATTTTGTGCCCTCTGCAGCAAATGTTATTTTGGTGTTTTTAATACGCTGCAAATCGAAAATTTATTGGAACGTAATTGACAGGATTTCCGATTTCAATACTTTATAACTTCACAAAGAAGAGGAGTTTTAAGTCTTTCAATTATAGTGACTACCTGTGTGGTTGAAGAACAGGTAGGTACAATTCAGACCATATTTTCTGCATTAGACAAGTTTTATGAGCAAAACATTAAGTTGTACCAAATTTTAATTGGTTTTAAGTAATCATATGACTGCATAAATAGAAAGAAATTATAACTTGGATGAGTTTTGAATACTAGGAAAGTTAATAAGGCTTGTTGAAATGTCTTTGTCAAATGCAATAGCTTTCAGAAATTTTTTAATTAATGCTGGATTAAGATAGAGAGATACAGTGTTTATAACACTTTTTAACTTCTATGAGGGAAATATTATATGAAAATTTTAACCTAATCACAAAGGAACACAATAAAAAAACGATTCTTGAAAGTTTTTGCCTTTGCAGATGATGTGCACTTGATATCTTGATTTAAAATATATAATTGAATGCTATAAAGATTTAGGAAAGGAGGCAAAGAAAGCGGGACTTCTGGTTAATAGAGGGGGAGCTAAGTACGAGTTATCATACATTGTTATTGATGAAGGATTTAATTTGGCCACCAATGCAGTAAACACTAAATTCAGTTTACAAAAAGTTAGTTAAATATATTGATTCAATTATCATAAAAAAATGAAATGAAATAAACACTCAGATACAACAGTATAGGCTGGCTGCTAGAAACAGAAGTTACTTTTCGATGATTAAGTTGTTTAAATCTTCTTTGGCTGTCAAAAATGTATTAAAAATGAAATTACTTAAAACTATAATCAGACCTAATGCAAATTACACAGCAGAAACTTAAACTACTGCTCAGAAAGAAGAAAAATTGCTTATTACCTTTGAAAATTTTTTTAAAGATAATATAAAAAACAAAACAAGATAGCTCGGACATCTATAGCAAAGGAATGATGAAAAAGCAACAAAGAAAATATATAGAGAAAGATTGAAGGGTAAAAGAAATTTTAGACGTATCAGAAAAGGATGGCTGGATAAGGGAAATGAGGATTTGGAAAAGGTGAACGGAAATTGTAAGACAAAGGTCAAGCTTCAGAAAAGTTGAGCTGTTTGACGATGGAAGTCAAAATTTTCCATGCATGTAAAGACCAGGTGAATAATAGTAAATTGAAACTTTCAACACCACATTTGATTTAATTTGATCTATTCTTTGCATTATTGGTGTTAGTCATTCTGCGGTGCAAAATAACTTTTAAAGATGATTATTAAATATCGTTATTTTTCTAAATTGCACAATTTCTTCTTAAACTATGCCTTCCATTGAAAGATGTCGTGACCTAAAAAACTAGCGTACTTTAACTCCCTGATTTAAGATACAGTGTTTATTACTGTTTTTTTTGTGTGTAATTCGGGAGCAGAGTGAAGAACACGTGATCTATACAAATATGAATAAAACAAAATTAAGCAGGAATTTCTTTCACGCTATAATATTGAACTAAAGTTTGACTATGCACTAAGAGTGTATAAAAAATACTCAACAGAAACGACTTAAAATACATACACTGCACACAAATACATACACCACACAAAAAGGAAAACCATATTATATTATACAGAAATACTATATTATATAGAAACCGGAAGAATATTTTTTTAAGTATTCAGGCTTTGACTTCTAAATTGCAAAGAAAGGCTGCCTATTCCATCAGTTAATAAAAAATGCTATTTTGTAAACAAATTCTAAATTCATCAAAATTAATTAAATAAGTATTGAATTTATTAAAATGAACTTTTCATAGAAAATAAGTTTTGTCACTAGAATATCGAAACAAGTGCGTTACGATATCGTACATGTTCATTAATCTATACGTTGCTTGTTAACATATTCACATAGTACACATTTCACAACAAATATGTTGATAGGGCTGTCATTACTATTTATATAATAACAGAATAAATTATACACAATAGAATCCCGATTTAATGTTGTAAAATGTTATTTTTAAATCATAAACTGTTGGGAAAAAATGAACAGTTCTTAAATGTAATATTAAGTTTCAGTATTTGGAAATATGTAAAAATGTAAAAGCGAAATTAATACATCATTATTAAATTTTAGGAGGAAAAGCAGTTTTTAAAATATTAAATATGCGAAAGTGTTATAAATTAGATAATTCGAAAGAAGTGTAATCTATATTTCATTAAATTTTTTTGATTAATCTTTATAATCCAAAGTTCATTAATACAAAAATAGATTCAAAAAAGTTAAAAAATAAAGATTTAAAATGTCCTAATATAAAAATAGAGTTTTGTTGTTTTTGTATAGCACAAACAGATGCTTCAGACAGATGAAAAATATCAGGAAATAATTTTGGTAACTATATTCAGCAACGAAAGGAAGGAAAGTCATTTGTATTTCGACAGATAAATGAAATGTTTTGCTAGAATGAAAGCTTATATGCTACTAAAACGCAGTTAGAATAGTAATTTTCTTTTTAAAAAGACTGTGATAAAATATTTAAAAGCAGAAAAACATTAATATTTTCTCTAGAATGTATCGAGGAAAACTAGTTGTTCAAAAGTAATTGTTTCGGAAATATAATGTTGGTGATTTTAGCAGTTTTTCCCAAATTTCCATTTAAAAATTTTTAAATGCTAAAAATTGTTATTGCTGAAAAAAAATGTCAGAATTTATGATAAATATTTTAAAAAATAAATAATTTTCTATAAGAAAATTGTTAAAAATATTTTTATAGAAAATTTTTATAATTTTAACATGTAATCTTTTTGTTGATTAAATTAAAGTTGTTTCACGATTATTTATGAAATATTTTAGAAAACAAAGAAGAACTAATTTTATAGATTTTGTAATTAACAAAACTAGACATGTTTTCCTCCAGCTTCAAATAAAATTGTTTCTTAAATTATGAGCACTGTAAATAAGTTTTCATAAATCGATTTGTAATAGTTTATTAAAAAATGTCATATTAAATTTATTGTTCTATCACAGTATTAATCTGATTAATTAAGATGACTTTAAATAAATTCTAAAATGTAATCCGTAATTTCTCTCTCTATCTTTCTGTTTGGATTATATTTGATATAAAATCTTCTATAATACTCCAAGATATTTCAATTGCTCCACGAATGATACAATCACACCATCCAAAATACATTTTTCAAAATAATTAAAGGATATTTTAAGCTTTATAAAATAACGGTAAAATCATTTTTTTGTATGAAATGGAAAAAAAGAGAGTCACAAATGCAAATTGTTTTCATTTTCAAATTTCGCAGTATGCTAATTTTGAGTTTGAATTCAAAGGTAAAGTTATATCGTCAGCAAATGAGATTTGGCTCTCAACTTAGTTTAAGAAAAAGCAAAAAAGAATGACCAATTTTCAGTAAGTATAGTTTCGATAAATGCGATGTCTTAATAAAGTCTTTTAACCAAATCAAAAGCTTGGAGAGCAGTTGCCTACCGTAATCCAAAGTAGAAACCATTGAAGTTTCGCAAAGTGTGATTTGCAGGTTCTGAAACCTTTTTTTTGGAGACTGAAATGCATGCAGAAAATCAGAGAAAGGTAGTAGACTGCAAAAATGCCCAATGAAGACCGAAGGCTTTGGAAACCCCGAAATATGAATGCCACTCTTCTTCAACAATACTTTCAATCCACTGCTAGTAGCCCAGATTTAAAACAACTGCCTGGAACCGCCTTCTCACTATAGGGCAGCATGCTTGCCGACCAACGGTGTGTGCCACGTTAGCAGGTAGCCACGGTGACACCCACAGACAGTTGAGCCAGTAGTTGACAGCAGAGCATGTGAAAGGACGAGAAAAGAATGGCGCTATATACTCCTTCCTCTGACGAGTCCAGTGTTCCACTTAATCATGAAAGTAGGCTCATTTTCATCAGTAAGGAACATGGCGCTACAATGATATTGTGTTCGTACACAAAAGTGTTAGATTTATTAGTAGGGGAGTGATGGTCTATATTGATATGTATTGTGATATCGATTGATTTCCATTTGGAGGAATGAATAATAATAATATGAATGGAATGCCAGCATCTTCACCTGAAATGAATCCAATAGATCATGTTTGGGATATTTTAGGCAGAGAGGTGATTTATTAGACGCCTACCACCCCTAAAAACTTTTCAAGATCTGGAAAGAGGTCTTCTGGAGTAGGAGTCGGAATACTCCAGCTACTTATTAATAACCTCATTGACACGAAGCCTCAAATGTGTTCACCATTACTGGCCATCTCTAAGGAAACTGTATTCCACACTATAAGAGATTTTCTTTTAAGGAAACATCTATTTTGCTTTTATCATATGTATAAATTGCGGTTTTTCCTTTTGAATCCAAATGATGAATAAAACGAACTTTTTCTGCTAAACAAATTTCATTTTTATCTCATATAGTTTACTGCATTTGTCAATAATGTATCAATCAACAAAATAATTCTTCAGACGTAATATCAACCCCCGATTCTAATACCCTTTAATTGCTTTGGGGATTGTATATGAATTATCATGAACAAGGTTGTTTCCCATTAAAAACTGAATAAGTAAAAATTTGTTAACTCCAGCAAAATAGATTTACGGCAACAATATTTATAATTTCAAGCAGTTGCATATATACTAATATAATTTTATAGTGCCTTTGATGTATTATGCTTTATATGTACCTATGGAAATTATATATATGATTGTATATAGATATAATTTTAAATACAATAATTGCAATGATAATTAAATTTTGGCATATAATGATTGATATTGAAACATATTAACTTGTTAAATTTAAACTTTTTTTTTCTTTTCTAAAAATGAACAGACTTGATATCCTTACAATGATATCTCACTGATATCATCTATCACGTTTAACTTTCGTAGTGTAAAATTTTATGAAAGGAGAGTTATAAAAATCTTTGTGATGTGTTTCAGAAATTAACAGTCAAATACATAAGAAATTTGTTGACTTTATTATTTATAGATGACAATATTTAAAATAAACGTGTTACTTTGACTAATGGAAAAATATTTAGTGTAGATTAAATAGAATCTATTGGAAAGATTTTTATAAAATGATGAAAAATACGTGTATTTTTAATCAAGTCAAAAGATCTTCAGGAATCTGGTGAGAAAAGTCTCCACTTTTGTCTATGTAAGTGTGTTTGATATTCGACTCACAATCGAATGTTATTGTTCCACGAGTTAAGTAAACACGTTAAAATGTCCATCATCTATTGAAATGCTTAAGTTTAGGGCCAAGTTTTCTAAATTGCTTACGCTTGATAACGTGAGGATCATAAAACCTTTATGTCATTTTACTCAGTTCATCATGATTTAAAATTAAGAATTGTTTGGCTTTGGTTAGCGTCTTTGGTTGTCAGAAATATGCGCCTGGAAGCATACATATCGTTTATCTTATCTATTATGATTTACTATTAGCTATCTTGTTTAGTCAAATCTTACGTTATCTTCAATAATCTTTGTTTGTTTACTTTTTGTCCCTACCATTATATAAATCCAAACCACCAGTTTAAAATTAATTTTAAATTCATTTAGGCATCCACGCATGAAGTGGGAATTGAACTTACGAGCTGTTGAATTGATAAGCAAAACCCTAGTCGTTCAGTTGCCAATCTTGATCAAAATAATCTTTGAATACTCAGGCAAAAAAGGATTTTCAAACTGTCGAATTAAACTGAATAAATGTTTGAAATTTTGTTATGAGTTTTGATCAACAAATTACTGCGAGACAAACCAAAAATTCAACTAAACCGAATGTTAATAAGCGAAATTGGATTGGAAACAAATGAAATTGAACCTAATGATTAAAATTTCCAAAACAGCGTTTTTAATAAATTTGAAATATATTATCAGTAGCTGAATGCTTTAGATTGTTAAAAGGATCTTAATAAATATAGTGACAGATGTCTCTTTAAAACTTACATAAATAACATAAGTAATTATTGGAATTTCATGAATGATAGCTAACTGGTACAATATTTTTCTTCTTTCTGTAGTTCAAATTTAAAGTATTTAGCAAAATTTAATTCAGACATTTTAGTATTAGTTTTTCCCGACCAATAGCTGAGTGGTTAGCGTTCCTGACTTTTGAGCTGTGGGTTTCAGGTTCGAATCCCAGTTCGGGCATGAATGTTACTATCTCTCTGTTTTTCTCTGTCCCTATTTCTCTGTCTTATCTTGTGTGATGATGTATAAATGTGGCCCTTCCTATAAACGGGTTTGTGGTGGTATGACACGGGTAATGCTACTCGCCTCCGTGACTTCGTTCACAGCTGCCCGCTGGGTAACGACAAATGAGTAGAAGTTTCCGGCCTTGTTGTGGTGAAGGGTTAGTTACCCAAAATGTGTGGCCGCCGTTGTGAAAAAAAAGTAATAGTCTTTCATGAAGTTGAATGAAGTTTAGTGAGAAATACATTTTGAAATTTTAAAATGTCATAAATAACTAGTTTTAATGCGAGACAAATGTTACGGTGTTCATCTTCTTTAAGAGAAATACATTTAGTGAAAAGTATCTTTAAATTTTCAAAACAATATCAATAACAATTTTTAAACAATTGAAAAGAGCGTTAGCATTTAACTTTTTTTAATGGATTTGGATTGAGTCTAGGAGAAATATCTTTTGAATTCTCACAAAATACCATAAATAACAAATTGGAAATATTTATGTGAAACCAAATGTTGCTATATTAAACACATTGTTGTTGTTCAAATATTTTAATATTTCGTATCATTTGTTTTCAGAAGTACTTTAGTAAATTCTAAGAATATTTGAAAATGACTCTAGCGAAAAATATTTTCTTAATTTCAGATATAACATGAATAATAAATTCAAATATTTGAAAGACTTGAGTGAAAACTAAATGCTAAAATGTTCAATTGATATTTTTGAGAATAAATATTACTATACTATTCCAGGTTCTTAAATGACTTCTAGATAAAATATTACCAATCATATACCAGTAGCATTCTATATGAGTTTTCTCAAAATTGTTTGAATTTACCATACACAGGGAATAAATAATCATGTGAAAAAAAGTATTTGTTATTTCAACGACGACATATTTCTAAGGATCAATCATATTACCAACATTATTAATATTTAATAAAATATATAAATTTCTTAAGAATCTTGAATATATATTTGAAATTTATAAATCATAAAGCAGTTGATGTGTTTGATGTGGCTTTCATTTAACTCACTAAAGCTTTTGTAAGATTGATTTAATATTTTGGATTATATAATTAAAACTGGATTCTTTCAATTCATTAACTAAATATAAGTTGGTTATGAATCTATTTTATATGAAGTATTTTGCAATAAATTTGGAATTAATATATTAGGTTGGTGCGTATGAAATGTCGGATTCTTAAGTGATTGTATAAAACTGCATATCTTTCTTCAAAAGCTGTTTATTCAATCAAAGTATGCTCCATTCGCTTCAATACACTTCTCCCAACGAGATTTTAAAGCGTAGATGCCTGTCTTAAAAAATTTTGGTCTTTAGAATTAATAAACTCTGATATCGAGTTTTTTAGACTGTCTTCATTTTCATAGTGTTTGCCCCTTAAAAACAGCTCTAAATGCTTGAAAAAATGAAAATCAGTCGGCGAGAGATCCGGTGAATATGGTGGATGCTGCAATGATGAGCATACGTTTAACCGATCCAGCTTATTTCGCTCTGTCAGTGCGTGCGGTACCCACTTGTCCATCTTCTTAACCTTGCCAATCTCAGAAAGGTGTCTCAATATCGTTGTATGGTCGACTTTCATCCTGATAGCAAGTTCCCTCGTGGATATGGCTGGATCTGCTTCCACTAGAGCCTTCAGGTCATCATTCTTCACAGACGTTTTGGGTCTTCCGCGCGGCTCATTTTGCAGTGAAAAATCGCCAGTCCGAAATTTTTCGAACCAACGCTGCACTTTCCGATCATTAACCGTATTCTCCCCAAACGCTTGGTTTATGTTGCGTGCAGCTTTTGCAGCACTATTACCAAGTTTGTACTCATATAAGAAAATGACGCGAATGTCGGCAGAATTCATATCGGCAATAAACTCAAAAGAAATAAAAAAGGAAAGACCTTCGAGAAAACCTATTTTGCTGAAATGAGTCTCTGGCAATGGACAATACGAGTATGAATGAGGTTATGCCAAATACAAAAGTATAACGAAAATAGGGAGGAAAACGTCCGCATGTAAAGAGAATCCGACATTTCATACGCACCAACCAAATATATTTAAGACTTGTGTGTGTGTTCTGCTGTCTTTAATTAACAATTACTTGAAGATCTGTTAACAATTTCTTGAAGACTTAAAAAGGTATAGAAAAATATTTGAGATTCATATGCTTGTACATGTTTTATTAAAATGTTATTTTTATTAAACCAAATACAAGCATTATATTAAAATATACAAAGATTAACTAGTTGTTAAATTTTGATAAGTTGTATTATTACTTTTTAAGAAAACAAAATCCAACGGTAAGCAAATACACTGTTAATAACAAAACTATTCCAAAAATATATTTTAATCCCTACCTTTTTAATTATTAATAAAACACCAATTATGTTTAATAATAAAGAATTTTTTGAATTAAATAATTTTTTAGAAGTTAAATTATTTTTTAATTTATCAAATGAATATTATACTTGAGAAAATTGTTTTAAAATCCAGTTATTATAAAGTTTATCTAATGTAATTTTGAGTTGAAAAAAGACATTACATTTTTCTTTTGCTGCATTATAATCAAGAAAATTGAAAATAAATTCCTGAAAATTTAGTTTTTTAAAAAGGAAAACCTCAAGAATTCTATAGTTTAATGATTCGAAAATATGTTCATTTAGGTATTATAAGCTCGAGATTTCAAAAGAGTTTTGATAACTTCCCATGCTTTAGTAAATTATCAAATTACATGCTTGACTATCAAAATTAAATATGCAAAATAACAAATTAAATTGCATAATTCAAAAATTATTCATTATTAAACTGGATATGTTGCACGAGTTGTTGTAATTTTTAATGTTTTCTAAATTACATAAATTAACGTAGTTCATCATTTTCCTGAAATCAACAATGCATAATAACACTGCATGCTTAGATGATTAATATTGAATTATAGAAACTCTTTTATTATTGTAATTAGGAGAAACACCTGCAATATTTAGATATTTTAATTACAGTTTCAGTAACAATTCTTAAATAGGTTGGAAACGATTGTAAAAGCAATGATACAAACAAACTAAAATTTCAATAACGCATAACAAGATAAATAAACTCAAAATGCTCATCATTAGTCGAAAATTTCTCTTCCGAAACTGCGAATTAATGTATTAGTACACGAACATTATGCATAGATTAGACTGAGAAAATGTGATAGAAACTAGTTCAATCAGTGGTAGCAAGGCTCATTACATTAACAAGAAGGGATGTTAATAGCCAATTTCGAGCGACTCAGAAATAACCTAAATTATGCCTGGTTGCTTTTCCTGTTTCTTAGAAAAATGCAAGATAATGACAGTAATTAGGAGTGGAGATGGTTTGGATGCAAAGAAATTGAATGAGAAGGAGAAATGAAAAGTTTCTCCTGCGTAATGGCAAAAATTTATTCTAAGTTAAATTAAAATTGTTTGCTTCAAGTAAATTAATCCAGCAGTTAGCTCACTGAATTTACAAGAAAATTGTCTTTTGAATAATATTTTAGAGTTTCAGTTATAATAACGCCATTTAAAATGCTTGAGAATTTTCCATTGAATTCATGCGAGCATGATATAGGGAATGAAAATTATTTTTGTACAATAAAATTGTGAAAATTAATTTTAAGTCACCATTTTATTAAAAGTTAATTGCTGCTTTTGAGTGAGAACGAGATTCGGCATTTTTAATTTTCAACAGCTACATATAACTTATAAAAGTTTCATATGATTTGTGGAACTTAATTTTGTAATGTACTCTATTTTTATAACTTAATTTGTTGCTTTGCATATGAAATTATAACCCTTATAAATATTAATTTGGAATTTATACGATTATCAGATAATACTTAAAAGATATAGTTTGGTAAAAAATTTAACTCTATTAAGTGTATTCTTAGTTTTATAAGTAAAAACATGTTTGTAAATATAAATTGATCAAAATTGTATTTTATAAGAGCACTATATCACTTGTAAAAATCATTTCATATAAAATCCGGATTGCTTAAAATTATTATTTTATTTTTGAGTGAAAAATTATGTAAATATTAATTGGCCAGCACTGTACTTTAAACGAGTATAGTATGATGTGCAAAATTTAGTTTTCAGATTCAGCTTATCAAGATTTACATATTATTCTATAAATATGAAGAAATAATGTCTATTATCATGAGACTTTTGTTTCTGAAGGTAGTTTCTATAGAATCATTAAGTGTTTAAATTATATTTGTATATATTTTAGATTATAATATTAAACATAATCATAAAATATTTCAGAGTTAATCAGATTAAGTTAAAATTCCTTTATTTATATGTAGTTTCAATAGCATCAATGTATAATTATATTTAAACGCAAAATATAAAATAATTACTTATTTTAGTGTAATTCAACTTTATATTTAATATTTTATTTTCTTAAATTTAACTTTTTAAATATTTTTAAAATATAATTTTAACTACTTTTTCAAATTTGATCATTTTAAGTAAAACTGAAACAGCTTTTAAAATTTAATAAAAGTTTAACAAATTATGTATTAAAGTAAAAAAAAATAATTCATATATCAGTGTATAATAATTTTATAAGCAATTAATTTTAGTAAAATTGTTAAGTTTGTAGCACACATTTTAACTATACTAATTTTGCATATAAAACTATTCAGCATAAAAACTTTACTGTTTATTTTAATTTTATGAATAAAATATTTTATTAAATGTATTTTAATGATTTTTTTCAATTAAATTTATACATAAAAGTTTTTCAAACATTGCTTTCAAAATTGTACAGATTTTGTAAACTGTGATGTTTGAATAATTTTACAATGAAAGTTACTCAACTAAATAAATTTTGTATAATTTTATCAAGATTATTTGAATATTAAGATAAAGAGTTATTAAAATATTCTCAGTACTCAGTTCTTGAATAATGTCATGACTTCAATGGAATTTTTAAATTTTAATGCCAATATACTGTGTATAATCGTTTTTACATGTTTCTCATTTTGTGTAATTACCAATATTGAGTTAATATGATAAATCTCAAATAATAAATAAAGTTGATTTAAATTTGTCATAAAATATTTAGATGATATTTGCAGATAAATGCTGAAAAAATAAAATGATTTTTTTTTTTTTTTGCAAATGAGATCATTTTTTAAAACATTTTATTTGAGATTTCTTAGAACTTTGTTATCTGTTTTGACTTTTTACCGCTCGAGATGAGCATTTTACATACAAACTATTGAAATGATGACTAGGGTTATAAAAACTTATTTTCAAGTTTCGTTTCTTTTAAAAATTAAGACTTATGAGATAATCTGTAATGATTTCTTTTGTTGATCATATAGAGAGTCAGATCCAGTGTATGAATGTATGAACTGTTATGAAAATTAACGGTTACAGAGATAACTTCAATTTCCAATGAAGCTTTTAGTCTCATAGCTTTGAAGAGATTATGCTGATTTTAAAAACTACACGTGAGATTTCCTTTATATTAATTTTAAATACAACTAAAAACTAGTTCAGGCATGGATGTACTTATTAGGTGCAACAGGAAAAAAGTAAATTTAAATGAAAAAAGTAGCGATTTACAGTTTACATGAATTACAATGTTCTTTGATATATGTGCTCGTTAAATCTCTGAAATCTAAAGTCCTGTGGTCGGTCATTGAGCAGTAACCATGGGTGCAATGGTCTGGAGAAAATTTCCTCCCCCTTCAGATCAATGTCAAAATTGAAGGAGTGGATCATCTGGTGGTGTCATCTATAGGAGAATTCAAAAAAAAAAAAAAAAAAAAAAAAAGAGCAAAAGACGTACCTCCGTGGTCTGATTAAAACGAAAGACGCTCCCTATGGACTTAAATTCGCATAGCAAAAGCATAGCGAGCTTGGCTTGTCCAAGCGTCATAAGTAACAACACAACAACAATGTTCTTTGATATAGCATTATTTTTTTGTCCAAGAATTCTAAAGATAAGCGGCAACTTATATTTTTATTAATATTATACTGTAAATGAATAGACACTTTTAATTATTTTGTTGATTACAATAAAGATAATTTGTATACGTATTACTCTAAAATTTTCAAAAATACCTACTGATTCATATATTAAGAACAATTTCAGCCGCTGAATAATTAGAGATCTTGTCTTTAGTTTAATAGTTCATATCTTCGAACTTCATAATAGATACTAATATTGGATGTATTGATCATATTACGATTGAAAAGCTTTTTTTTAATTTTCTTTTTTTAATTAAATTTTATTTAGAAAAAGTATTTACAGTATCAATTTTATAGAAGTTACACAACGGCCCTACATTTTGTTATCGGACAAAAATTGCTGAGAAATTGTATCATATCTGAAATATTTCCAGCATTTGTTCTACAACTAAATAAGATATTATTTTAGTCGCAAAGATAAAAAGTAATGTTGATTACTTAGAAAAAAATTCACTTCTATGGTGTCACCAATTTGTTTTATAGAAAGACTACTATTAAAATAAATATGTGTCACAGTGGGAAAATCTGCATTATGTATAATTACTAGTATCAATATAAAATAAGTTTTTTTTAAATAATTAGTACTTAATTAACTATGTGTATATTGTATACATTAAAAATATTTTAAACGACGATGAAATTTCATCAATTAAAAGAATCAGCCTACTTTGAAAAATTAATTTTCGATTACATCTGTGAAATTTTTATTTGTGAATCTTGAATTCAGAACTTCTCAGTTTCCGAAACAGTTTTTCGTTTTATTGAATTTCAAATAGAAATTGAGTTATAGGAATTTTAATATACGTTGTTGTTTGAAAAATGAAGAAAGAAGTTGCATTTAAAACCGGAAATAGAGTAAAGAAAATGGGTATTTACTTGTTTTATTATGTTTTCCTTTCATGAACTAATTGATAGAAAAAAGTATGTGACCATTAAATGGCTTTTATATTCGAAAAGAGGTGTCGACATCGTTGCTACCACAAACAAAATTTTCTAAAATATTGTTTCTCAGAAAATTTCCAACTTCCCCTATTAGCACGATATCTCAAGTAATAATAAAGATACTTGTATAAAATTTGTCCTACGTGTTTTACATAAGTGCTATTATCTATGAAATGAAGCAATATTTTAAATATATATGAAAAACTTTTTCATTTACAGCTATTTCTAAATCAAATTGTCCAGTAAAAATTCCTAAAATGCCTTTATTTCTTATATTTTGCTTCATTTCAAATATTATTATCACATAAACCTCATGCTCAAATTAAATTAAGATTGATATTTTACAATTTTCTGTAGTGTTAGCTGTTTTGTTAAAATTTCACTGAAATTTGCCAAAAAGTAACCAAATTCATAGAAAGTATGATATATGTAATTAAAATTTCAGTTAATTTTATACTTTTTCTTCATAATTTGTCTAAAAACAATATAAAAGGAAACAAAAATGAATATTTTAAGAAAAAATCAGCTGGAACGTAGGTGGATACCTTAAATCTTAATTATTTGTTTACCGATATTTTTTTCTGATATCTAAGCATGCCTTTTAAAATTAATTAATTTTAAAATTGATATCTAATAAATGCATTTATATAAGCTAAAGTTTAATTCTTATCAAATTATAAGCTGAATGACATCAATAAATATTTCCATATCAATGCCCTTCAATATTATGGATAAACTAATATTATATATGATGAACTTTTTATCATTCTTCAAAGAATTGAAATAAATAATTAACAGTAGTAATGATAATGTTTAAAATGAGCTTTTCAAATACCCATATTTTTATGAGAATGAAATTTACCCTTGTTCTTAAATTTAGAACATTAGAATTATCAAGAGAAAATATTTAGAATTAACATTTTGTGTTTACAGCTTAAAATTATTAAACTAAAATTGCTTTCAAATCTTGGAAAGCTTTGAAAAATTTCCAAATTTATAAAATTCCAAAGATATTTTGCGGTAGAATTACAACCGTATTTTTCTTTTCATTGCAGATTAAAAATTATTCAGGCCATAATGCTAATTTAGAAATAATCAATGCTTAACAAATTATCTTGAGTTTGTCATCTTCTAATGGTCAGCAAATTATTTATTCCTCATAACAGGTTAAATTTAAATCCATATTTTTGCTTACCAGTAAAATATCATTCTATTATTTAAAATTAAAACATTTGAAGTGTCAAAAATTTATCAATACAATTACGGCATTTTGTTCTTAATTATTCAGTTGAAAAACCTTCAAAATAACTTATATTTATTTAATAAAGAAGCTACTGTAGTAGAAACTACTTATTCGTGAGAACTGTAAACAATATATTTAAATAACTATGCTTCTTCTTATAATACGCAGCATGTCCAATTTTGGACCTTGCGCCATAAATCCCAACCAATCTTCTTGTAAGATTTTATAGTTTGTCTGGCAAAAGATTGCAAGGGAGATTACACTCTCCCTCACTATGTATAGGAGCTTTGTGGATTGGGAGCGCGTCTATATTAATATGCGACATCCAAAATCCTACCGCTGGTGTGGCAAGGATGTGGAGAGGATAATGCCAGCTCAAGTGGGAGAGCATACTTTGACAATCTAAATGCGCTTGGTTACAGACAGACAGACAGATAACGAGAGATGGAAGCCCTGCTCTATACCAATAGGTTATCAGGTATGCTCCCACCTCAATCTGGAGAAACAGACACCGTCCACAGAGTGTCCGGCGTCCGCGGAGAACCGTGACCACAGCCACTTATTGAATCAAGTGATATTCATTGGTGGGGCACAAAGGCCTGCAGGTGTGCTTCGTTGTGATAGTTGGGCAGCTGTGCTGGGTTAAAGGTCTTCTTCACTGTCCGAGTCGGAGATGACATCGACTGGGGTTCGGATAAGTGGATCTTTACAGCAATCCAAGCCTTTGTTTTGTAGGAGGGTCATCAGCTGGATGAGACGTTGTTTCCTGAAGGCATCTGTTAGGCAGAATTTAATGAATTGTGTTGTGCTTTGGTTCGTGGAGATTTTTAGATGATAGTTTACCGTTATTGGGCATTCCGTTAAGTAGTGTGTTAGATTTCCTGTTTTATTGCATGTGCAGAGTGGGGAGCTTGCCTTGCCAAATCTGTGGAAGTAGCTGGGACATGGTGCATGGTTGGTGAGGAAACCATTCAGGAATGGATTGGAGTGTAGGATGTCGGTGTTTACTTTGGGGATGATTTCCCGTGTATATTTGCCGGTAGTCGAATTATCCCAAAGTTGTTGCCATTTTTTGGTGAGATTTTGGAAAATTTTACGCTTAGCTTTGGCTCTTGACCACTTGAGGGGGTTAACTGTAAGTTTGGATGTGAAGCTGCTTCTTTGGCCGCGGCGTCTGCTGTTTCGTTTCCCAGGACTCCATTGTGGGCTTTTATCCAGCTGAGTTGGAAGAGGCAGTGGCGATTGTTGAAAAGAATTTCTTGGGTTGCTTTAATAACTGGGGATTTATGGTTTGGATTGTTTATGGCCAGCAGTGATGATAAGCTGTCTGACCAGATAGTGACCGTTTTTATATTTTGGTGGATGCAGTACTGAATGGATTCTTTTATGGCCAGGGCTTCTGCTTGGAATACCGAGTTTTCTTCATGCAGTTTGAAGAGTTTTTTGTGAATTGGGTCTGAATTTTCGTAGACTATGAAGGCTGCTCCTGTTTTGTTGTTTAGCTGGGATCCATCGGTGTAGATATTAAATTTGGTTGGGATTGGTTGTTTTTGGGATGGTGCGGTCGGGATATTGAGGATATTGTGCTTGTGGCTTCTGATAGCGGGATGCATGTCGTCTTTGTTGAAGAGAGGTTCATAGTTGGTGGCTATGAGGGTGGAATTGTTTTCGATGGAGATGTTTTTATTGAGTTGTAGCACTTGCGTTTTCAATGCGATTGCTTCTAGGGTTAGGTGTAGTGGTGGAAGGCCCGCCAGGACATTTGCTGCTGCGGTTGAGGTAGTTTTGAAGGTTCTGGTGATCATTATTGTGAAGTGCCTTTGAATTGTTGAAAGTTGGGCGATTTTCCTTGCTGTAAGGGGAAGGGCCCATGCAGATGCGCCGTAGGTTATTATTTTTTCAATAATTGTGTTGTAGATGATTTTAATAAATTTGCTTTTTAGTCCCCAGTTGCAGCCAATCATTGAGCGGAGTCGTTGGGCTGTTGGTAACACTTTTGTTTTTAGCGACCTGATATGCGCCAGAAAGTTTAGTTTGTGGTCTATTTGTAGACCCAGGAAGGTTAGTACTTTTGTGTGGGAAAGGCTTTTTCCCTGGAGTGTGAGCTTGGGATTGGACTTGAGGGATTTGTTCAGTTTCCCAATAATCATGGCTTTGCTCTTGGGGGTGGAGATTTTTAATTTTAACGAATCACATAGGTTGGAGAAGGTGTTCAGAGATTCATTGCAGTTTTGCTTCAGTTTTTCTTTTGTGTTGCCACTGACGATGAGTAGTGAATCATCTGCAAACGCTATAGCTGTTGTGTGCTGAGGCCAGTTGTGTGTTAGTATGATGTTAAAGTACAGATTCCATAGTATTGGTCCGCTGACGGAGCCCTGTGGGCAGCCTTGAGTTTGTTTTCGTGATACTGAGCCTCCGTCGAAGGTGGTGAGAACTTCCCGGTCTTCTAGAAAACTGAGGATGGATTCGGTGATGTTGCTTGGGGCTTCTATTTTGGTTAATATTATTTTAAGTTGTGGGTACCAGAGGGAGTCAAAAGCTTGTTTTATATCCAGGCTAAGAAGTGCTGTATAAAAGTTGCTTTCTCTATTATGGTTAATGGTGGTAATAGCCTTCTGGATTGCATGCTCTGTGGATTTGTTTGAAGAAAATCCAAATTGGTTTGGATATGGTGGCTTGTATGGTCTGTCTATAAGCATTCTCTCGAGGATCTTGCCTAATGCTTGTAGGAAACAAATTGCTCTATAGGACGTGGGGTCGCAGGTTTTTTATTTTTTTAAGGAAGAAGATAACGTTAGCGATTTTAAAGTGTTTAGGGAAATATCGCATATCTAGACATTTATTGAGGTAGTCCAAGAGGAAGCTGGGTGTTGAGGAGTAGAAATACTTCATAATTAAATTATCTAGACTGTCGATGCCTGGAGCCTTGTTGTTATTGAGATTTTTGATGGTGTGGTGGAGTTCTGATTGGGTGAATGGTGGGTCCTTGTTGCCAGTGATGGAGATGCTCGCTGCTCTTGTGTTTGCTTGCAGCGGTGTATCTATTGTTGGATCGTCTCCTGGGAATGCAGTCTTGAGAAGATTTTGAAGTACTGTTGAATGATTGTTAAGTTGCGGTTGAATGTTGTTGAGAGCTTGATATTTGGTTGGTTGGAAGATCTTGTCAGTTGCGATTTTCTGTAGGATTCCGAAGGTTTCGGTATTGTTGGTGCAGAACGATTTCCAACTGTTGGCTTTTGCTTTTAATATTTCTTTTTTATAAATTGCTAAGTTTTGTTTGTATTTTATGCTAAGTTGTTTTCTTTCCTTGTCTTCTGTGCTTGACTTGATGAGTCTTCTAATGGCCTTGGTTTTGTTTTTGAGAATTAACAGGGAATTGTTCTACCATTTTAAAGTCGAGATTTGTTTTGGATTCCTTATCTTGAAGCATTCATCTGCAGTTGTTTGTAGAGTTGTCATAATAGATTTTGTGAGATTATCTAGTTCAGGTGTCGTAGTACAGGAAGCAAGAAGAGAGGCGATATTAGGAATTTTGGTTTTTAGAAGGTTTTTGAACTTTATGTGGTTAGCTTGGTTACAGACAAGTATTCTAAATTCATTAAACTTAAATGACAGTCCGCTGTTTACCTGCAAGGTTATGTATGTATATGCAATAAAGTGTTGCTTCAACGTTTCAAAATTCAGGCATTTATAAAGGAATTCAAAATCAACACCAATAGCTTTTAGCACTGCTCTCTTCAAGAATATATATACATTGACCTGATAAAACTAAGGAACAACTTATTTTTTTGAAACTCACCATAAAAAATGACTATAACAATAAAATTTATAGTTTACATAAATCATAAACACAAACTTATGTAAAGTGATGTCAACCACTTTTTATAGAAAAGAGCAGGTATATATGAGTGAGAGAAAAATTTGCCAAAATTTTCTTCTTTTCTTTCATAATTACGATAATTATAAGGTTTTCATAATTAATGTAACTTTTGCTAATTTTGTTAGCAGATTCACTGACAATAATTAGAAGGACTACGCAATTTGTGAGAAGTAACGTTTGCCCGAGTCCTTAAGGTGGCGGTTAATCAGATGGATGGAAAAGGGCTGTCACGGACAGATGCTGCTAGGCGCATTAATATATTTCTCAGAGTATTCCACTTGCTCTGCAATCAATAAAAATGGAAGTTTTTGTGTCAAGAAGACCTTTTCCAGGCCAACTACGATCTACAACACCTGCAAAAGTCTGCTTATTGCTCTTTCGACCCGAAGAAAAATAGTTTGTGTGCCGCAACTTATTGCAAACCACTCTGTAGCATCTGAGAGAAGAATATTCGCTAGTGCGGCACGTTTCATGAACCAGATAGAGATGGGCTTCTTAACTTTTTACAGATGAGCCCAGTTTCATATGAAAGAGTGGTACAGGAAGTATGCTGATTTGGAGGGAACTGTTGCGTTGCCAATTGTTGCGTGTGTGTTTCCTTTCATTAATAAGTCCTATTGCCTTCAATATTTCATTTTAACAATAACAATTAACAAATAAAAATTTTCATGATTATATTCCATAAAAATAAGTTCCACACCATAATACACTGGAGCCAATACGGTCTTCATTCGACCGCATCCAAAGAGCAACTGGGCTAGATTCCCCATCGGATAGGGAAGATGCGCTTTTCATTCCCCTTTAGAGATTTACTGTGGCTGAGTTGCCACAGGAACAAAGCACCCTATACCATCAATACAGCACTGTAGAATAGTGTTTCTCAACCTTTTAGCATTCTGATTTTAAAAATATAAAAAAGTTAAATATAATCTCAGTTAAATATAAAGAAAAGAACTGAGAGTGTCTACTTATAATCTAAAGATTTTCTTAATAAAACTTTGCTGTGCATGTCAGGCTCAAGGAAGTTAATAAATATTAAGTTTGTTTTTAATTTAGTTAAGTTTTGATTAAATAAGTTTTTGATTTTATAATTTAATTATATATTAAATATTATGTCAAAATGTATTTTGTTTTGTTTCTGTGTGTGCAATTCCTTTTTCAGTCAGTCAATTATTTTATTTAAACATTTTCTCTTGGATACGTTCACACCCCTTTTTTGTGGTCGAGGTTAAGAATTACTGCTGTATCTCACTCGGTGGTCACACTGACCTGCATGTGCGCAGGAAGAGAAACTGTGACTAGTGTGAAATATTGAGATGAGAACCTTGATCCATATGTCCATCAATATGCATGTGTAATTGGCAATGATTTCATTCTAATGGATTATAACTCATGGCTATATCAAGCTGTAGTTACTGTGGGTCATGGTTTGGAGTGTAGGTAATGCCCAGTTTGATCTCCAGAACAGAATCTCATACAGCATCTGAGGGACTATCATCTAAGTAAACAGGTTGCTGCTCTAAGTCCTCCTCCAATGCTTGTTGGAGATCTGGAAAACAGCTTACTCCGTATTTCGTTATCGTTTTCCGTTTCGGTAACTGACTACTTAATTGAAAGCATACGAAATCAATGCCGCCTATATATTCAAACAAGGAGTGGGAAATTTCTTATCAAATCTCCTTTTCATTATGTTTCGATGACATTTTAGCACACATGATGCTATTATTCTTTTTTTCCAAGAATGGAGCTTTTAGGTGAAATATTTTTTAAAATCAATTATACACTTTCTTAAGTAAACTTCTACATTGTAATCAATATATAGGTGATTTGAGTATATATCTTCCAAAATTTGTATTTCTACATTAATTCCTTTGCAAATTAAATGCAAAAAACCGATTATTCCTTAACTTTTTGAGGACAGTGTAACATGATGATAATTACATCTATCAAATTTCTATTATGTAACATTTACTTTCTAAGAAGTCAGACTATTTCTAAATTAGAAATCTTATTTTGATGCTACAAAACATCATTATTTAAAATTATGATAAAGTTACTAAATTTTAGCCGTAATAAAAGACATTCTCTAACATCTAATACAACAAGATTTGTTTGATAATTTTGATGTATTTTAATAAAAAATTTTTTAGAAAATGGAGTATTTAAAAAAGTATAAATGCAAAACTAGTTGAAAATATTTAATAGTGATTTAAAACTGTATTATTACTTAGTAAGAGAGAAATAAAGAAAATTCTACTCATCACATTCGCATTAGAAGAGACATAACTAGTCAGCTTTATTTTTATAAAATCACACCATTAAACTAGACAAGTACATGAATTAGGAAACGTGTACTGCATTCCGAACAGTGATAATCCTTTGAAAATCCTTGAAAGGAGTGGCCAAAATAAACAAATTAAAGTGACCTTTAGGATTTCTTTAAATGAATGTTTTCTTATGTAAATTATTCTGTCATATAAGTCAATTATCTTTTTATAGAATTATTATTTTCTTTACAATTAAATATATTATAATTTGCACAAAAAGTTTAAGTGACTTAGAAATAGATAAACATTTTTGATTTTATTTCTGCCACTTTAAATTTATTTTACTTTAAAAGATTTTATAAATTTTAAAATTTTTAAATTAGTATTTTTTTAAAATTAGAAACTTTCTCTTTATTTCATAAAAATTTTTAAGGTAGAATTTCGTTTTTCTTTAAAAATTAACTTTATACATTAATCTAAAAAGTGCATCAAAAGTTGAATATTTTAATAAAAACATTAATTTGTAAGATATTTATTGAAAATTAACTATAATTTAATAGGCGATTTTATAAAGAAGCTGTGTAATTCTGTGTGTCTAGTGTAAATATCTGTATTTAAATAAAAGAAACTTTAAATGACAGAAATTTTATGTAGTGGAAAATAAACCAAATCAAATAAATTTGATTTGTTTTGCTTGCCACTTTTTTCTCATATTTTAAACAAAAGTTTAGATACTGCATTTTAGCCTATAGTTCTATAGTTTGACATCCACTTCGAGTATTGTTACTTGCAAAGATTTATAAAGTACTTTAAATGGAGGTTTTAGTGTTTTCGCCTTTTTTGTAAACCATAAATGCACCAGACGGAAAATGGAAAATTTAAGCATATAAGATGCAATTCAAATAAAAGATAATTTAATGCCGATTCGAAAGTACAGTAAATATCTCTCCTTGAATTAAAGGGTTAATTAGAGTATCTAACTATTCAGATTATGTATTCAAGAAACAGTAATTCAAAAATGCTCACATGAGCTTTACAATTGCCGTTGACCAAAAATGCTACCCTTAACAAGACATCATTAGCACACGAATGAAAAAAATAGGACATTATTTGTTTATTTTTTAAGCAACGATAATATTATAGCGTAACTAAGCCGACGAAACATCGAAAGTTCATGTAAAAAGTAGCACACGGAAAACAAGATTTTTGAATTGAGAATAAGAATAAATGAATTGAGAATAAGATTTTTGAATTGAGAAACGCGAGATTGAGAATAAATTAATTTGACTTTTATATTTTTAAAATGTTATGCATCTTTATTTAGCTCCCCAATTTTAAACCTCTTTTGATTTCAATTAATAATTTCAAAGCTTACATTTTCTTGTTGACGAAATAAACATCGCAAAAAGAATAAAAATAAAAATATTACTTTCAGCATCCCTTAATATTTTACTTATTTTTTTATAAAAAATCATTTCAATTCACTGGTGTTTAAGTATTATTATTTAAATTAATATAAATGTCTTTTTATGCAAAATACATAAGTATATCATAGCTTTTATATCTTAATAAATTTATAAAAACTATTTTAATTTTTCTTTGTATAGTTATTAATGTAATGTATCAAAATATTTCTCTAGAAACTTTTGATAAAATGTATAGTCCACCTACCAAAAACAATTTGTCAGAAGCATTGATTAATATTTCTGCGTGCAGAGAAAGCTGATTTTTTCTGCAATCAATCTTCAAACCACAAATGAAATTTCTTACCTATAGAAGAAAAACACAAATTAATTAATCAAGAGTAGAAAAATGGTTGTTTCAAAGAATTTATAGTGACTTTGAAATTAATTATTCTTATTTTAACAACTGAAAATTTAACTCAAAATTTAATCTAAGCTTTTCTTTTAGTTTCTAGTTTCAATGAAAAAAATAAATCAAAAGAAATTGAATAATTAAATTATAAGGCATGCTCAAATAAAAAATGTCACAAAAACTTTTCAAAAATGTTTTTTTCAACAGTAATAAAAATAACAATTATTCGGATTCACAGGGTAATAAATGTTTGATTTATGATGCAAAATAAAATAATAAATTTTTCAGAAAACTTTATGTCATAATAGCCTCAATAGAATTAAAATTGATAAATGGTTTTGTGGTATTAATTTTTTCACTATTTCTTTTAGAATTAATTTTTCTCGCACAGTTTTTAGTTTTTCTTATTGTATTTTTATGATATTTTTGTGAATCTTGGGAATTTATACGAAAATAAGTTTTTCTTTTATAAAATAAAATAACTATATATATATATATATATATATATATATATATATATATATATATATATATATATATATATATATATATATATATATATATATATATATATATATATATATATATATATATATATATATATATATATATATATATATGCTTTCACAAATTACTCTGTGAATTTGGTATTCATATGTTCGATACATATCTAGGACTTGGACTTTTATAGCAATTTAAATCAATTCTGTTGGCAGTTCTGTTAGAATGTAAATCTCGAGCTCAAAATATGAAATTTCAGTGACCAAAACAAAACATAGAGTTGGTTTGTTAGTCTACTCTACTATTTTGCACAAGTGCATTAATCTGGTTGGTCGGATATTAGGTAATGTTTTGTGTACATATACTTATTTAAACGGTACAGCCAGCTTATATAGTTTTTAACCTATATTAACAATCGTATCTGAGGTGAAATTGAAGCTTCAAGAAATATTTTCTATTGAGTTATATCTAATTCTGAATCTAAAGATAATTTTCGCTCTTATAAGTTAATAAATTCTTCTTCTTCATGGTTTAACTTAAATTGAACATTAAGTTTTTAAAAGTGTTTATGTTAATATCGATGAAAGTTAACCATTCTGAAAAATATTTTTTTGCTATGGAATTTCAATGAGAAAGCTTGAAAGTTCTTATGTATAACTAATTTAATTATTTTTATAAATTACAGTATAACATGCTTTGCCTCATTAAAAGAGTTATCTGAGATATCGAAGTATTCATTATATATGTGTATATATATATATATATTTCACTATAAAATTCAACTATTATGAATCAATATAATCAATATTTGAATGGGTTTCAAAAGAAAATGAATTCTATTAAGAGTATTTTGAAACTGAACAATTCTGTAGACATCATTTTTGAATATAAAAAATAATTTATGATTTATTTTCCAGAGTTGATAACAAAAATTCGCTATTTGGTGACACTCTGAAAATAGTGAACAAATGCAGATGAACAAGATTTAAATTTTTTAAATTGCAGACTACAATTATCTGCAATTTCATTCCCTATTTAAGAACTACATGCAAAATATTCTTCGGATAATTGACTTGGAAAAATTAAGTTTTTAGCGAATAAGATTTAAAGTAATATAAGATAGTGCAGGAAATTTCTTAATCAGTTATAAAATGTTATTTGGACCAATATTTCAACAGTCATTAATAAGATAATTGGGAGGAATCAACTTTTAAACATATAATTGTATTGAATTCTTGAGTAATTATATACATTGTAATACTTCATGGCACTTGTTTTTTTCCAAAATGAATAAATAAAGATAAACTAAGATTTTCTCCGTTGTTTCCTGTCAGCTTTTTCAACTCAATAAACTTGTGGGGTCCTTTCGAGATAATTTTGATGGTGAGATCTCGGCCGTGCATTTTGCAGGGGTGCTGAACTTTAGACTTGGCAAAATTGTTTTTCTCATTGACTCGCAGACCGCAGTCCAGGCCTTAGTAAATACTAGTGTTTCTTTCTCATCTGAAGAAGTTAGGTGTAAAAGTACCCTAAGTAATCTTATTGAAAATGGTAATAAAATTGTACTTCAGTAGATCCCAAGTCATGATGGTATCCCAGGTAATAAAAAGGCTGACTCTTTGGCAAAATTTGCACTGGGTTTGCCCCAGTGTCGTTCTCCTATCCCAATTCGTAACTTCAAGTCTTTAGTGGCATCGGGGCTTAAGACATCTAGGGAGCTACACTATGCTAATTTGGCTGCTGATAAAAGTTGGGAGTGCCTGTTGCAGCATAAAAATAAAGTTCCTCCGGGTTTGATCATAAGAATTGGTGTTGCCTGCTCCCGGTTATTGACAGGCCATGACTATCTTCAATAACTTCTACATAAAATTGGGCTGGCTTCCTCTGACTCTTGCCCCTTGTGCGACTATGGCTCTATGGATTGACGTCGTCTTTGGGAGTATTCTGGTCTGAAAGATATAGACATTGGAGATATTTCCCCGATCAGTTCTTCTCATCATTACTTGTCAGTAAGACAGCGCATGGCCGATTGGACCAGGCTGGGAGTAGGATAAAAAAAAAAAAGATTTTCTTCGTATGTCACATAAAAAAATATTTGATTCTTTTCTTCCTCATCCATTTATTGCCAAATGAGTTTATAATTTCTTTTACAGATTATAAAATCGTTTGCACGTAAAATTTAGCATTTTAAATTTTGGAAATTTATTTAAATGTAAGAGTGAATAAAAACACGGTAGCATATTGTTATAGTATATTGTTACACCATTTAATGTTTTTATTTTAAAAATGTTTTTCTAATGTAAATTTTTATTTGACGTTTTTCTAAGCTAAGAAATTGGCAGAGTAGTTTATTTTTTCTATTTTCTTTCTAAATGATTTATATAATAAAATTTAATAAAAAGTGATTTATTGCCATAAATTTTAATATTTAGGTACAAAAGAATAATTAGGAATAATTGAATATCCAAAATAAAATCAACATAATTTGGAATAAATTTTATTTTTTGAATTAATTGAAATTCGATTTAAAAAACTTTAAAAATTTTTAGTAGGATGTACACTTTTATAAATTATTTAACGGGACAAATTTTTATAAATTTATTAAGACGGTATTAATTTTTATAATATAAATATTAATAAAAGGAATATGCATTGCAGTATAATTTAAGATAAATGTCATAAAATTATATTAGTAATTTTAGACATTTACGACATTTAATTTTATTACATATATATAAAGTCTCGTAAGCAGAAAAAATATAGTTTTGACCTTTCTATGCATTTCTTATAAAAATCAATGTTAGTCGAACTTTTACATTCAGATAATTCTTTATTTAATGAAAATATTTTATTTATGGGATATTATTATATCTTTTAATAATAAGTTACAATCATTTTTAAAAATCATGATTTTTTAAATGTATATAAACAAATTAAAAATAAAGAAAATATGATCACATTTCTGTTCTAAAGGAATTGTTGATCTTATTTTTTTTGGGGGGGTATTTTCTTACACTTCAATGTCATTTAATCTATATCTCAATGTAATTTAAATAATATGTGTTTGAGAAACAAAGTCGGAAACATTTATACATGGAAACAATAGTAAGATCTTTTAAGTTGTTTACGTGATTGGACTGTTAATTTAATTAGTTTGTCGCCGATTCAACTGAAGTTTAAAAGAAGCACTACAAAATTGGCTTAGGGAAATAGAAGTGCGAAAATGTTTTTTTTATTTTCGATCTTGTCAACACGCATATATTAAAAGTCGAGACTTGAATGCTTTTTACGAAAGTTTTGAACGTATCACTGTCTATGAAGGATAGTGAAAAAATAGAAAATTAGAAGCTATTTTAAAATTTCAAGGATTTATGAAACTTAAAAATTTTCAAATATTTTATACGATTTGAAAGTTTGTTTCTTTTTCGAAAATAACATCATATATGCGAACACAGATTTTTCACCAGGAAAAGAAATTAAAATGATCTTATTAACTCTTAGATGCATTTGATAGTTATTAAGTTAAATTAATTTAGGATGAGAGCTGAGACACATTCATTATTATTCACATTTTAATTTCACTGCTGCTATTTTGAAGACTGGATGTGAAACAAATGTTAATAATTTTCGTATCTTATAGTTACTGTGTTTAATCTTCAATATTTAACGAAAAAATTAATGCGTTATCATTCTTATTAAAGTTAATGTCAGCTTTGATTATTTGTACATTATAAAGCTAAGATATAAGACTAAATTCCCCTATATGCTTTTAATGCAAAGATAACGTAACTATATTGTAAACATTTAAAAGATATTGGTGAATTAGAAAATATATCGAAACTGCTTTTAGGATTCAAACATCGAATCACGATCTCATGTATAAAAAAATTAGATTATTTATTAATTAATTACGCCTCTATCAAAGCATAATATGCAACTAGTATTTTGCCATAATTTTCCTCTATGGAATAATAAATCATCATTATGAGATGATTAGGTAATTCCATCATCATCATTGGAAATACATAATCTTCATTGTACATTCATTAACTTCCACAATATTACACCAACTTGAGACAGTGTTGAGGATGCTTTAGTTAACTCGTATAATGATCCATTATTATCCCCTCAGTTTTCCAAAAAGAAGCATTTGAGTCATACAAATTTATCATGCATGCATTCGATTATCAAGAACATATAAATCAAAGATCGATCCCACAATTGTTTTACAAAATGTATAAATTAATAATATATTTATATAACTAATAACTTGCTTTTCGCCTGTTATCCGGGAATGAGATGCAACACTTATCTACTCATAATCTCACACACATATGTATATAAAAAACAATCTTCAACAATTAATCATTTATGAACTGTCAGAGTAGTAACATGAAAGGGTAAATTATAAAACGGTAACAGCAGATAGATTTTTCATGCTTTTCCAATCAAAGGAGCTACACTGTAGGTAATTATGCTCTGAAGAATTAATTGGACTTGTTATAAAGACCGAAATTTCTAGCAAAAGTAAAAATAATTATTTCCAATGAGATGTATGCTAAAGCAAAAATACTTAGTAAATTTTACTTATGTAGCTATCAGAATTAGGAACTAGAAGATGAAGTTCGAAACGAGAAGTTTGTAATGTACGAATATAGTGGACTTAGTGATGCAGTCGTCAAATGAAACAATCAACCGAAAGCAAGATATCTTTAAATGCAATCTTTTATAATCATATTTTTAAGGTGATGTTAAAATGATTATAATTTAAATAGTGTTAATGATAAATCATTAGCAATTATTAGTTTTTTTAAACTGCATTCTGCATGTAGACATCAAGAATGACATTCTAGTGAGATTAGCATTGCTGAAATAGAATAATACCGAAAAAGTTTTCTAAGAAAATGAATTAATATGTTTCATATCATAATATTCATATCATTATGTTTCGGCTAAGCGTTGTGAATTTAAATTTTATTTATTGTTTAAGATATTAAAGTTAAGCTGTAGGCATTTTTTAAGCAATGTTTTAAAATTAAATTCTAAAATACTCAGATATACTTTTTGTCACAATCAAAAAAAGAAAACAACACGCATTTGTACTAATGATCGTTTCGGTACTGGAATTCAAAAGGAGAAAAAAATAAAGTTATGTTTTAGAAAGAATAACTCAAGGAAAAAAATAATGATTGGAAAGTTTTGTGCAATACTCAACCATTTAAAATTCTTTTAGCTCCTTTAATTTTACCATTAGATTATTATACTATCTGTAGTTGTCTTAAAGTGTTAGTTCTTACTAACTTCTGTAGTGTATGTAGCCAAATTTGTTTATTGATGTCTAATCCCGTTTATCTATAAAAAAATAGATTTCTTTTTCAAAAGGAGAAATTTATTTATATGATTTCTTATAAGTATTTATCAATTACATTTCAATTGAAACTCAATAAAATAATTTTAAAAACAATTTCTGCCGGTTACTTTTAAAACTGCATGTGTTTTAGATATTAATTTCAATTATTGATAAAATTACAAGTACAATATCTTTCTTAAACTTGCCTATTGTTAAATTAATATACTTGCTAATCAATAAGCAATTGTCGTCTTAAAAATTAACTATTTGCCTTAGTTTATAAGAACTTTACAGATTAGCTGTTTATTTAAATATAAGAGTGCAATATCAGAAATAAGCCTAAATGCAACAATATTTCCAGGGGTGGACTTAGGATAATGATCCGTGGCAAAAACTATTTGGGTTTTTGGCACTAAAAAAAACTATAAAAACTACTTAAACAGGGCTCTGCTCTGTTTTACAACAAAAATAAATAAAAATCCATGCATAAGTAGAAATTTAATGCATTAAGAATAATATGAACAGTATTATAATTTTTATTTTGGGAAAAATTCATATCCTTGCTGATATCGGTCGTAATTCAGCTAAATTTCTTTGAGCTACAATAGCTCAAATAAGACAATTAGAAGCCCATATTTTTGTAAATATGTCACGTTTTGTGCAATGTATATATATATATATATATATATATATATATATATATATATATATATATATATATATATATATATATATATATATATATATATATATATATATATATATATATATATATATATATATATATATATATAACTGGCCAATTTTGTTTATTGTAATTACAAAAATTAAAAATAATTTTAGTAAGTAGGAAAAATAAAATAAACTTTTTATTCGATTAGAAGGCCTCTGTGTATATGGGTGACTTAGGGCAACTCTCATGTATATCCATCTCTTAGTCAGGCTCTGAATGTTTCAGTTTTATAATACTAAATATCTTTATATTATTTTTAAAACAGCAAATTTTTAAAATGATAATGAAGAGAAAAGAAATTTTGACAAACCTACACCAATCGAAAATTTCTAAAATGAAAGAAATCTTTCACAAATTGGATAAAATAAAAACGAATAAAACACATAATGAATAAAACAAAGCTACTTTTTAGTGTTTTAATATATTATTAAATTATTACTGTCTTAATATATTTTCGATTTTTCGTTAAAATGGCCTCACACATTAATCAAATGAAAAAAAATGATGAAAGAATACATTGTTACGTAAAATTAAATAATACTACAAATGAAATAATAACAGACTAATTTAAAACAATAAGCTCTAAAAAAACAAATTATATAATATTTCATTTTTTTATACTTATATAATTTTATTAATTTAACTCTTAGTACTGATTTTAAGGTAGTTTCATTTTGCAATTTGTAAAGCATAATAATAAATGTTTTAAAATGAGAAGAAGACTAATAATTAAATGTTAAATTACAGAATTAAAAAAATTGAGTGACGAAACTAAAACATGTAAACAATTCTCAAATTATTTTACAAATGAGAATTTAACAACAGTGTTTTCCCTAGATGGCAGCACCTAGTAAAAGAGTAAAATGTTTTTGGAGCTTTTATGTGTAAACATCCATCTATCTATATATATAAATGCATATATATATATATATATATATATATATATATATATATATATATATATATATATATATATATATATATGTATATATATATATATATATATATATATATATATATATATATAATTATTTTTTGACAATTCTTAAATCTAAGTACAAATTGCTGTTGATACGCGGAAAGCATGCACAAACTTTGTTATACACAGATTCTGAAAATAATTACTTAATTGTAAGAAAGATTAAAAATAAGAATTTTTACAAGGAAACCTATTTTTTTTATAAAACAAATTCATTGAAGTGAAGTGAAATAAACACACACAGCTTCCTTTTTACTATGCATTTTGATTCACTTATTTATATTTTTTCTCTTGTTAAAGCATATCATTTTAATTGCTGAATTCATTTTAATCCTTTTATTTAATTTGAAAATGTGTTTTATTATTTCTTTGTTACAGAATTTCATTTATGTTTCATTTTAAATACCACAAAAGCCACTGATTGATAATTAAATAATTCATTTATTTAACTTGTGTAAAGTAAAGTAAAAGTTAAACATCCAGCTCCCTCAATGAAAAATATATTTCTAATTTCTAAACACTTTGCATCCATGAATATTAATTCACAAGATATTAAAAAAATATTATTATTGCTATAGGAAGAGTTCTTTATGGATATACACTCATACATGTAAGCACAAGATGTTGAAATAACTCTGACATATATTTATAGAATGATATTGAAAGAATAAAACTTTTTCAAAATCTAATTATAATAGAGAGTTTCCTTATGTAGCTAATGAAATATAATACTTTTAATTTTAATAATATATAATAAACAAAAGATGTATTATTATTATTATTTCATAATAATTAATAATATATTAATTTTCAAAATAATATTTTAGATTAATTACGTTTACTAAATATACAAATGGAAGTTTAATTATTTTTTTAAAAAATTTTTCTAGTATATTTAATTCTGTTTATTGCTTTGTAAGATTGTTGAATTATTTTATGTACACTAAAATCAATATTTAACTACAAACAATACAGTTATAATTTAATATATATTTATTATTATAAATGTTTCTATTTTCTTTCATATAAAAAAATTCATGTAAGATATCATTTCGCGTATACTTATTTTTACTATCTTAGTAACTAAAAGGAAAAAGTATATATATACATAATTTAGTGGTAAATGCACATATAACGTTGTTGCAATTGAATTAGATTTTGACTTTAATAAAAATGATTAATATTGATAATTCAACAATAATTACAAATCATAATTCTAAAATATTACAATTAATCTCATCATAATTCTCTTTATAAATTTTTAACCATAATTATTTGATGATGTCAATAATTGAGCTTGCGTTCTCTGTTCAACAGTTTACTTTCCGAAAGTGTTCTGTACAAAAAGGCCGTAATATTATTTAACATGGACATACAATTCAACAAAAGCAAATTTTTAGTTGAAATAAGAATTACTATACGAGATTTATACATTTATTATTCAAACTCTCATAGCCACAAATAACACAGCCATGGAGAAGGAGATTACAATGTTGCTGATTGCTATATAAAATCTGTCTTTAAAAATGGTGATACATCTTACTCTAAATGAAAAATTTTCTTGAGCCGATTGAAAATCATCGTGTTTTTTAAAAGTATGAAATTAATTTGTGTATTGATAGTATTGTTTAAAGATACTATCAGACAATTTCTAATTTATGGATTACAAAGTTGAATTCCAAAAATATTGAAAGTTATCGTAAAATATTACTTTTTCAGGACTAGAATTTAAAATAAATGCATTGTAATATAAAGGGGAATTTTTCGATCAAAAATCTCACAAGTTTGATAGTAGTTGAAAATGTGGTGATAAATAAAATTCCTTGATAGTATTTTCAACAGAAACGTTTGCAGGGTGGATAAAGTAATATTAAAATTTTGTTATTGATAATCCAGATTTTGTAAGTTATATAATGAATTAACTTATTATTTAAAATCTGGAATTATTTTGCATTCTTTAAATTTTTAAGCTATCGCAAATACTTAGGTGTAAATATATACATATATATAACCATTATAAGAAACGTGAGGTATGTGGTATGAAAAGTTAATATATTCTTATTCAAAATTTTTATAAAATTCTGTAAAATGTATATTATAAAAATATTACTCATTAATAATGAATAATATAACTGAGCTGAGAATTTATGACACCCTCTTGATTGCTTTGTAATAGAGCTTATAGCTGGGAGTTATATACATCAAAGTCTCATTAATATCCATAAAAGTTCTTCGAGGCTCGTGGATAGGAATACAGGGAGCATAAAACAAGTAATATATATTGTAAAATTGCCGAAAAAGTATTAATATTTCATAAATGTATTGAGAAGTACTTATTATATACGGTCCATTAAAACTTTATTGCTTCAGAAATAACTTCTCTAATAAGCGGAATATCATTTAAATTGGTTATAATATAAGAACTATAAATATATTATTCATTTCAATTTTATTATTACATAAACTATTTTTAATTTAACTGAACGAAAAATTAAAATTTTCATTTTGGTAATTCATGATGATAATGAAACTATTTACTAGAGTTCTATAACTATTTTTGAAACATAAACATTGCATTATTGTAATGAAATAAATTGTTTTTAACTAAATATATTTTGATGAATTATAAAAAATTTAAGAAATGAAATAAAAATCATTATTATATTTTTAGAGATAGTTTTTTTTATGGATTACGATCCAGAATATGTTGAAAAACAGTTTTTCATTAGCAGTCATTAGTATCATTAGCAATTAAAGATTTACAAAGTGACCTTTTAAGCTCTAAAAAACTACACTATAATTTTGTAAATAAAGTTATATGCGAAAATTGGTAATTAGCAAAAGCACAGAAGAAGCTATGATAGATTTTTAGAAAATAGTTCGTTTATATATTCAAGTTGGTTGTAATTTTGATACATGACCTTAATAACGAGAGACTTAAGCTAGTTGATTTAAAAAAATGAAAGTATATTTTAGGGAGATAAATGTGTCAGTAAATAAATGCATATTGTTAAGAAAATATTTTCAAATTAATTAAAAACTCTGAAATTGAACTTTTATTTGTCATTAATGCTTTTATAAAAGAAATTATAAAATTCATCATAAATTAATCTGTTCATTTTATCATAATTCAATCAGCTTAATTTTTTACGTTACTTTCCAATTTATAATTATTAGATAAAAAATCTACATGATCAAATTTTTAGCATTATAGTGCTTTTTATTTATATTTTTATATACTGTTTTAATCATTATTTTAAATTGTAAGTGTCAGTAGCAAACGCAAGAGAAAGAGGAGATAAAGATAAACAGAGATGTATAGAGATAAATAAATACATAGAGATATGGATAGAGAGAGTGATAAAGATTAGATAATAGTTAAATCGTCAGAGGGAGAGATATATGTTTGTTAAAATCAGACGTTATTTAAAAATTTAATGAAAATGCAGCATTAACTATTTTACATACATATGCATTCACAAAATTTAAAAACGTGTACGTTATCTGCAAATAATTAGCATTAAAGTATTCCCTTTTTAAAATTTATAAGATGAAAAATATAACTTTGTAATTCCTAAAAAACAAATGACATTATTATATGTAATTTTTGATTTTAAATTTTAAAGGAAGAAAAATTATTTGATTTTAGATTTAAAAGAATACGAATGACTAATAAGTATTTTTTACTTTATATGTAGTTTACAAAAACACTTACATTGGAAAGTATAATACTTATGATTGAATAAGCTTACTTCACTTGAAATTAATTTTAGAATCCTTATACTATTCTAAAAATTATGATTATTTGCATACAGTTTAAAAATAATTTAATAAATATTATATTATTATTTCAAAAATTTAAAACTTTAGATATGAGTTAATAATTTATATAAAGTTTAAAAGATAAGAGCTATTATGCTGATTTTTCTATTTAATGACAAGTTTTAGAAGAAAAAGCGATTTAGATGTTAAAATATACAGATGATTTTCCGGGCATTTTAATTTCATCCAGAAAAATATGAGAAAATATAATAATATATAATTTTTGTAATTGAATAACTTCCTCATTTTTGATTTTACGAACACTTTCGTGTCATAAATTATTTCATTTAAAATCGAATTACTCAGAAAGGTAAGGTATTTATTTTGTATAAATTTACTTATGGATGTTAAATAATCAAAATTTTTCAATTTTTATAGGCATTTTCAGTTTAGTTATAAAAGCACCAAATTTTCTTTAATAATCGTTGTTTATGTTTCCATTCCATGGAAGACTTTGGTATAATAACGTTCTCACTTTACCAAGTTTATTTAAAAAATATCGCTGTTTGTATGAAATATAAGTACAGGAAAATTATTAATCAATCCTTAATTTTTCACACCGCACTGTCAAAGAAATATAATTTTAATTTTCTTAATCAAGATATGAATAAGTATTACAGATATTCTAAATATTATTGATAATATTTAACATTCCTGCATTGTAAAAATTATGAAAGTGCAAAAATAAACAATTTTAACTTATTGAAAATTTTATAAATTATAAATAAATTATTTTTAATAACAAATTTCAAAGAAGGCATAGGCATTGTAAGTTTTACATTCCAAAAAATACAAATTACTCTTAGATATTTAATCGATATAAAATAGATAAACAATGAAATATAATTCTTGTAATTCAATAATGCCATCTAATTACCAATTCTGTGAGTGACTTTGTTTCTTTAAATGCTCTTATTTTACTTAAAATTTGCTTTAAAATTAAATTGCTTGAAAAGAAAAGAACTGTTTGTA
This sequence comes from Latrodectus hesperus, assembly GCA_037975125.1. Classification (NCBI taxonomy): domain Eukaryota; kingdom Metazoa; phylum Arthropoda; class Arachnida; order Araneae; family Theridiidae; genus Latrodectus; species Latrodectus hesperus. The sequence goes on from CM075858.1 coordinate 55,232,228, forward strand.
TGAAATCTAAGGATAAGAAAATTGTAATTCAACCCCTAATTCACCGCATCGTGCCATCACGTACGGCATTCTTCCGGACTTCTTATTAAAGAAGTTTCTAAAAGCCACGAAATAGATGCTATTTGGTTTTTTTTCTGATGGAATCCATTTGCAGCCACGAGATAAAAGCTTCTTTCTGGGACTCCTTTACCTTGATTTCATCAGGTCTTGAAGGTATTTCACTTTTCCCCAAGGAAAAATAGCAGCAATTCCACGGCAGAGCTTTGTTCACTGTAAGATATAAAAGTCTGGACGAATGCGAAGTAATATGGAATGTTTGGCGCCAAATATTTCATTATTCTGCCATTGTAGTAAAACGATAATCTTTTATTTATTCTCGGACTTGGTTATGATTATCTGTTGATCCGGTCTTAACGTAAGGGTTAAAATAAAGTATATGAATATGAAAGAATGATATAATTTTTAATATTTTTCTTTTTCCGTACTTGTGGTATGATTTTTTTTGGTATTTCCCTTTTTTCTTCTACTTACTTACATTATTTTTCCTAAACGTGTATAGTATTTTTTTCTATAATGCATAAGGTATGTAAGAATTTTTAGATTTTTTATAAATCGAAATATGTAGTTTTATATATTTTATTATATATATATTATACATACAAATATAATTTATTATTTACTTATTAACAAAAGACATTCACTTTAAAACTTTGTGGCATTGTGGCAAAATTTACGTATTGAAATAACTGAATGTACCAGTTTCGCACTCAGTCTTTCCTTTAAATAAATTAAAATCAAATTCAATAAATTTACAGTCGATACCTGACTTACTACATGCATATTTAGTTTACATTTTACCAGAAAAAAAACGTGTAGCTAGATTTCAATTATATCAAATTTGGGAATTCAATTTAAAAAAAACAACTTATATTAAATCTTTTTTTCTGTGTACTGCTTATCAAAGTAAAAAAAATTCCCAATAATTACAAAAAAAATTTGAAATAAACTTTCATTGACTTTGGCTAAAATGGGAAAATATATGTTCAATAGTTTAACACACTGAATTGTACATATTATAAACATGCTTCCAGTTCTTATTTAGTTACGAGCTGAAAAGACAGACATTAAATTAATACAAAGAAAATATAAACGTAACTTACATTATCCTTCTTTCTATGAAACTAATTAAATAACCTAAATATTAATGAATTAAAAATAATACTTCTGACTGAAACTTTAGTTTAAATGTGAAGACACGAAGTTCTACTGTTTGATACATAAAAATAAAATGGAAAAAATTGAATTGACATTGTCTCAAAAAGGAGTCTTGTACAGATTAGCTGAAAACTACTCGAATGCCAAAAGATCAGAAAATCCATTTAGTTTCAGAAATATTAAATCTATTTTAATCCACATTTTGTTGCATTTCCGACTATTTATACATTGATAAAGTTGAAATCACAATTGTTGTTGCAAAAATAGTAATTTAAAAAAATCGGGAAGAAATAGTAGATATCTTATTTTTAAAAAACAGTTTCATTAAGGGAATTTAAAAGGAAGAGTGGGTCTGCGGTCGTAAATATTTTTTTCTTCCAGCAATTAACCCTAAATAACAATTTTAAAAAGAGAAAAAGTGTCGCCCGCGTTTTATTTGAATCGAGAAGGGTTTGGAACCGAATGTTATCTCCTAAATTAACTGTATCTCTGTGTAAGCAACTTTACAGAAATTTAAAATAAGCTTTAGTTATATTTTAAATAAATTACCATTACTACAAGCAAAATTCCAAAATGAAACAGTTGTTATTCTAACCAGAGGCCGATATTTTGATATCTAATTTTACTTCATTTCGTGCAGCTGTTCACAGTTCAACAGCACATAAAATTTCTGTGGATAAATAGAATTAGGATTTTATGGACAAATTTTAAATAAAAAGCAATACCGAGTATATAATGATTATTATTCACTTCAAACCCCAATTTACTTTTCTTAGAATTTTTAAGAACTGTTGTTGGGTTTCTTGCATTTTTAAAAGAAATATGATATGATAGATTTTTGAAATCACTTTAAAGAAAGCAAAAATACATCTGTTTTTGATAGAAAAGATTATTCTCCATATATTTTGCAAATTAAAAATTACTTTTAAAAAAATCTAACTTGCTGAAACTTTACATTTAATAATAAAATTAGTGTTTTCAGAAAGTTTTTAAATATTTCTATCAAATAATTAAAAATGTTTATTTATATTTTAATAAAAGTTATAAAAGATTAAAATTTCATTGAAGTATAAGACAGAATTTTTTATACAGAGCTATATTGTCAATACATTGCATTGTAATTAACTAAATTCTAATTATCTTCGCTATAACATTTCAAATTTTCGTAATTCAAATATTTCAATCCTTATAGATTCAATTCTTATAGCAGGTTTAAAAGATTGCAGTACTTTGAAAATAACTTTTTTTTTTGTAAACTAGATTAAAATGCACTGGCCTCAAAAAGTTAAGGAACAACATGTTTTTCGAAGTTCACCATAAAAAATGACACTAACAAAACAATATATAGTTTATATAAATGATAAAAACGAACTTTATGCAAATTTATGCAAAAACGGTAGCTATCAATTTTTTTATAGTTAATAATAGCTATATATGAGTGAGAGAAAAATATGAAATATAAGGCTTTCGTAATTTGTTGATTTACAACTTTTGTTAGCAGTTTCCTTGACAATACGCAGTGGAGTCCCGCAATGTCTGAGAGAAGCCGTTTGCCCGATTCGTTAAGGTGGTGGGCTGTCAGATGGATGGAAATGGGGTTATCACAGGCTGATGCTGCTAGACGCCTTAATGTGTCTCGTAGTTTGGTCCACCGTCTCTGGTTTCAATATCAAACTGAAGCTTCTGTATCCAGAAGACATGTTCCAGGCCAACCATGAGTCAAAACACCTGCAGAAGACCGTTTTATAGCTCTTTCGGTCTGAAGGAGAAGAAGAATTTCTGTTCCACAACTTGTTGTAGACCTCTCTGTAGCATCGGGGAGAAGAATATCGGCTAGTACGGTACGAAGGCGTCTTCACCATGCAGGTCTCTATGCAAGGCGACCAGTTGTGTATGTACACCTCACCGGACAGCGAAGAAGGGCTCGCTTATCTTGGGCAAGAGAACACGTTTTCTGGACCAGACAGCAATGGACTTCTGTACTCTTCACAGACGAGTCCAGATTCACATTGGAGTGCGATTCAGGACGTCTTCTGATATGGAGGGAACTAAACACCATATATCATCAATCCAAAATTGTGTAAAGAGACAGTTACCACGGCGGTGGAATGATGGTTTGGGCTGGGATCTCAGTCGGTGGTCACACTGACCTGCATGTGCTCCAGGGAGGAGCTGTGACTGGCGTGCGATATAGGGATGAGATCCTTGATCCATATGTCCACCCATATGCCGGTGTAATAGGCAATGATTTCATTCTGATGGATGATAACGCACGAGTTCATTGAGTTGTAGTTGTTGAGGACTATCTTGAGGACCTTGGTTTGAAGCGAATGGAATGGCCAAATCGATCTCCAGATCTGAATCCAGTAGAACATGTGTGGGAGTATCTTGGTAGACAAGTTGCTGTTTTAAATCCTCCTCCAAGGTCTATAGGAGAGCTGGAACAAAGCTTACTCCGTGTCTGATCTTCGCTTCCCATTTCGGTAACCGACAACTTAATTGACAGCATGGAAAGCCGATGCCACCAATGCATACAAGCTAGGTTTGGGCATATGCCTTATTAAAACTCGTTTTTGTTATGCTTTTATTAATTTTTACCACATAAAACTGTGATTATTCTTTCTTCAATAATGGACTTTTCCAGCGAGATTGTATTTTTTTGTTGTAAATCATTTTTGCTTTTTTCTAATGTAAACTTCTATGTTGCTGTCAACAAATACCTGTTTTGTGCACATATCATCCAAATTTGGTGCTTCTACATTCATTCATTTGCAAATTAGGTACTAAAAACCGGTTGTTCCTTAACTTTTTGAGGCCAGTGTAATTTTGATACCATTTATAACAACTTTTATAAATAATATAAAAATTATTTTAATTTAAGTTCTTGTACAATTAATTTTCAAATCGGGTAAATTTTCATAAAATGAGAATCAAATTTATCAAAGGAATGTTTAAATAAAATGTTTTATTGAAAATTAATATATTTTGTATATTTTTAAAAGTGAAGAAAATGGTATATACTTAAAATAACTATGGCTAATAGATATAAAAATTGTAAACATATAAACTGATTAAAAATTTTAAATTAATAATCAGTATACATTAGTGATTTCGAAATAATCTTATAGTTTTTAACAGCATTGTTTAAATTACTGTAGAGAAAATAGAAAGATAGCAATATTAACATTACGAAAAATATAAAAAACGTAAATTAAAATCCTTATATAGCTTAAAGAAAAGACGTTAATGTCTTGGTTGAAGTCAATAAAATCTGAATTGAAAAGAAAACATAAAAATAAACAAAATATAAAGATGATTCTGAGTTTAAATTGAATACATGCGTCAACATCCAGATTTATAACAACGCTTTGATTTTAAATTTGATGAACAACTTTAATACACTAAGAAAATTTACCTAATATCTACAAAATATATAAAAAAGCAGCATATTTGCATACACTCTTATGAGTAAAAAATCATTATTCAAATTTACTAAATACTCAGGACATATATAACAATCTTAAAGAATATACTACAAAAGACTTCTTAAAAATATCAAAATTAAAGCTATTTAGTCTTCTTTTTTAATGGAACTTATTGTAGCAAGCAAATAAGAGGTCCTTAAAGGAATTTCATTATCTTGATTCATCTCGCTCTTGAAGAATTTCGATTTTCACGGAAAAAAATTAGAATGATTCCTAGAAAAGTTTTGTTTCCGTTAGATGAAAAAACCTAAATATTTAATTCAATATAGGATGCCACATTGCATAATTTTATAATGTGTCTTTATCACAATAGAATCTAACTTTTATGAATTTTTTATTTATTAATACATTATTTTGTTATGAGTAATCATTTAAAGATTTTAATGCCTTTATGTTTATTTTTAAACCAGTGAAAGTTTCAATCACATTTTTCTGATTTGAATTTTGTATTTGGATTTAACAAAATCGCATCCGACTAAGTTGCTAAATGGTTAATGTCCTGGACTTTAAAACAGAAGTTTGTTTGTTCAACTCCCACCAACAATATAGACCTTTTTCCTAGTAGAAAATCCACTTTAAATATGTACATCACTTTTGAAATGTTTAAAAATGGGACGATTAAACTCCTAATCAAACTTATATAAATACGAATTATACTTAATTTCATAGACAAAATGAGCTTAATTTAGAAAAATTGAATACAAATTTTTAAATTTATTGATATGGTGCAACTTTAGTTATTACCGAAAAATTGTTTAAAAATATTTAAGTAGTTTGTGGAATTTCTTAAATATTTCTTATTGAAAGAAAGAGAATAAAAATCTAACACAGCGAAGAGTTTTAAATCAGCAGTTTTTTTTTTTTTATCTTAGATGATCAATATATTCAACATGCTTAAATAACACAATATAAAGAATAAAAATAATATGATCCAGGACAGAGAAAATTTTAAAATAAATTACATAGTTTCTGATTAAGGTTTAGTAATAGAAATATTTTAAGAACTACAAAGGTAAAATTACTGCTATTTAATGTCACTAAATAATGTAGCATAAGACAATCAATGAGTATAAAATCATATGCCCATACATGTATTTGCGCTTATTTTAATGAAAATTTTACTTTTAACTGTCACGTGTTTACAATTGATATTCTAATAATTTTTAAATTAAATAACTATCAAATTAATAACATCAGAGACTATTGTTATATTTTAATTTTTCAGTTTGGTAAAGTATAGCAATTACATATACGAGAATGTAAAAGAAATTACATCGGACATTCTTTCTACGCCTGGCTGCAGAGATTTTTTTAAATATGTATAAAATTACTTTCTTTTTATCTAATAATTTAATCAACGCATTCTTTACTCCTGGTTACAGTGATATTTTTAAACACGTAATTAATTTCTTTTCTAATAATAAGTTAAAAAAATTAGAATATGAGTTCAATCATTCGTTTACAGAGCTGAATGAAATTATTTCAAAACAATTACCAGATAATTTTATCTTAGTTTAGCTACCAAAAACTTGTAAATATTTTAGAGAAAAAAATTTATTATTTTTATTTAACTCAACGTAGAAGAAATGGGTGACATTGTGTTATGAGTGTATATTCACATTTGGTTTGTAGTATGAGGAAGATAATGTCAACACAGATGTTGACAATTCTTATAAGTATTGCAAATATTTAGGAGACTCATGATGAATTGGGAACTTACACCATTAAGATGTCTATATAGTCTGTATTGATATAGTCTGGGTTTCAGTTACATGGATTTTGGACTTAACTTGTTAAATATTTTATATAAGGTATGAAATTGCCTTATTGGTAGGAACATATTTTTAGTAGCATAAAAAAGTCTTGGACTCGATCCCAGACCTCCGTTGAAAAATGGGAGATGGTAGTTGCTCATTAGGATTCTAGGAATTTTCCGCGTTTCCTCCTTTGCAACACGTGAATATGACTCCATATCAATGGAAAATCTTCCCGGTAGGCTATTTACGGGGAGGATATTAAAAATGCTTTACAGCAACCTATAGTTTGTCTGATACTTGTTTTCAAAATATTTGATTTTGGTAAGTATATTCTTAATTTAAGAGTTATAAGCATAAACGTAAAAATATTTTAAACTTATCTAGGATCTCGCTCTGTTTCAGTAGCTATACATAATTCTTTGGAGCACAAGTTCTCTTGTTCGACCACTGTCGAAAAACAAGAGATAGATGTTGTGCTTCTTGCATCCCATCTAACAGGAAGAGTGAGAAATTTTTTGCATTTCCTCCCTTGTGACGTGGGAATACGGTCCATTATTTATGAAAAAAAATTCTCTCGGAAGAAATGTTCTTGGCAGACAGGATGTCCAATTCGTGGTGTCAAATACCTAATTGAAGTTACTCTAAATAAAACAAAATATTTTCTCTTTCCACATATTCAGAATGTGAAATATTCAGAATGATGAAACTTAACTAGTTAAATTTGATATATTCTATTACTTTGACAACAATGAAGAGATAAAAAATGAAACATCTTGTTTTGTGGTAATTGCTATTAAATCAAGTTGTGGCTATATTTAAAAAGCAAAAATATTATAATTATAATACATTACCTGAATTTGATTTTGAATATGTCATTAGTATGAATTATAATAATACATTTGTGACTAAGATAATACTCTGTCTGTAATGTTATGATTTAAATTTTAATTACATCGATACACATTTTATTGTAATTGATTTATTTTTAAATTTTGTTGAACTCATTGTTTCAGACGGAAAAATTAGATTGGTAAAATCCATCTTTGTAAATGAAAATATGCTATCGTCAAAAGCTAAATTATCTAGGGTTACAGGTAAAAAAATAAAAAAAATATGTAAATTAAAAATAGTTAGTAAATTTATGTATAAAACTGATCTGAATATTTTATCTATTTCAACTCTTTCAAAGTTTACATTTTTATCAGCCACCTTTCTCCATGACTGTTATATAATCTTTAGCTGCACATTGCAAACATTTTTTATAGTTGATATCATATTAAGTTTTGCAAGACAGACTTAATTTATAAACGCATGTAATAAATGTACTAATGAGAATAGAAACTGTTAGTGTCAACAGATGGCACCACAACACAAAAACTTATTTTTATGTATAAAAACAACCTTTTTCAGGAAACTCATTTACAGTTTTAGAGTCGAAATTTTCTCTCATGTATTATGAAAGTATATTTTTAGATTACCTTGTTCTGTTTTATTGACATTCTAGCATCTCATTTTCCTCTCCTTTTATGAGAGTCATACGTAAATTAAATATAATTAGTTTCGCATTCTTTATTTTTTCTATGCAATTGCTTTTTGTCTTTGTTAAATTGTTAATCCAAACAGTATCCTCTTTTTACTTATACTAGAAGTAAGGCTTATACATGTTAATATTTTAATAGATGAAAAAGAATATCAAATATTTTTTGTGTAAAAACATTATATTTAAAACATAATAAATCTTATGATTACATCATTAAAAATACAAAAGTTACAAATACATTAATTAAATGACTGTATAAAATATATTTGCTTATTTCATTAACAATAACACCAAGAAAATGTTTACTACTGACAACAATTTCATAGAGGAACGATGATTTAAAACTTACTGAAATAAACAAAAATATTCAATTTATTAAAAAATTCAATACAGATGAATTTTTGTGTTAAACTTATTAAAAAACATGAAAATTAAGCTGCATTTTTATTTAATTTTGAATATAAATGATATGTGCATAAATTTAGTCCAGCTTATATATAAATACATACTTTTACATTAGAAAAATATATAACAGATAATTTTTTTACTCCCTTATAAAATCTTACAAAACTTAAAACCTGGTTTACTTAATTTTTAAGTTCCATTAGTAATTATTTTTAATCATAATTTCTTAATGCTTTTTGACGGAAAATTTATCTTTCTTTCTAGTTTCTTAAAATATCAGCAATTTTGAGTTTCATAAATTAATACAAACACATTATTTTCAATAATTTTATCCTTACTTTATTTTGTAGCAAACGTGCATGTAGTAAACTAAGTATTTTTTGCAAATTTTCCTTTATGTTTGATAAAAAAGTTATATCAATTTAATTGATAAATGAATATAGTACCAACGTAGGTAAGCACATTATCGATTAAGAAAATCAAATTTGTTTTGTGAATATTTTATTACCTTTAAACTACAGAGAATTAGGCTAAAATAATCTGATGCTAAAACTTATAGTTTTAAAATGTTGCAAAGATTATTATCTTTAATAATTTTCTTTCTTTCAATGTTAATACAGTAACTAATATATTGTTTCTAAGATTCATAATAATATATAATGATTTATATATTTTTATCCAGTTTCTTTTACTCTAGAGTACCATGAAAACCAGAATTAATTTCTTTGCAGCTTTGGTAAAAATAAAGTAAGTTTTCCATTGTTTAAAGTGGCTTTATTCCTTACGAAGTTTCTTTTGTTTACTTATTTAGAAGTGAAGAAATATTTTCAGTTCATCTTTTCTTCCGGTAAAAATTGTTGTTAATTTAATCACTTGCCTAAGGAAAGGAAAAGCAATTTTAGTGCATATTTTTGTTTTACTTGAGGAAACATAAATTAAGCATAATTCTAAGTTATATGCAGTATTTTTCTGTTCTGTAAGGATACTGGATTTTTAAAAGCAAACATTCAGAGAAAAATTTATTACAAAATATATAAACAGAATATATTACTAGCTTCTAAAATTGTGGATCACAAATAATATTAAACTGTATTCAATAAATTTTCTCCGTTTATTTAGTTTATTTAAGAAACTATTTAGAAACATTCGAAAACATTACAAATAAGAAATGTGTTTATTTAATTAATATTGACACCTGAAAATGGCATTTATGATTATTTTGTATTTGTATATTTTTTATTTGATGAATTAAATAAAACATATAAGTATGGTTGAATATGTTGAGAGTAAAACTGAATGGGTTCTTGTAATTGAATCTTAAAAATCTTTAAGTGTAAACAGGCCACGGTAAAATAAAATTAAATAATTGATTAATATTTATGAACAAGATTAATCAAATTCCTATATATTTCACATACACTCAACAGTATTGAATGATTATAAGCTATTATCGTTCAATACAGTTGAATGTACTTGATAGTTGTATAAAGTAATATATAAATTTACTGTGTATACATATCACAACTACTCAATACATTTTAGAGTGGTGTAGAAAAATATTTAATGTGCAGAATAAAATTATCATTTCCAAATATGTATCCACATTCCATTCCATACAAACAGGATGATATTATAGGTTCATGATTTCAGCGATAAGTTTGTCACAATACTTCAATATTAATTCAAAATAATAGTAAACTGAATATTTATGTCCACCTTTCACTTCAAGTTATCGATGCTCTTAAAGAGAAGGATGTATTGATGAATTAAGATATAACACATTGTACCATTTATGTTGGCATACTGTGATAAGCTTTTGCCTTCCCATGAGATATTATACAATATGGTGATCTGAAGAATGACCTCGACAAAAAACTTGCCCGCAATTCTCCAATATTAAGGAAGGATAAGAGAATTTAATTTGTAAATATATACCCCACTTTAGGTTCTCTACTTGAATGGTATGATAATGAATAAGTAAAGAATACAAGATTATAAATTTCGCGTTGTCGTATTGCTATACGAATCACATTCGGTAATTAAGCAATCAAAATCTGATTGATTGATTGATTGTGGGAAGTTTAATGACACAATGGCTCTGCCTAGAACGAGAAAGTGTGCCAAGAACATGTTAAATTGCATAAAAATTTTCTAAATACATTATTTAAGACTTTATAAAATAATTTCAGAAGCAGAATCTCTAGAATTAATATATACAATAAAGGAATTTAATAGAACGTATAAAAGATTACGCTGAGGAATTTTGCCAAAAAGATCTTGTAACTTTAAAAAGGAATAGTTAAAATATACAATACTATAGTGACTAAAATTAGGGCAGTCAATTAAAATATGGTGAATATAGTATGACACAGTGCAAGTAGTACAATAGGGTTTAGTATCACTTAAGAGCAAGTGTTTGTAAATAAAATTATTTGTCTTAATACGCAAACAAATTAGTAATTCATTATCTTGGTTTCGTAATGTTTCTAAGCTGGTAAAAATTTGAAATGTTACGAGATGATAATGTATATCAATATTTTTAATGCTTCCAAGATGCTCATGTTATCAGTACACATGCAAAATTTACGATGTTTATGGTCACTTAGAAGCTTTAGTGCATGATAAATTGCTGTAGCTTCAGCAATGAAAATTGAACAAACCTTGTTAAGGCAGTGACTGATTTAGGTGTTTTCAAATTGTACTTCACATCCAAAATAATCAAGTCTTTTGGAACCATCCGTAAAAACAGAAATGTATGAAAAGTACTGATTGCGATCAGAAAAAATATGTTGATAAACAACTGAGTTTGTAGCAGATTATTATAGCTAAGAAAAAGAATTTTAATGTAGCTTATTGCAGGTAATATTTTTACAATAATGTAACATTTTTACCATAGTCAGTGGAATGAACCGGTTCATCATGTAGCTCAAAGTTAAAGAAATGATTTGACTTGAACTAGGAAAATGTTAAAATTTCGAGCATGAAAAAGTCCCATTGGAGAGGAGAAATATGCTCAGAATGCAAAGTACCGTGAGGGGCGGACATGAGACATGATTTTAAATTAATAATATACAGCCAGTTGTTGGCGCCTTAAGTTAGGTGGCAATAATGACAAGTGGCATATCAATCCATTATCTGAATGTATGCAACATCTGATAGTTATTGGTCTTAGATTTCACTTTCAAAAAGTTATATCTAACTTCCTATTTTGAAAAGCGATTAAATATCACCTTTATAAAAGTGAAATTAATTTAACTAAGCCAGTTAATAAACTCTAGAATAGGAATGTCTAAATTTTATGGAGAGTTATTTGTGATAAATGAAATCATTGAACAAAAGTGCTACAGAGCACTGATGAGAATTTTAATGAAGAACAATTACTTAATGAAGAATTTTTTCTGGGGCAGCTGAAGTTATCGCCTTAAACATTTATTAACAATTCTAATAGCAGTACAAATTGTTAGATATATGTTTAAGTCACCTATTTTATATTTTACCTTGAAAAACAAATATACATTTACAAATGATATTTTAATGTTGCATTCAATGCCCTAGACACCTATACAGCTTTGATTTTTTGTTGAGTTCAATAACTTGCAGAAAAATATTTTCTAAAACAATAAAATGTTTGTTTATCTTAAATTTATAATACTTTTTTAAGATATAATTGATCGACAATTTATTTCATTTGACAATGTGGTTACGCAATTAAAATTCTTTTATATAAGCATCTTAGAATAACAACTAGAATGTGCTTCGGTTCATTGCATTTTAAAGAATCTATTAGCTTTTGTAACCAGTATATATAGCATTTTCTAAATTACGCATTTTTAAAGTCTTTTTTATGAGGCAAAAACTATGAATAATTTATTTTAATAATTAATAATAAGAAAATTATCTTTTTGAAATTATTCATGCAAAATAAAAAACTTACAATTTAATATTTATAAAAAAATTCTATTAAATGTTCCTGAGAAATGGATAAAACGTACTTCTTTTTCCTAATTATCATGCTATTAAACAATCACTTATGAGGTACTAGTATAGTTTCATAATTCTTCTTCCGTAATTGAAATAAATTCGCTATTGAAGCAAGACTATTATTTCATCAGTTTCATAAAAGTTCCATAATATTATGTAAGCTTGTCTCATACGAATTTTAACTTTATATCCTTCCGTAACTGTTTAAATATGTTTACGGAAACTTTAACTCTATTTTAAATTCTTGTTTGAAACAAGAAAGAACATTTTAAATTATGAAGTGAATAATAATTTTAAAATTTCCATGCAAAAGAGGATATGAATAGGTTTAAGCTGATTTATTATATCTCAAAAAGAAAAAATTATAATAACAAGCTTTTGTACTTCAATTTGTGTTTACACTTGCATAAAAATTGTACAATGTAATTTTTTAATGCATTACTAATACTCGAATATATTTTTTAGAAAATAAATTGGAAATTTTTGATAATCGTAAATTGCAAAATGTGTTGCAAGAAATAAACTGATTTAAATTTCGCTTTTATTATATAATAGCACTTTTATAAATAACTAATAAAATATTGAATAAATATATTATTTCAATATAATTTAATTTAGTATTAAATAATCGTGTGTTAATTTGATTCTTTTTAAAATTTATCTTCATTGATTGAAGTTTTTTAAATTAATTTTTTCCAATTTGAATTTTGAAAATAGAGAAATAAACAGGGGCATTTTAGTTGTAAATTGTATCTAAATTATTTATAAAATAGAAGCAGTCTTTTATAAACTATAAAGATATTTTCATTTATGCACTTAATTTTTTCAATAAAATTTTTAGTGATAGTAAAAATCTCATTTTTCTATCTTTAGTTGCAAAATATTAAAAGACATAAATGCATAAAAATAAAACGTATCAACAATCAATGTATTTAAAATACAAAATATATTGGTATAATTAGTACCAAATCTAGAAATTATTCAATAATCAAAATGAAAAATCGTTTTTTCAGCACAAAGAAACAAAACAATTAGAAAAACCGTTTGATGCAACGTATTTTATGCTAAAAATAATTACTAAAATCACTTTGCCAATATAAATTAATTTCCTCTTAGGAAAAAAATATTTACTGTTAAATAAATATACTTCTTTTTTGCAGTGTGTTTTTTCATGCCAAAATAAAACAATAATTATTCTTATTAAGTTGGGAAGAAACAAAAGGCGAAATTTAATAAAATAAACATAAAAATAAATAATTACATAAAAGTAACAACATGATAATTAATAACATAAAAATAAGCAGATTGCCATTAAATCAATTTTCCTTATGATTAGAATTAGCTAAGTTCAAATGTAATTATTTGACTTGTCTCTCTAGTACTTTTCATGATCAAAATAAGAAAGACTACTTTTCATCAAAAGGAAAAAGAACAAAATGTGAGCATCAATGTGAAGAAATTTTGAGCATCGATGTGAGAAAAAATTGTTAAAAAACATTGTTTAAAATAAGGTTTTTTATGAATAAAATATAGATAACTTTAAATATAATTGACTTCTCTTTCTAGAAAATTTTCCAATATATAGGAAGTACAATACATGCTATATTATTTATGTTGGCTTTTGTTGGGATGTTTTTGCCTCAAAGAAAGGCGTTAACCATCCATTCAATTTCCTGACAGCTTTGGTCAGAGAAAAGTAGGTCTTTCATTGATGAAAGTGGCTCTTCCCAAGCCTACCTCAAGTTAAAGAACTAATTTCGTTTTCTTTTTCTCTTTCTCTATAAAAAATTTTGGTCTGCAAACCGTTTACCCCTGGGAAAGGGAAAATGTAACAACTCTATTCTAAGTTGTACTTCAACCATAGGGAGAATAAATGAAGCATACTCCACGTTATTACGATGATTTTTTTCTATTTTGTCACAATATTGATTTGCTATACGAGAAGTTTTCCAATAAATAAAATATTTTAGTTTAGAATTAAGTAGGACAAATATCCCTTATTTACATAAATATATAACTAGAGAAAAACATATAAATTTTATGGCCAAGTTATTTATAATAGCAATTTGCAAACTTATAATCAAAACTATAGTAAAAGAATTTTGTAGAAATATATTTAACATAATATTTTTGTACTTATATCTATATTTTTCTAATTTTTTTCTTCTTAAAATATATTCTAATTTTTATATAATTATTCAGTAGTATATAATCAAAACTTTTTAATCACTTAATAGTAATGATTAAATGTTTTTTCAATATTGAATGGCTATAATAATTAAATGTTTTAGCTGCATTATCCCAATGTGCATAATATATATATATATATATATATATATATATATATATATATATATATATATATATATATATATATATATATATATATATATATATATAACTTTTAAAAAAAATTTCGCAACAAATATTCATAAAAAACGACTGACATTTATTCTGTTCATTTCAATTAATTATATTTCTCAAGTTTCTTTTGAATTCCTTTATTATGCTACGCTTAAAATATCATAAAGGAAATTAAAATGAAGAATAAAAGAATTGTGTAGTTCATTTTTCCTTCCTCGCTTATTGTTATGATGTATTTGCATCAAATCAATATTTGTGGGTAGCATATTATAAAATGTCATATGAAATATTTTTATTAGCTTTGAATTAAAAATTTAAAAAATCATAATTTTTTTAACTAAGACTACACGAGTTTCAAAGAATATATTTTTAGATAATATTTCATATATTATAAAATTATGTTTACAATAACTAAAGGCATGCCAAGATTTACAAGCAAAATAAATTTATTCTAGCATTCAACAGGCATTTTAAAATTAAATAATTATTGTAAATTGATTAAATTTTAATATTCATTTTTGTGTGATGACTTGCTGAAAACCAAATTTTGAAAGCATTGTTTTATAAATATACTTCAAAATATAAAATTTTGATGAATATACTTTTTGTTGACATTATAGAATATGAACTTACCTTTTAAATAGCGTTAAATTTTAGTAAAAATTTCGATATGACTCTTTATAAGATATTGAAATCTTGAGAAAATATCGTATTTCACATGCCGAATATGTGAATTCTGTAAAAAGGATTGTTAAGACTAGGTTTTAAGATAATAATTTAGATAGACGTATTGAATTCTTTATTGCTTCAATATACATTTGAAAAATATACAAAGGAAAATTTATTCAAACTTAGAATAAGTGAAACCATTTTAATTAATTAATCATTTCGAAAGAAAATGAATTTCAAGCATTTCACACTGAATTAAATTTTTTATCGTTGTTGTTCACACGAGACTTAATTATGTGACATAAAACAATGTTTTGAATTAAAATTATTAAATATTTTTTAGTCGCAATCGCGACAGTCTATTGACATTGGAATAATTTTCTAAATCGCAATTTCCTTCCACTTGAAATTAAGGTACACATTTTCATTTGAAGGCTAAAGGAGTGAAAGATGATTTGATATACCTTCTAAGTATAATTAAGTACAAAAATAATTCTTGAAAACAACCTAGTTTGAATACTGAGAAATATTATTAATTTACTAATTAAGAAAAGAACAAAAATATTACAAAATTATGTACACATACATTTATAAAGAATTATAATTGTCTTAAAAAATTCGATTCTAAATTTCCAAAAATAAATTTACTCGTAGTAAATTTAAAAATAAATAAAATCCAAAAGTAATTTATATAAATTACTTTTGTAAATTTACTCGAATATTCCCAAAAATAAATTTACTCGTAGTAAATTTATATTATATTTACTGCAAGCCTTAGGTTATTTAAACCATAGGTAACTTAGTTTAATGCGATGGACTGATTTACCATCGTTAATATGAGTTTTCTTGATCTTTAAAGATATATATTGGTAAATGAATCATTATTACATCGGGTTTAAATTAAGAGTTCATGAAATCAATTCTAAAATATAAATTCCAGTATAGGAAAATATTCGGAAAATTTAAATTTAATGAAAGTATATAAGTATCTGTTGTGATTTTAAATGCATTTTTGATTCAAACGCAATATCATGTTTGAGTGCAAAAATTGACCACACAGAGAAAAAAATATCTTAAAAAACCAACTCTCAATAATTGGAATGGATCGCTCGTTTTGTAATTGACATTGAAAGTAAACATGTTATACGTTTACGTTATAATTTAAGTACTTCAAAAATTATGATTTTTAGAATTTCTTATTTTCAATAATTAATTTATCGCTATCAATAGTTTCTTATAATTCATTTAATTTGCTTAAAATACGTAGAAATATAAAATTTTACTGTATATATTTAAATAATTATATATTTATATATTTAAATAATGATTTAAAAGTTTAATATGATGAATTTTAGAATAACATTGAAAAGTCTATATGATATTGAAATATGATGCAATATGGCTGCTTATTAAACTTTTGAAGGAGAACAATTACAGGGAGGGATGCATATTTATATTAAAAGAATTATTATAAATTCAACCAAAGTGTGAACACAAATTATATCACGGTTTTAAGCTCTCGAAAATAAACAAGAGATTGCTAAATATTAGTTTTTTGATAACTTACTTTTGCATTATATGTCGATAAATTTTAAAACTTGAAAAAAGGAAGTATATATTAAAATTATGATTTAAAAGTGTTTGCAAAGTATGATTATTAGTATATACAGTTTAATTTTAAGAACTAAAATAACGTAATTGAAATAATGCTTTTTTATTATTTAACTACACTACCAGATATTTATTGTAGATGAAGGGGGAGGGAGAAAAAAATTGCATTGTGTCAAATGTGCTTAACGACGATTTTTCTTTTCTTGATTGTTACGAACATTATAATTAAATTAATAAAACAATTTGAAAGTAAATTTTAGAAAATGATTTAGAGAATTAAATTCTTTAAATAAATAATGTTTAACAACTATGTTGATGTATTTAAATATATAAAAAGGTAAATTTTTTTAGTAAAATGTTCTGAAAGGTTCTAAGTGTTAATATCATAGAAGGAGCAGTATATAGAATTTAATTTTTTAGAGTATGAATACATTTGAATTTTCTGAATGTAAATAATTAATTCAAATTCATTTAATAATATTCTGAAATCAATTATAAATTCTTTATATATAATTACTTTGATGCATTATTCTTCACGGTTAATAATTTAATTTAGTAGTTACATTTAGTGAATCTTAAGTTTCCAATTATTCTGAAGGAATTTTCAAATTATTTGACTTCGTATTTTAGTTAAAACACAATGAATTATAAATTATATTAACTCTATTGAAATTAAAAATGAAAAATTGTTTTTAAATATTTCAGTTAGAGTGAAAAAGTACAGGCTTCAATAAAAAACAAACACTTAAGCAATACAGTTATTTTCATTAAATTTATTACAATCTTACTTCACTAAAATGTTTTTATGCCGAATGTTTATAAATTAATAAACGCTATACATGTTTTAATATAAAGAAATACATTATTATTATTAAAAAAATTGAATTTCCTTATGTTATATTTAAAATAAGGATTTCACAAAAGTAAGAGTTACGAGTTAGATAAATAATAAAAACCTGAGTTATACTTTTGTTTTAAGTTCTTTAAGCGCATATTGCCTCTTACATCATAATGATAAGTTTCACTAAAGAGATGTTTAAAAAATTAAATTGAGCATATGGATAGACATAAGGAGAGAAATTTTACTAAACACATTTGTAATAAATTCTGTTTTTATATAAATGTGAAAGAACTTAATTCACAAATAAAATATGTATTTTTATATCTTTACAAACGCGTGAGTTATATGTTTGTTTATTTCTTGGAGTTGGACAGAGAGAGAAAGGAAATAGATAGAAATATAATTAAAATTAAGTTGATCTGCTTATTAAACACACACGCACGCATGCACGCACACACGCATGTACGCACGCACGCATGTACGCACGCACACACACGCACGCACACACACGCACGCACACACACACACGCACGCACACACACGCACGCACACGCACACACACGCACGCACACACACGCACGCACGCACGCACACACACACACACACACACACGCATATATATATATATAAAGAGAGAGAGAGAGAGACAGGGAGAGAGAGAAAGAGAGAGGGAGAGAGAGAGAGAGAGAGAGAATAAAAAGAGTGGTCCCCCATACTTTTAAGGCAATTTCATTACAAGTACTTACCTCCCAGTAAAATGACATAATTAGATACAGACACTCGTAAATCTTACAACTTGAGCATAATGTCAAAAGATAGATTAAAAAAAAGAACTATTAAGTACATAAATTTAAATATATAAAAATAAATTTCATAAAAATATGCGCATTAAAATGATGATTACATCATTTTCGTTAGTCTTCTCATTTTAGTGCTTTTAAACGCTAAAATGAACTCAGGAATAATCAAAGTGCTTTTTTTAAATTGATTGTTAGTCATTAATGTTCCATCAGTACTTAAGAGAGATGCAATTAAGTAGCAAATTTCATAAATGCTGACATTTTTTATAGTTAAAAGGCAGTATAAGTACCTTAAATTCTGACGGTACTTATACCTTCTTTTTATTTTCTCCAATTATACAAATGAGATTTTAAGAGTGCTTTACAAAGTATAAGAGTTATTTCAAATTTATTTTGGGAGTTTGAAGTGGTATTTGAAGTAGCTTTAGGTTGCTTTGAGAGTTGAGAATAAGTAGTTAACGAGGTTATAAGTATATTTGTAAATAGAATGTTAGAGTTTGAATAATTTTGTATTTGATTTGATTTTATAGTAATACCTTAATAGAGCCTAAATTGTTGTAAATTTTTTATTTCAATGTAAATGTTTGTGTATTTTTAATTATATGCTTTCATATTATGAATAAATGCATATATTTAGATTATTGTTTAAGTAATGCAAACAGTTTTCTTTTAAATTCATTTGTAGGGAAATTTTACTTAATGATTGCGTTATGTCTCCATGCTTAACTAGAACATCAATTTTGCTCCAACGATTATTGATTTTTACTCTATTTCAAAATAAAAATCAATAATCTTGAGTTTTTTAAAAAAGGAGTATAATTTGAATAAACTTAATGAAAATTGATATTTTTGTAGGGAAGATGTGTTATAAAATAATGAAATTGTCTGCAGATAAATTTAAATGCATCGTTTTGGCTCTTCTGAAAAAGAGTTTTCTAAAGATCGGAGCTTTTGGTAAACACTTGAATATAGTTTTAAACTGAATTGTTTTTGGACAGTAAAAATGCATATAAAAGGAAAAATCACATGTGTGTGGGGAAGAATCACATGTAAATGTGTTATCTATACTTGATATTCCTTAATAGGCGCCAAGAAACTAAAAATGCACTATCCCTCGTTTGATAATAAAGAAAATATTTGAGGTGATGACGGTATTATATACTGATAAATTTAAGAAATACTATTTCAGGATATTATATGCTTTCTAGTTAATTACAGAATCACTACCTAATCTACATAAAAAAATACTTAAATCTTGTAAAATGTTACTCCTTATTTAAATAATTCACCATTTAAAGCTTCTAACATTACTTTTTTATGATATTTTCTGATTTTTAAATGTCATATGCACTTATTATTTGGAAATATATTATTTGATATTGTAAAATATATTGGCTTATTTATGATTTCACAAAAACATTCTAAAATAAAATGAATAACAGAAAGCAAATTGAGGAAGTATTTACTTAATTATGAGTCATTGCAAAAAATAATAAAAATGCGCAAGACAAAGAAAGTATGTTTATTACGATGGTGTGCTGACTGCACATTATTATCCAACGAATGCAACATAAATTCTTCAAAAATTTAACGATCTAAGATTTTCAGATTCTTGGAAATCTTTGCAATATTTTGTTTAACTAATGAAATGGCTTTGTTAAAATTTGAACATTATCGCACTTGATAGTACCTGTATTTTGATATAAGTAATTTTGGGGATAAAAGAGTATTCGTTTAAAACAATATAGGTAGCCAGTCAGTTTTTTATGAAGATTAAATATTTTGGACAACATTGTTCTTGATTTCTGTATTTGTGTTTGTATAATCATATCATATTGTGCGAAAACAATTGAACTAAGCTCCTCGTTTTTGTGATAGATTTTGTAACCCGGGATTGCTGTGGTAAGGAGTGAATCTTTACCCATGAGCAATCTATTCCATAGTACCATTGAAACAAACCTCGTATTTATGGAAGACAAGGCATAGCCATATCAGACTTATCCTGTTCAGAAGCTACCGAAAATAAAGATATCACTCGAAAGAATGAACAGATAATTTCCCTGATATCAACTCCATACAACCTATGTGGGATATTTTGTTGAGACATAATTACATCCTCCGGTCAATTTCCAACAGCTGAACCAGATACTGTTTGAAGAAGAGGCACTCATATCATAAGAACTATTAGAGAATCTGGTGCTGAGTATAAAGAAAAGTATAAAGCAGAAACACAGAAAGAGGGAAGGCATATACCATATTAAAACAATTTGTTTATTGTTGCTTATTGTTCTTTCTCTTGGATAGAGAATCATGTATATATATATTAGAAGTTAAAAAAATCTATTTGGTTGATTCCTTACTGGATTCATTGTATTTATTTTTGCAGAACTATGTTTTCGTCATTATTTAAATAAAAATAGTCTCTTTCATAATCAAATTTGATGACTTTCAAATAATTTCTTGTAAAAATAAGAACAATCTGTTGCTAAGCGCCAAGTATAATTACCAAAAAAAAAAAAAAAAAAAACTCATAAATAATGTGAAAAATAAATAATTATTTTGAATAAGAATGATCTAAAATGTGTATACTTCACATTAAGGAAAGCACAAATTCAGACATGTTATTTCTTCTAACTGTTACTCAAAACGATTTCTTGATTTATATCAATTTTGTAAAGAAATATACAATTCTTCATACAAGGTTGCTTTTAGTTTAATCTCTAATAATGCAAAACATTTCAAATTCTAGTGAAGGATAAATATTTTCATTCTGTAACAATGTAAAAAATGTATTATGTACCTAAATTATATACATATAATTCACAGTAGATAAAAAATTATATGCATATAATTCAAATTATATATATATAATTGACAGTTTCGCACACGAATAAAAAATTGCATTCTGCTATTGCAATAGTTAAAATGTTTCACTAATATTTTAGGTTATTTGAAAGTGAAATTATGAAATCATGCAAATAAAAACTTTTAAAACAAGATTTTGAAAAAAAAAAAACAAATTAGGAAACTAAATAAAAATTCAGTTTCCTAATTTCATTGTTTTTCAAAAGTTGTGATTGCAAGTTAAAATGAAGTTAAAAATACGGAAAAATGAAAACATAATTTCTTGCATTTAATACTGTAAACATATAAATAAAATACATACTTTAGTACATCATTTCTATACCTATGGGCTAAAAAACAGATGTTTTTGTTTAGTTCTCATCTGAAATTAAAATAACAAGTTCTACGAGAAAACATTTAGATTAGGTAATATGCATGAAGCATCAATTTGATTATTCAAAAATTTATTCCTCTTAAAATAATATATTGGAGTTATATTTAAAAATTACGTATTTGAAAAGTGAATATAAACTTAAATATTTGTAAAAATAAATGATGTGTTTTCATTTCTTTAAATTACTTAATTTGAAAAAAATGATGAGTGATAATACGT
This sequence comes from Latrodectus hesperus, assembly GCA_037975125.1. NCBI lineage: Eukaryota > Metazoa > Arthropoda > Arachnida > Araneae > Theridiidae > Latrodectus > Latrodectus hesperus. The sequence goes on from CM075858.1 coordinate 55,254,353, forward strand.
TAGTAATCAAGTGACAAAATACTATATAAATTAATGCAAAAAATTTGATTAGGTTTTAGAATTAAGTTGATTATTTGTACGTGTCAGTTCTGAGCTATTTACATTTATATTGTTAGATAAGAATCAAAATAAAGATATTAATAGTTAAATTAATAAGCCAAAGTCAAAACATGAACAAGGATTTTAGATATAAGTTAAATTTTCTTTGAAACACTTTTCAAGCACAAATGTATGAACTTAAATTTTACACAAAAAATTCTGATTAAGAATTTTTTGTATAACATCATAAGTAAGGGGAATAACTCATTTAATCATATATATATATATATATATATATATATATATATATATATATATATATATATATATATATATATATATATATATATATATATATATATATATATATATACATATATATATATATATAAAGGTTTTTTAATATAAGAACAATTTTACTAACAATACTGTGTGTTTGATGCAGAAGTTTTTTAAATGAGACAACAAAAACAAATGAAATAAATATTCAACCATTTCGAGCAAATTTTTTATTACAATTTTTGTCTAAAATCCATATTGTCTAAATGGATATGGAATTTTACTTTTCTTTTATTTTTTGCACTAAAAGCAAACTTTAAAACTATTTACAAAGTATCATTAATTGAAGAATTATATTGTGCTATGTATGCCTTTTCTTCCTCTTCGCGACGGGCGGTGCATATATGCATTTCGTACGGACGAAAGTGAGGGACGGGCGGTGCATATATGCAATTCGTACGGATGAAAGTGAATGCCGGGCGGTGCATATATGCATTTTAAGCTGGAACAATTTTTAATAATCACTAGTTTGCACTATGTGTCCATTACATTTAAACTGATCGTAGTTTTAGTGTTCTGACCTTTATATTTTTCGTATTCCTGCTTTTTTTGGTGTTTTGATTATCAGCTGTGGGTGGGGGAGAGGAAATCTCAATGTAAACAAATACAGCTTGGCTCTTCAACTATCCACGTGATTTAAGCATTCTCGCTTCTGATGCTTTCTGAACACTTTTTTTATTTTGTTTTCGCTACTATTGGAAGTCTTTTAGGATTTTAGCGTCAGTTTCGTTACATATTTTACTGCTTTCGGTTTTATTTGCTCACTTTTCTTGTTATTTTGAAAATTCTCGACTCCTGATTATTATGGCGAGGATTATCTGGAAGGCATTTTCCTACCCTTAATTTGAACAAAAAGGGAGAAAAAAGTCGCAGAAAGTGCATTGTTTGCTCACAAACCGTGATGAATAAAAAAGAAAACAAAACAAACATTTTATACTTGCAAATCATGCAATGTCAGACTTTGTGTTTCTCCGTGATTTGAGATTTTCCATACTCAGTCTTCATTTTAAATTTTGTTATTTTTTCTTATAAATAGCCCTTGTATAGTTTTTATTAATTTGCAAATATGTTGAAGTGTTTTGTCAATTAAAATTTTGGAAAAACTAGAATTGCACTGTCGAAATTTATTTCTCAGAATAAACAACTTTTTTAGTATATATTTTCATATAAATCGAAGGAAAAACATTATAAAAGTCTAGTTTTAATTTTATAAGATAGATTATGTGATAATCTAAAAGGCTACCAAAAATCACGGCGATAGGACTTTAACTTTATTATTTACGAATTTTTTTCTAAAGTTATGCTTAGCGGAGAAAAACCCCCGTCCTGTAATATCATTCCTTTCACTTCAGTTTCGTCCTGAATGTGCGTCTTAAACAAAGGCGTCCTGAGAAGGTTAAATATATAAAACAGCATTTCGAATATTAAATGAATGCGTATGAATGAAATATTATCAAACAACTTTTCATTTGAAAACAAAATTTTATGAAAAGTAAAATTTATCCTGAGAATTTGAAGAAAATAATATAAAAATAACTTTAATAAAATGAAAATCTATCGCCTTATTTATAAATTTTCTGCATATAAATGTTCCCAGGTAATAAATTTATTTTTGATTCTCAATATGTTTACATAAGCAAATATGAATACTAATATTTGTAAATAAACTAAACATATCACTCTCTTTACGTTATACAAAAGTAAATATTTTTATAGGACTGCTTAACGTTTTGAAATATAATGAATATTTACGTAAATTCAATCTCCAATAAAATATAAAGTCCCATGTTGTAACGTATAAATTCAATCCTCAATAAATATATAATATGTTGAATACATAAATTATTAACTATTATGTCATTTTTGACAAGTTATTCCTTATGGGATAAGTAATTAATTTTGGTTAAGGAAAATAAATAACAGAATTTTTTTCAGATATTTATCCCTTCAGTTGATTTATATTTCACACTATTTTTTGCTAAAATTCACAGATTATTTGTCTGGAATAAACTAGGAATAAATTCATTTATAGTATAAAGAATATCTCCTAACAACGGCTGAATTTTTTAATAAACATTTCTTTAGATTATATGCTTAGAAGAGAAAATTTCTCAGTGGCATTTCTTTGAAGGCCTCATAACATGCAAATATTTTTTACGTAACAAATTCTGTATCTATTAAATCAAATTATTTAAAATTAAGAACATTCAAAATTATTGGTTAATATTCTTTTCGATTTTTTATCGAGGAAGTTTAAGAATATTAACTCAATATTGAGCTGATTTTGCACTCTAAAATACTTTTAGAGTGCAAAATCAGCTCAATATAGAATTAAAAATTTTTTAAACAAAATATATTGGAATAATTATTAAAAATAGACATACATTTTAAAATTATGAGATAAATATTATCAGAATTTTTAAATTAATCATATTCAGAATTATTTAAAACAATGCAAAATTATTTTTTGCATTGCTAAATCAATAAAGGATATAAGGAAAATAACATCAGCTTTTAATTTGTTAATTCATTTATTTGGTTCATACATACACATACATATATAAGTGTACATATATTTGAGGAATTTTCTAAAACTTTGTTACAATATTATTTTCCATAAAGTTATCTCATTCTCGAGTAAAATAAATGGACTAATTCATCTTAAAAAATTAATTATAGTATTATTCCTTTAAGATTACAGATCATGTTAGGATTAAAAACCCCTGTAAGTTAATGAGCGTTTAGTTACAACTTATTATAGCCAATAAATCAAACCTTGCATTAACTTTTACCAGTTAAAAGTTTATTTTTTACAATAGTTTCTATTTTATGTCTTCAAAGAAAAGAATAAAGTATAGGAATGGTGTCCAAACATTACTACACGCAAAACGGAAATTAAGAGGAATATTGTACCGAGACTTATAACAGTATTGATATTCAGAGTAATATTCTGTGTCGAAAATGTCACTGGAAGCTTTCGCGTGTTAAATGAGTAAATCTTACAAATCTCAAAATGCTGAGACATTTCAAACAATAGTTTATAATGATTGAAAGGTGTTTTAGGATAACTAGACACTTCGTAAATTGAACAAAGTTTTTTTTATCTTTAAAAACAGCAGCAGTTCATATCGATCGTTTTTACCGTGATTCTTTGTTTTTATAAAACCATTATTCGAACTAATTTTAACCTTTTTTTAAGTTGGAGGTAAAATGTTAAAATTCTTGTCATGGTAGAATAAGAAATATATAGCCAACAATATATCTGTAATGTATATGATTTTTATGTAAGTGAAATATTTAAATGCTGTTCATTTGTAATCACATAAATGAAATATATTGTGAAATATTATATTAAGTATAACTTTAAAAAAAATTTATTAAATAATCAATATACTATAAAGTTATTACTAATTATAAAATTAATATGTATTTAAATATAGTTTTATAAATTGAAATACATATTAATAGTTTAAAATACATATCAATAATTACATAACTATATAAAATTTGTATGCGATGGGAATAAAAGTTGTTTTGACAAATATTTTTTAAAATTATATCAGAAATTAACATTAGTACGAAGATTAAAATTGTGATTCTCAAGTAAAAAAAATTAAAATATTAAAAAATTATAAGACTAAAAAAAGCTTACAGAGATTAACATTTTAATTTCTCACAATATAAAGAAGCATGTGAATATCACAGCCCTGTGGTGAAAATGCAATTTGACTACAAGGTTATTGCGGAAAGTTTCAGTTTGTTCATGAAAACTGTTAAGGATGAGAAATAGATTTTTTCTGCATTTTCCGTGTTTATTTATCTGAGTATATATTAAGCTGAATCCTAGATTTTTTTCTTTTGCTAAATAAATATAGTCCACTATCCATAAAAAATCTCCTAAAAATAAAAATACAGTGAATATTTAAAGCTTTACAATGGACCCTCGAGTGTTACGCTATTCTTCACATTACGTCTAACATAATGCATTAAATTGAACAAGAAAATACTTAATTTATTATTTGTGTGTTGCACAACAAGTGAAAATAAAGTAGTAACTAAGTTTTAAAAATTGATACAGCATTCAAATGAACCGCATCCATGTTAAAAAAATGATGTACATATACCGAAAGACACATCAATTTCGAAGATAACCTACAAAATTTTTATCACAGGTAACAAATCAGCAAAAAGCATAATAATTTGTTTTTAGAAAATCACTTTCTTATCGACACACAGAAACGCTTATTCATAATGGATTGAAATTCTGATTTTGGATTTAGACTTAGGAATAGGGAAAAGGATATTCTATTCACGCATATTTCTCAGTTTATTGCATATTTCTTACTTTCCGATAACAAAATATAAAACCTTAAGATTCTTCAACAAATCAAAGAGCTCTTCAACGAGGTTTCTTAAGAGTGTGCTACTTCTGATCATTTTAAGTAAATCCAATTGATCATGTTTCCAATAATCTATGCTATGCTATCAGTAATGAATTATGACAGAACTGTTGATTTGGTTTACATATTTGCACTCATGCATTCGGAAGATACAAGGAGAAAAGTTTATTGACTGAGTTAATGCCATCAATAAAGGATGTTAAGCATACACGTCATATTTACCTGATATGCCTTCAGAAATACTACAATTATTTTACATGTTTCTCTTTTATAGCTGCAGTTCATGTTGTGCATCTATATTATATACTAAAATTTCTAAAAAATATTGTAATAAATTAAATTAATATTTACGATTACCTAATGAATATTCTTTAATAACAATTGAATGTAAATTTAAGGGGGAGAAAAAAACCATATACACATTATTTTATTTTATATATATATATATATATATATATATATATATATATATATATATATATATATATATATATATATATATATATATATATATATATATATACGCAGAGAGAGAGACGTTAATAAAATTAGAAGGGTATAAGGAGTAAAAATTCTTCAATAGTTGTATTCCTAAAGGAAGTTTGATTTTATAAGTGATTACTTTTATACAATCTAAATCATTTAAGAAATTTAAATTGTTATTTAAAATAAGTAGTATAAATTTTAGAGAGAACAATAATAAATTACATTAAGTTTAAAAATAACTAAATCTCATTCATTGCATTCCTTCATTTCTCAAAAAATATCACAGTTCTTCAATATTTTTCTAATTAAGAAAATGACATTTATTGAAGATTTAGAAAGAAAAAAATCTAAATATGTACATTTTCGTACAAGAGAAGTTCTATTGATTATATATGCATGTAGCACTTTATGATGCAGACGAAAATCGTAAAATGTAATCTCTATTAAAACTGAAGAGCCAAACACATTTGCTTAACGGCTATGTGCCAAAATTAGTCCTTGATAAAGTTTATAGTTAAGTTTTAACATTGAGGGGGTGGTTCTTTCTTCTGAAAACGTCAATACCCTACCAGCGGAGGGATTTATGAAATTTTAGACTAGACAATTTTGAGCCTAAATATGATTACTTTTTCTTTCATTTATCAAATTCTCGATTTGTCATCGATATCGGAGTAGCAATATGTCCCTATCCTTTTAATTTTACATTTGTTTATTTATCTGGGTATATCAATTATCAGTGATTAAGGTATTCATTTTATTCCATCAAATCATTATAATCTGTAAAATATTAAAAAATAAACATTTATTCCTTTCCCCAGATATACAACCATTCACTGAATCAAACATTGAGTAAACACTACTGCGATATATGGTGCTCGTTTTGAGATTATCTCTTTAATTAAAACTCTGAATTGTATTATTTTTTATCTGTTTCTTAATATACGTTGATACATATTTATTTATTTTAACATCACTACTTTTTATGCTTAGCATAACTTTTAGCTCCTTAAGAACTTTTTTGGTGTATCTATTTTAGTGACCACTAACTTATCTATGAATGCTTTTAAATATAACTTTTGCATTTGTAAGGATAAACTTGTTAACTTTAATAAAAGTCTTATTTTAATAATTAGAGCTTAACATATTTCCTAATTATTATTAAGATACAAATTATATAGAAATGGATATTTCATGTATGGTATATATAATGCATATTATGTAAAGCGTGTAATAAATCTATTACGCGTTTCTGTATTTTTATTATTATTTCGACTCATTTAATTTATTTTTATTAAATATTAGAAGACTCGATTATGTATTTTCATATTATGTAAAAAATATATACCACATGTTGCAATATTAAAATACACGACTCAAAATTTAATAAAATGGGAAGTTCTATTTTTTCTTGCTTATGTAAGCATAAATAAGACATACAATATGAAGGAGTGAGACGCCTTCTAGGCATTAAATTCTTTTGTTAGAAGAAAATGGACTCACAAGCTCTAAAATGTTATATAAAATTTAAATTTTTTCTTATTTTGTTGAATACAGAAATGATATAGGGATATCAAGATTTTAAATTTCAATGGTGAAATAGAAAAAGAGGAATCGAATATTAAATATTTCACATTTAAATCTTTGTTTACAGAAGTTCTTGAATTTTCTTAAAACTCTTCTGCAAAAATAAAAAGAATAAAATAAACATTGCTTAGAAAAATTTCTTTGACGGTAGTTTTAAAATATTTTAATAATGAATAGTTAAAAATGAAAATTATTCAAAAATAGAAACTAAACCTTTATAAATTAATATTTTATCCATTTCATTTAAAATTGAATGAGTTAGATGTGTATAATTAAAAAAATTCTTTGATGTTGATTTTTGGAAATTTTAATGTTAATTGATTATTAGTGAATAACAGTCGAATTTTAGACATTTAATACTCAAACCGAAATATTTAGAAGACCTCAAATTTTTTGATCCCTCATACAAAAACAATAGAAGAATATATTTTTATTTAATATGAATCTTTATGAATGAATTTTCAGAATTTTAAAGTTCGATGATTAAATTGGTAAATTTCTCATTCAGTAAATATTTAAAATGCAACCACTATTCAAATTTCTCTAAAAGTTTGAACCACACAAAGAATGATAACAACACAAATAATGAATATTTAATATCTGTTTGATATATATAATCCGTCGTATACTACAAAAAGTTATGAATACATGATTTTTAAATATTTATTTAAACTTATCTAATATTTTGCAAAACAATATTACAACTCAATGTTTTTACAAAATTATATCTTCCGATGAATATTTTAATATAATACAAAAAATTTAAATTTATTTATCTGATGCATTTTTCTTACATTATTCCTTAAAAATCAATTGGGACAGCAAATTTTGATGTAAAAATTTTATACAAAGTGTGGAATTAACAATGAATTTTAAAAAAATTGCGAAGCAACCTTATTAACTATATTGCTTCACACATATAAACTTCTAAGATGCTTCAAAACAAATCATTACTTAGATGCTTAAAAAATAAAAAAATTTGTGATAAAATGAATTGAAACAGCTGGTAGTTTTTAATTGTAAGATAATACTTACATGTTCTTTATCATAATCAATAATTTTTTGGGAGTATGAATTACACCCATGCTTTTGCATTTTATAACAATGAACCGTGTAAAAATTCAGTATTCGCAACATTAAGTGTAGGTGAATAACGTACCTAACACCAAAATCACACTGCTGTTAATATATATATATATATATATTATATATATATATATATATATATATATATATATATATATATATATATATATATATATATATATATACTGATATTTGACGAATACCAGGTTTGTTACATTTCTACTGCTCAAATAACCCATCTGTTAAAGGAAAATAGCATTTTAACCTAAATATTGATAAGAATTCTAATTTATCTTTAAATTAATCCAATTCTTAGAAATTAATACGTTTACTATTGATGACAGAAGTATATGTTCCAAAATTCGCAGTTTCTTTGAATGATTGGTTTAAAAATCTTTACAGCTTTTTTATAAAATTCATTTGTAATAAATAACTTTGTTTGGAACAAATACATTCTGCTGACATGCGATTTTGGGCCTGTTGGCATCTTCTGTTTTGCTGGCAATCCGAGTTTTTAATTTCCTAAAAATAAAAAGAGTACAGGAAATAATTAGAGAGACATTCAATATTATTATCCGTAATTTTCGACATTTTATTTTAATTAATAATTTTCTTTTTTTTGAAATATAATTAGAATAATAAAAATGAATTTTTTAACTTGGTCGAATGTATAATTTTTGAATTTGATTTTTTCCTCCTACATATCTTACATTTCAATTATCTTACATTTCATACTCCTACATTTCAATTATTTCTTTTATATTTAATTTATACACTTTTTCATGTTTTATAAGCAATTAAGATCCACAGTTTCATCTGATTTTGTTAAACCTTTAAGTTATCAGATAATAAGAATTTATTTAAAGATGAGTACACAAATATCACATTTATTTGTTTTTCAATATTAAACGAGATAAAAATGGGATCATTTTTTTGAAAAATTTGTCAACAAATATTAACCATGTACATATATTTAAATATGTTTGCTGATATTTTATCTTTCTTGTTTTGATTAATATTGGTATTTGATTAACAATACTTATTTTGATTAAAAACAGATTCCTTATGAGGAAAGACCTGAATGCTGCAACAAGTAAATTTATTTTTCAAAAACTATTTCAGTTTATAACTTTATTTTAATCAATTAATTTTAAAAAATATTTTTTGTATTCCTATTGGTGAAAAAAATCAAGTTAGTGTGTTTGACATGGTGTTCCCGTTGTTGTCATTCGCTCTCATTATCGGAAGGTAATGAACTCGAATCTCGACGCAGCAGAAGACCCATCGTGTTCACTAATGATGGCTGGGGTACTTAAAGTATGTCATGGTCGAAATGTCTTCAATGGGAAATGATACGTCTAATAATCTTTTGTTTGATCCCTGCTTCTAAATTACTCAGTTCCGGGGCTTCGACGGCAAACGTACTGTGTGTCCCCGGTTGGTGCCATCATTTTCACCTCTTGTAGTTATAAAAGTTAAAAGCTGGAAATGCTAGTCTTTGGGCATTGTATATATATATATATATATATATATATATATATATATATATATATATATATATATATATATATATCGAATCTTGTTAGTATTCAGCCTAAACCTTGTTTCACCAGATAAGTTCTTGTGAAATTTAATCACCATCAGAAACCATCAGAACTCATTAAACCGACAAGACCTTCAAAGAAGGTGTAAGATGAAAATTTCTGGGATAATTCTCAGAAAATCTTAACACTTATAAAGGCGTTCGACACATGATGTGTGATTCTCTATCTTGATTTCTTTTTAATATCGCAGTTGAGATGGTCATTCGAGATTCGAATATCAATAATGTTAAGAATATGTTTTTCAGATCACTACAATTTCTTTCATATCGGGATGATATTGATACAATTGCTCAACTATTTCTATTTTTGTAAGAAGCATTTCTTGCTCTTCTGTTGGATTCGAGACGAATGGGCTTAGTAATTAATGAAGATAAGGCAAAATACTTTCTCTTGTCTGGAAGCAGGCTTACAGACCCTTATCTTGAAATTTTCTTATGTACATAAGTGTTTTGCTTTCTTAGTTACAGTTATTGCTACAAAGAGAATATTTATTGAAATAAAAAAAGCATCTGTTTTTGGGAAACAAAGTCTCTTTTTACCTAAGAAGATTCTTTAAATCTAGATTTCTTTTTAGAAATACAAAGTTTTTAATTTACAAACCTCTTGTAAGACTTGTCTTCGCTTCTGAGGCCTGAACTATGAATAAATTGGAGGAAAATATTCTATTTGCAAGGAAAATTTTGAGGAGTATTCTTGATGAAGTTAAGAGGTGTAATAGTTGGAGAAGGAGATTTAATTCAGAATTATGTAAGATTTATATGATTAACAATATCACATTACTTATATAACTAAATAAAATGAACTGAATGGATCATGTGCTTTGAATGCATGATAACAACATTATGATAAACGTTACGCACTTTAGGTCAGCTAGAATTAAAATGTAGGGAAGGTAATTTATTGATATTAATTAATATATTTATATTTTAAAAATCCGTGCTTTGTTGAAAGTATATTTAGGAGATTTAAATAAGGAATTGTTTTAAAAAATTCTCATTAAATTATTTTTTAAATAACTTATTATATAACTTTGCAATAAATGTTTAAAGTCGTGAAAGTTATTTCCTTCCAACAATAACTTTTGATTGTATTATCAAAAATGTATTTGTTTTTTATCATACAGGATTGATATTTTTCTGTATTTGTCATATTAAATCTAGAAAGAAAAGAGAAACCATTACCTATCATAGTTTTCCTCTAATCTCTGTGCGTTTACACATAAATGACATTCTTAAGAGGGAAAAAATCGATCAACTTCATTCTTGAAGTTATCAGATTTGTTAAAAAATGTTATGTATTTTAAAAATGATTAATGTATCATAAGGATTAACTTTATAATTGATTCAAATCAACAGTATTTATGATTTAAATTAATTACTAATGATGTTATCAAAATTTCAAAATAAAATACTCTATATTTTAAGTCAGCAAAAGTTCAACGTCCTGATAAAAATTTAATATATTTCTGAGACTTGATTGTCATAGTTTAGAAGCAAAATTGTTGTTTTAAAATGATTTAAAATTTTAAATTGTGTGAAACATGAAATAAGAACTGCAGTCTTGAATCATTTTAAACTTGCTTATAGACATCAAGATTTAAGCATTTTGCCATTTTTCTCGAAATAAAAATTTATGATATCTTCATTTTATTTGTTCAAAATTGTGTGATTGTGATCTTTATTTTCTCAGATCAAAATTTCATACTTTTATGTTTCAACAAACAATTATTTATTAATTTGCATAATTTTCTCTAATAATTTTTCGGATGCAACAAGCTTATATTTAAAAATTTGATTTTACAATTTTACTTATTTTCTAATGAGTAAATGAGAAATACACGTTTACTAGTTATTTTTATCTAATTTTATATTTATATTCAAGATATAAAAAATTTTATAGCATGATCTTTCTACATGTTTTCAAAAATACAAATATCAAATTTTAAAAATAATTATAATTCCCCTTCCAAAAATGCACATTTTTCACAATATTAACGCACAGTAGTTATTCTGTTATTTTCTCGAAGGAAAGGCGTTAACCAGCCATTCAATTTTCCGACGGCTTTTGGTAGAACACAAGTAGGTCTTTCATTCTGAAAAGTACTTTTTCTCCTTTCTCAGTTTATTTCACAGAACGAAGCTAAGTTAAAAGAATTTTTTTCATACAGTTTTTCTTACAATAAGAAATTCTGGTCTGTAAATTGTTTTCCTCTGGGGAAAGAAAAAATTATACAGTAGTGTTGCCAACTCTCATTCGACTTTCGGGAAGAAAAACGAACTATAATTCTAAATTATAATTGATGACTTCGTTCCATTTCTGAATGGTGTATTCCTGATATACAAGAATACATTGGCTTGAAAATATCCCATTTTTCTTGCTTAATTGAATAGATAAGATATTTCAAAATCTCTTACAATCATTTATCATATTAGTAATGTTAAAATTATTCATTTATGCATGTAGTAACATGTGTTATAATTTCAAGTTTTTTTTATAAATTGTGGTATTGTCTTTAAAAATACTGTGTTGCACTGCATTTCAAGTATGCGTTTAAATTCGTAATTTTTCTACATTATATTCCTACAGTTTTTTTATTTTTTCAGTGATGTAAATTAACTATTGTCATCTCTATTTTGGGAAAATATTCGAAGTAGTTTTGTCTTTGAATAAAAAATCACGTAATTCAAAAACAAAGATTTTATAATTATTTTTATATAATGATTTATTAATCAACACAAATGTTTAAAGATAAATTAATGTTTAACATTAGAGTTTTAAGATGAAAAACTTGAAAGATCAAAGAATATAATTAAATAGCACGGAAAATAGCTGTCAAAATTTGTATAACTTCCAGTACTAGTTAAATTTAAATCATCTTCGTATAATGAATAAAGAATAAGGGAAGTAAGATTAACATATAAGTGAGCAAGAGTTGACTAATTAAGACAAAAATTATGCGAAGAGTTTTGATAAACTTCCATGAATAATAATTAGAAAATACAGGAGAAACTTTGAATAGTTTTAACATTATTATTTCAAAATTTTACACTAATATAAATATCTTTTTTGAAATTTTAAACAAAGCCGAATTGTACATTGGTTGTACATGTAAGGACAATAATGCAAGATAACATTTAAAATTTTCATATTTTGCAGGAATTTTTATTACATGAGAAAATATAACTTCCTCTTGTATTTGAAGGTATTAGAGTTTTAAGAGATGAATAACTTAATATTTATTTTTAAAAAAATTACTAAGAAATGGTTCTATGTGATTCACACATTATATTTTTAAAATTGATTTTATCAGTGATGATCAAATCATTAGACGACATCGAATTTGAATTGCTTTCAGATGTAAGAGCATGGAATATTATATTTTGATTTATCTTTAATAATGAAAATTGTAAAAGTTATTTACACTTTAATTTAAATTAAATAATTATGCAGAATAATCTAACATTTCATTTCAGTCTCTGAATGTTAACATTAAAAATATTGGAATAAAATACATGAGTTTCTCTTGTATGCATTGGGGAAAAGTCAAAGCATAATATTTAAAAATGTCTCAAATAAACCAAGTTCCAAAATAAGAAAGTAATAAATTGTATAATAAAAATGTTAGAGAGAGAGAGAGTTGAAAGATTCTATTTCCTTTAATCTCTGATTATCTAATTAAAATTTCACAATTCGCTGAGGAGAAAATCATTGGGGGAGTTTGTATTTAATTCTGTATCAGTATTTCTCATCTTGATTTAATGTAGCTATTAAAAATTCAGTCTTTGATTTGAAGAATAATGATCTATTTTAATTAAGTTATTTTAATGCTTACCGCCAACAAAATATGCAGATATAAGTAGTTGATTTTTATCAAACATTATATTTCTCTGATATAGAAAGTTGCAAATAGGATACTTAATTTTGCTGAAGATTGCTTGTGATTTTGAATGCCACCTCCAACATGGGTATTTATAGTGGATTGAAATCCAATTTAAACTAAGGATTCCGGGATAATTAACTGTAATGTGAAAAATATGTTCATTGAGTGAGAAATGAAGCTGTCGAAGATTAAAGTTAATTTGTCCTGTTAACATGATAAATGTTTCGAGGATCCAAGTTTTGATGTTTCTGACTCACTTCAACAAGAAAGGTATCCTGTTTGAAAAATCTGAGAGGACCGACATTTTTCGCTTTCAAAAATATCCAAAATTTACAGAAATTTTATGCTACCATATACTATCAAAACATATATTTCTACTCATAAGAAAACCGATAAAGCTTATTATATTTTAATATTTACAATGCGAATTAAAAAATGTGATTTATAAGCAGTTGTTTCCATTACTTTGAAATCAAACTAAATTTATAACTGAATATATTTCAGTCTAAATCCCAATCCACTTTAGTAATCTATGTAAAAATTGCTGTAAGAAATTTGTGTTTTCAATGCAGTTTTAAGCAAAATTACAAAGAATATTAGTAACGCTCCAGCTCCATATATTATTCAAAATTCATTTTACTAAATACTGATTTGTTATAAAATTTAAAAAAATTTTAAGTTCTGTTTTGTATAAAGGCTTCAAATTTATCTAAAGCACTTAAAATATATCATATATTAAATTATCTGAAAAATAATATGAAAAATACAGATTTTGAAATAAATTCCGATAGAACATGAGATTTTGTAAGGAAATTATTATGTGTTAGAACTTATTGCTTAAAATAGAGTTCAAATAATTGTAAGAATTTGTTTAAGTATTTGCTTGAAACTATTGATTAAATAAATTCAATAAAAAGTTTTCTGAATTACATTCCCTTTAATTAGCATTTTCATTTCAATTCACTTGAGGTTTGGAATTATCTTTCACAATTTCAATGAACTAAAGTGACTTTTTAATTTACTTTCGTCACATTAAGTTTCGTCATTACTCAGAACAGGTGTAATTAAGTAGGGGATTTTGTAACACAACTTGCATTTACTGCAGCCAAAATAATTATACCTAAACCGCCATTTTATTTTTATTCAATTACACATATGAGCTTTTGAGGAATCTTGGCAAAAATAAAAATGATCATTTGAATTTACTTTTAGAAGTTCTCTCAACAGCGTTCTCAATTACTTACTGTTTCAGAGGTTCGTAAATACGTAAATTATTTAAAAAATATTTGAATTTCTAGCTTTATAATTAAATATTAGAAAGAAAGAGAGCAATGTTTGAACAATTTTATAAGCTGAATTACCCTATAAAATTTGTATAAGAAGGTAATATATTTAAATATGTGATTATGTAAATGTTCGCATTCTTTTTAACCACCAAATTTTGTTTTGGGTTGAATTAAGTAAGTTTGAGCAGAATGAAATTTTTATATGATGTTGGCTTTAGGCTAATTTAAATGATATTAAAATATTTCATGAAATTTTAATTTCAGCTCTTATAATTTGTTTAAATTGCCAAAAATATTTACTTGAGTTTCTTGTAAGGTTACTTATGCACCCATATACACAATATCAAGAACTCTTGTCTTCTTAAGAATCGACACAAGTGGTTCTTCTCATATTTCTAATTGTTATAAAAGAGTAAATGCTACAAACAGGGAAAGAATATGTATGATATCGAACAGGCTCTGTTTTAACATCATTATAAATTAATTTTATTTAGAAATTATTTTTTTCATTAAGAATATTTTATTTGAGCCGACTGATTGGCTGAGTGATTGACTCCTGAGCTGTTGGTCCCGGGTTCGAATCCCGGTTTGGGAATGGATGTTTCTTTCCTTCTCTGTCCTTTCTTCAGTGATGTTTTATGAATGTGGCCCGCCCTATAAACGGGTTTGTGGTGGTAAGGCGTGGGTAACGCTGCTTGCCTCCGTTCACAGGTGCCCACTGGAAAACAACAAATGAGTAGCAGTCTCTGCCCTTGTTGTGGCATAGGGTTCAATCCTCTTGTGCTCGCCATTGGAAAAAAATTTTTTTATTTGATTTCAGAAATTGCTTTAACCTATAGCATCACGAACGTGGTTTTAGATTTCTCAATACACCACCAATATAAAATGCATTGAAATTGGGATAAATAGTTCCAATTTTAATATTAAAAAACTTTTTAATAAAAATTTAGCTTATATCGTGTGACTTAAAACATCATTTTAAATTAAAATAAGGAATTAATAAACATATCGTCAAGATACCTAATGTTTTAAAAAATAAATATCGCTTAAAAACGTTAAATTCCATTATTTTTCCCGAAGTACACATTTTCTGTCGGAAGACACAGCCATCGTAATTTGACAAGTATGTTTTGCTAGCAAGTATGAAAACTAAGTAATGCTTAAGTGATAGTTCAGAAGCTAAGAGCTTCAAAATTTAATTTTTAAATATTTTTGTGAGCTTTTTTATCTTTTTTTCAAACTAAATGAAAACGTAAAATTTTTATTTGTGTTCTTAAAAATCAGTTATAAATCCCTTTTCCAAAATTTTACTAGATAATAGTTTTAGACACACAACTTTTGAAATCATGGTCTTTCATTTTTTTTCAAAACTTCTATAAAAGAGAGAAATACAGATTTAACTTAAAGGGAAATTATTTTATACAATTGTTGGTAGTATGTGCATTCTAATTAAAAACTTACTCAAATTTTGGTAACATTTAAAATATTAATTTTATGTCGTGGATTCAGAGTCTTGTCTTTCTCTCCTTAACATTGGAACGTCAATTGCTTTGGTCAGAAAATTTATCGACGTATGTTTAAATGCGATTATGCACTATAAAGCATGATGCAATTATTGCCTTTAAGTGGAAGCCTGGAAATTAAAAATCCTGTCTCGTTAATTGAAAAAATTAATTTTTTTATCTTGTTTAGTGTATAAAGACACTGACTTTTTATCAATGGATACTTTGCCAACATGTATCTAAAGAAAAGAATACGTAAAATTTGTTGATTCTTTTTTCACCATGAGCAATAATCATGTGGTTGAAGAAAAAGCAATTGAATGTATCACGAGTCAAATATTTTTGGCTCGAGCTGCATATTTATGATGCAGCTATTAGTTTCTGTAATAAGAATCGCGGTTAAATGGCATCCAATTTTTAGACATCAAACGTTCCCCTCCTTTAAAAATGAATGGTAAATTACACAGTGCTGTTTTATGTGATCTGATAATAATAAAAGTAAAATGACTATCTCATTTAAACATAATAATTATCAATTAAAACAAAGTCAGTTAGGTATATATCACATTTATATACCTAACTAACTTTGTATTGTTTGTTTATTATTACGTAAAATTCTTTTTTTTTTTGAGAGGTGATTAAAGTAGTATGTATGTATATTTTTCCAACATTTAAATTTGGAACGCATTAAATTAAGATTTCGAGAAATTTTACATTAAGTATAGCAAAAATATCAATAAAGCACTTAATGAAAGAAGAGTGAATGTAGTTGCACCAGCATACTTACATATACTTATCTTAGAGTTGGGTTCTCCACTTAGCTATAATAAATTGGATTGTAATCTTCAAAATGTAAAATCAGAGATTAAGCTGAAGAATCTTGCATGTTTTACAAACCAAGCGGTATTTTATTTAAAAAAAGAATGAATATTTCTATGTGAAAGCCAAATACTCATCTGTGGCTTATGTGGATGAGAGTATTTGAGCTTTTGAATCAAAATGTGCATTATTTCCTATAATTCAGTGAATAAGATGTGTTAAAATAAACTAATGACAAATTACACAAGTAAGCACAAACATTAAATATAGAATATATTTAAATGCCTTATTTTGTATAGATGATAAAAATAAGGTGAATAAAAATTCTGGATATGTGTCTGATGTAAGAAAAAATATGCACATTTTTAATGTGTATGTTTCCATTAAAAAATCTTTCAACTCTAGGATGAGAAATAAATACTTAGGCATTAAACGGGCATGCCAAATGCACAGATGACTAATCTAAAGTGTATTTTTGACTAAAAAAAGAGGTATTGCGAATTGTGCTTGGTGATTTTTGGTATCAATTTTTCATAGCTGCAAGTGGAAAAACTATAGGAATAAGGTATAAAATATTTATTAAAAAATATGCTACTTAATGCACCTCATATCTCTATACTTTAATATACTTAAAAAACAAACATGGAATATTTTTATCTGAAGTTATTGTATGATCCCATATTGTAGTAATAACCATACAATAAAACAATCATTCATGTTAATTTGCTGTTGTTGTCTTGCGACAAGTGCAAAAAGAAAAAAAAGAAGAAAAGTTAAAAAAAGACAAATCATATAGGACAAAGGACATGGAGCTCTGCCCTGGCCATATTTTCAACCTTTTCCGTATAAAGGGTGTCATGACAGCATTTAGGGTCGATGATGAAGACGGTCGAGGCAACAGAGATGCAGTTGAAGAGATGTTTCGGTGAAGTGCCTGAATTCCTGTGCAGTGCCTGAATTCTGCGTAGGTTCTGGATCCATCGGGTATGATTTTCATACCCCTCATGTGACTAGTCCGCATTCTGCTGATGGTAGAGGTGATACTACGGTCAAGATTAAGCTCCGGTAGGCACTATTTTTTCCGTAATCACCCGCAGAGCTGACACCTTGCGACGGCGTTTTGCACTTGTCATAAAGGAGATTGCCATTGCCTCGGGAGGTAGGACTTCTGCCTGTTGGTCCAAGCGGAAGATATTTTATTTCCCTTCTACCACCCACTGGAAGATCAGTGGAGGCGTTCCCCTATCCGTCACGTTGTGGACGCGCTCTCTAAGGGTTACATTACGTTAATTTAAAAGTTGTTACTGTAAAACCATAAAGGTAAACTGATATTTTATAGATTTTTGAAGTGTATGTATAATTGGCTTATAAGTAAAAAATAAAATATACATTTCATAAGTCTCAGGATGTGCATTTTATATGGTAACATTAACCACAGAACAATTGAAAGATTTGGAATATGAAAATTTAATAATATTTGATTATACTGTAAAGCACAATATAAGAAATTCGCTGTCGTGAAGACATGCAAAATTACATGATCTATTGGTGTTAATCTAGTGATTAAATATATTACATGTACAGTACCAACACTTAAGTCAATCAATTAGAGTAATTAAATTTAATTTTTTATACTTTTTATACACTGCTTAAAATAATAAAAGGATATTGTAAGTCTTTTATAAAATAACGGAATAAGTAAACATTTTATGCATAAAATGGAATTAAGAGATGAGAGACTGCTTTTTGTGCCTAGGAACAAAATGGTTATGCACAAATTGTGTTTTTTTTTCCTTTCGCACTGAAATGCTCAATAAAATGCATTCAAAATACAAATAATAGTATTATCGCTTACGTACAAGATAATGAAAGACTAGTTGTGCAAAAATAAATGTGATGGATATAGTAATGAATCATAATTATTTATTATTATTGAGCACAGTATCATTAAACATGATTGTCTGCTTAAGAGGAAGAACAGCAATCGTATATTATTTTGTAAGGGATTTATTTCTCATTTGCAACAACGGTTGCTACACGCTATTTTTCATATATTGAGAAGCAGATGTTTCAAAAGTTACTGTGTGAAAAAATGAAACACATATATTCCTAAATCTGAATATGTTTAATTTTTTGGTCGTTATACTGAGGATGAAATCGTGCCATATGCTATCTCCAAAAAGCATCCCACACATGCTCCACGATATTTAATTACGGATTACGTTAGCTAATCCATTTGAGTGATGTTTTCCTTTTCCAGTGGATGCGAGATAGCAGAAGTCCGGTGCAGCTGGGCATGGTCATCCATAAAAATAAAATGTACCCTAATGGTACCTCGGAATAGAAGCATATGAGGAACACCTTAAAGTAAGGATCTTAGATTACAGAACTTTTGTCAAAGAATGGAGCTCAGTCCCCTTATTTGGCATAATGCTTCACTAGATAACTCAAGGATCACCTCGTCTATCTCTTTTCCGTGATTTGTTGGAATAAAAGCATGTCCAGAGCTCTCCCAAATCATCAGGCATTTAGAACTGCTGGCGGCACTGAAATGACTTTCATCCACACAGATCCTACAATACCATTGAAGAGATGTCCATTGTTTGAGCTTCTTACGTCACTCTAAATGATTGCGCTTTCAAAGGAATGTAGTTCAAGACGATGAGTAAATATACCACTTTTGTGAAGTTAACATATTTTTGTACACAGGTGCTAAGCAATGACGCTTACTGAGTGGTGGTGTAGTTTTTTCGCCAGAAGAACGATGTATCTATCATCCATTACAGTTGCTTTCTTGGACTAACTACGAGCAATTTTTTAACAGCTATACCTTCATTTTGGAAGTCTTTCAAAGCACACCAAACGGCACTCACGTTGACTCAGAATTCTTCAGTAACACAAATTACATTGTTAGCTTTAAATTTTTCGAATATCATTCGTGTAAAAACGTCGATGTGATTTCTTCCAATTAAATTTCACGAAGGAACTTATAGTCATTTGTAGCAATATTTTTTTGTGTCTGTGACCTTATTTTTATTGTAATCTTCATCTTAACTCATGTGTTTTGAAGGTTCAATTCATCGATCCTGATTTAACCTTTCTACTGATTTGTGTGTTCAATGCACTAATCACAAAAAACATTTTTTATCAGTTTCATGGCTATCGACATAAGAATTTCACTGTGTTGCTTAAGTTTTGTATAACAGTTATGTGATAAATTGCACTTTAATCATATTTTGTAAATAGCCCGTAATGAAATTAATTCAAGATCCCATTTCGAAGTCTCATTGATGGCTGATAAAAAATTTAAAAATTAATCACCACTGACAAAAGATAATGTCATAAAATATTTATATTATATTAATGTCAGTTTTTTTTACTGCATTACTGTTTTAATACATTTTAGATTGATTTTAAGCAAAAATCTAGATAAACCTTAATTTTTCATAATATTAGTCTTTTAAACACACACACACACACACACACACACACACACACACACACACACACACACACACACACACACACACACACACACACACACACACACACACACACACACATCACACACACACACACACATACACACACACACACACACATATATATATATATATGGGTTTGCGTAACTCGAATTTACAGTAGATATAAATTTTGGGTCATTAACTTTTAGCTTGGATAATTGGCTAATTAATTGGGGTTGAAAATTTTTGGCGAGATTTTTTGTATTCAGAAACAGATGCCAATTATTAATTAACTAAGCACTTTTTATTTATTAACTTTTTATGAAAAAATAATATGTTGTCAAAAAATTCTGGTATGTAACCAGTTTTAGTAGTATTTAACTCTGGATAAACAGAGTTTGAATTTAATAGATGGCTGCATGAAGTCTTCAGAAAAATTTTTGTATAAAAGTAGCCTAAAAATTTGAAAGAGCTGTGTTTATTAAAACAGTTGAAAGAATTCCTGAAAAACATGCTGAAAAATTATGATCCGGATTGTCCTGGTTAAATATTATTTGATGTACACTGTTTTATCTTTAGATTGAGCATAAAGCAGATTTATGAGCGTTTAAAATATAACGCACGTACTTGTTTATTTTTTGATTCATTGACAAGAAGAAAATAATTGATTATTGGATATTTTAAAATTTTTTATAATTATTTTGCTTTGATTTTTCTAGTTTTTTCTATAGTTAGTTTAAACTATTTTAAAATTAAATTTCAGTATTTTAATTTAGTTTTAATATAAAACTTTTTAACACAAATTCTCATATTTATATGTTAAAATTCATAAATTTATGTAAGACTCTTTACTTTTAGAAGCAATGCATTAAAATTTACATTTTATAAATAAAACTTTGATTTTTAATAAACCTTTCATAATAGCAACAAGCAATAAAATGCATTCTGTTAAAAATTGCCAAGTTAATAAGAAATCAAATTAAACTAAATTTGTTATAAAAATGTTTAATAAATTAAAAAAAATATTTCACACACCCAGGTATTAACTATTACGCAATTCAAACGCACAAATATGGAGAAAAATTTGTATGTTTAGTACAAATAAACTGAGTAATAATTCATCCACTAAAATGATATATATTATAAACGTATTAACTGACATTGAATCACAATGGTTATAGGAACAATAAGAAAATTGATTCTTTCGAAACTTGTTTTAATTTCAGTTCTTCTTGTAAATGTAAATCATTTAAAATCATAAAGTCTGTAAATTTTCTTTTAATCAAAATACCATTACAGAAGACTATTTTTGCTAATATCAAGCAACTGAAGCAGACATTTGTTTTCAAAAATTTATCGTAAGCCCGAAATATATTATCTCACAAGACTGAATTATTTCATAATATATCCAATATTTTTATATATTTGTCCGGATATAAAAGCTATATATTTTATTATCAATCATAATTTGTAATGAACAATGTTTAATACATCATATATATCAATCACTGTTCTATTTATATGAAAACAATAATCTTATCTCCACAAATATGTTCTGTTCATTTTAAGATACCTGCATACATTCTTTAAAATAAAGAATGATACATCAATAAAATCATTTTATATAAATACCTTAATTAAATAGAATAATTTAAATTATATTTTAAAATAATTTAGTCTTTTTTGAAGGCAGAAATATAACAGTTAAATAGCACTCGAAATCTAACTTGTCTTTAAAGTTTACATTTAAAGGATACGAAAGAGACAAATCAAATTTGTATGATGTTGCTGTCAGACATTCATATTGACAAATCAAATATTTTTATCAATACTAATGAAATATGGGAAAATTACAGCCATTCTTGGAACATTTAATTAATAGCATAACTTAACTATAAATCAATTCAAATCCCATGCCCTGTAGACAGGAATTCAAAAGATAATGATAAGGAATAGTTTGAACAGAATATTTGATTTCTTCAACAGATGGACAGATTTATTTTAAATTGGAGTCACAGAGTTAAAATTAAATGAATTTCAATAATTAATATTAATGATTTATAGTTTACCAATAATGAAGTAAGACTAAATTAAATTAAAAATTTTGGACAAATTTTAAGTTGTCATGTTTTTTGTTTAACTCTGCAGGATGCCATCGTTCGAGAGACCTAATTTTTATGAATGTTACTTTTTTCTACGCTTATTATAATTTACGGACCATAAAAAAGAGACTTTTTGAAAAAATATGGTATCTCGTGTTCATACAGGCCAGAACAATTTTCTCTGGAAACTATTTTACAGAATTGTAAAAGAAAAGGAGTAATAATATACAAAGTTTTTTCCCTATATATGTGCACTCCAATATATGTACAATACAGAGAAGAAAAAAGAAACACTCAGCTTTGATTTTTCAAGAGAAACTGGGACTCCAAAGAATGAGGATCAAACACAATAATGTAGAGAACCCTCTATCATATTCATTGGGAAGCTCTTAAATAAATCTCTTAGTAATTATCAATAAATAAAGACAGGTTATTATTTTCTTCCCAAATGTGTAATCACAGAAAATGAAGGAATTAAAGTTTGTCCCTCTTTTCGGCAATTAAATTTAACATCTACCTCAATATTTAGTGCAGTTCATATTCTCCATTAAATTGTATCTTCAGATAGAATTGGATCACATGAAGCAAAATTAACAAATATCCATCAAAAAAAGAAGAAAACCAATCTAGAAGTTGAATATAGTTTCAAAGAAAACATCGTCTAAAAACGTATAAATAATAAAGTGAAAAGATTAATTTATATGAATGCAGATTAGTTTGTCTATCACGCAATGGTCATTTTTTGGATAGGAGAGCTAATTAGATTGAAAACTACTGTTCAAAGAGGATATCTATACAATACAATTGTCCAAGGCCTGAGTGAGATTCGAATCCATAAACTGTTGTGAACCCCCAGCAAGAGAGCTATCCATTCGATATTCATAACAATAATACACATACGAAAATATACATTTCTTTAACAAACAGATTATTTTTCCATCTATCTATCTGATATATATATATATATATATATATATATATATATATATATATATATATATATTATTTATGCATTATTTCATGATTAATGATGTAATTCCGTATTATGTTCTAAACTTTTTGCATAACATATAAAGCATTAAATGATGAAAATATTTCTCTAACCTTTCTAATATATTTAATACGGAAAAATATTAAAGAAAAATCTTTTTCTTTTGTGTGCATATTTAACCATGAATGATGCATTCAATATTTTAATCAAAGGAAAAAAATCTTACAGGGATCGATTTTTAAATGACATAAAGGTCTTCTAAGGCTTTGTAAGGAAAGTTAAAATAAAATCATTTTTCTCTTTTATTTAAACGGAAGAAGAGCAAAGGAAATTGAAGTTTAAACAGCCAAATGGTGAAATATTAAATTTTTTTATTCCATCCTCCCACCTTATAATTTTTGAATAAAATCTGAAAAGTTTTGTATTTTAAACTGTAATATTTACCGGAAAAAGAAATATATTCTCTGCTTATTCTGATTATTAAATGAATATATTTAGCTATGTAAAAATGATGCAAGTTACTTAAAAAGTTAAAAAATTTGAATACAATATAAATTTAGCCACTAAAGGGTTAAACCACATTAGAAACAAAACTTTCTTTATCAAACGAGAAGTGAAAGGATTGGTATGACATATGTATTCAAACATTTTCCATATTATTTATGAAATAATACTTAAAATTATTCACACGTTAACATTAGAAATTTATCAGAAATTCAGACATGCTTTGAAGCGTGTGTGTAGAGGTACCAAATTATATAACATAATGCTTTGAAAACTATGTAGTCATTTAATATAATATAGACCTTAGAAAGAGTTCCTAACAGTGTAAAGTCCCATGTTTGTTGAAAAAGAGGGAAATAATCTATTACATTTTATTATTATTGCTGAAACATCTATCGTGATGGAGTCTACAGATTTTCATGACTAATTCTCTTACGATTGGTAAATATATAGCCTATTCTCAGGGATTAGGAAATTTGCTACTTTCACAGTGACATTTTTCTACTAGTCAATATGTTAGGCATTGCTTAAAATAAAGAAAGATTGAAAAGAAAAGGTGTTCGATAAAAACAGCAAATAACGCACATAAAATTTGGAATAACATAAAATATTTATCCGTGTTATGCAAAGAGATATTTATTTCATCATATCTTAAGCAATTTTATTATGTTTTATTAAAATTTGTTTCAACCCTTTAGAAAGGAACGTCTTTATAAAGATTAAGAAATTACTTAAGTGAATTTCTCTATTAGTTTAATATTTTCTAAACATTTTAGAAAATATATATTTAAATAATATTCAATCTAGAGCACTAAATCCACCAAATTTTTTGTCCTTATGCCCTTTTCTCAATAGTTAATTTTTTCATATGAAAACTAACTCACCCAATATTTAATAATATAAAGGGATAATTTGCTTTAAATCTTCATGAAAAATTTCCTATGATTTGAAATAATTTAATAAATTTTAAAAGGTATATTTAAAGAATTCCCTATTTTTAAAGAAGGATTATTCTTTTATAGTGAAGCTTGATTTGTTTGTATCTCCATATTGTTAATTTTGGTATACGAGAACTTATTGTCTAGGACATGTAGTATAAATGTGGAGGTCACAAACTACAGCAAAACTCCTACATTCTATGTCGTCAATTTCCTTATTTAACCGAAGATTGCTAAGCTATTTTGCAATAAAAATATAAATAATTCATACTTAATTGTTAAAATGCAATGAAATTCTAAAATTATGTTTTCACTCTACCCACTAAATGTAATGCGTGAATGCTGATCTATGACTTTTTCTTATTCTCCACAAATTAAAGCTTTGATATTTGGAAAATAGGTAATGGGCAATGTTCTCATACCATGAAAGCCTATATAATTATCAAAAATTAACCAGACAAGCGCACATAGAAAAGAAGAAATGAAGTACCATTTCTTTGTTGTTATTTCCATTCTTTGATTACAATTTCTTCAATGTTTGAGATAAAATGTTATTTTTCAATTCGGAAGAAAACAGTCTTACCTGTAAGATACGAAAAGTGGCTTTTAAATTTCCATTTAATGACAAAATGAAAAAAAATTATTTTAATAACAAATTTTTCCCTTATTTGATTTTGCTTGTGATACTGATTAATGTTACCAGGAGAAATTGTAACGGTGCTCCATGAGAAGCACATAATATTGATTAATTTTGGATAAATGACAATTTTTTTAAACCTCAAGCTTAGTACGAAAGCTTTAATTGATTACAATAATATTCTCGTCAATATTTTAAGTTAAACTATGTAATACATTCTAAAATTCTATTTTAGTTAAACATGATGAATTTCAGCAATACTTATTTTAAAAAGTCATGTTTTATTTGAATATAAATTATAAAAATAAATCTAATTAAACAAATTTTTTAATTTTTTAAGCGCTTTTATCATGGTCTCTGTATTTTATTATTTATTTTTAATAAATAAAAAGCTTAACTATTCACATGTTTGTAATAAAATCTTCTTTTCCAATGTAAATTTTATCTGATCATTATTGTTTTTGTAAAGATAATCATATAATGTTAATCTGATTTTTTTATCTTACTATTACATCTTCATTTCCAGCAATTTTATTCTTTATTTTTAATAGGTTTACTTAACAGAAATCCATTTCGGCCTTTTGTCCATCAGCAACCTTAAGCAAGGTAATTTTCACAAGATGAAATTAGTAAGGGTGATAAAATAATTTTGATACAATATAAAAATTTAAGTATATTTCAAATAAAATTATATAATATATCTTAAGTACCACCTTTCAGCTTGACCATCTTAAATACAGATTGGATTTTTGACAATGTGCATGTGATTTTCTTATATTCCTAATTATTTATTTTGAGCACAAATGATTGTATTCAGAATTTTATAATGGTAATTATTTTTAACTTTTTAATCATAATTTATGCTTCAAAAATTAAATTGGAAAAATTCAATAGTAGTTTAGGTGTTTTGCATTAGGTTTTAAGTTAATTCTATCAATTTTTTGAAGAATCTCATCAACAACTTTTTTTATCTTTCCATTTGAAGGAATGTCTTGTATTATCAGCAACAAAGTAAGTCTGTCAGTTTTTTAATGTGATATTTCAAATTAACAACTTATAACGTGATCATCCTTATTAACGGGATGTTTCAAATTCATAATTTATGGAAAATTTAATTGAAAACAGAATTTTTTCTTTATCACTGTCCTTATGGTTTCATAATGTTAAATTGAGTAACAATTTTAAACTCTGAGCTTTATATTTTTTCAGTTTTAATAATTTGGTTTTAGGCATTTGACTCATCTCAGAAGAAAATACTTAAGCGTTAAATTATATTGTTTAATATATCATGTCAATTTTACATAAATTTACGAAAAGATACTATTTAAATAAGCATGCTACTGTGCAAAGCAATATAGTATTATTTGTATCATCTATCGGATCTATGGAATAAGAATGTACAATCAATAGACCAACCAACTTTATTCAAGTGTATCCGTAAGAAAAATGTCAAAATTTACAAAATATTGTTACACAAGCTTATAAAAATACTAAATCGCAAGTTTTGTTGGAAATACCAGAAAATTGCAACTTCATTCCAAATCTAGCAATGCAGCGTTTTTAATTGCTTAAGATTTATCATAATTTAACCAATAAACGGCATACTTACTTACATTTCAATCAGTCTTGTGAAAAGGAAACATTATTTAATGAATATAAAGTGGTCATAGCAAACATTATACAAAAAGTTTTTCCTAATTCTCATTTGAAATAAATATTTAAGCGATTATCTCTTGTGTTGTGGTGATAATATTAGGTTCGCGTATTGAGAATCGTGTTAAGCCACCGTTCATAGAGTTAAGGTTGAAGAAAAATCAGAGACAATAATTCAGAATAAAAAGTTAAATACATAAGAAATAGTTTCACTAACCAATTTAACACAATAAATTACACATTATAGGCAATAACATTCTTGATTATTATTTAATTTAGCATGAGTTCTGTATTTATCAAACAACAATGGGGCCAGAATAAAGAAGAAGAGATTTATAGACTACCCCAACAGGATAACTGCTTGTTCATAGAATTCCAACAACAGCTAAAGTTATCTGCGCTTTTCTCCGACATTTAACTGTCGGACATCTTATGGCTCCACTCAGATAAGTCGAGACAGGGCTTCATCTGGACAGAGCAGTTGTACTCGGTTTACAACTTAAATCATTCAGCTTTTCTCATTTTGCTCAATGAGGATCCAGCCTGTAATCGGAGACACCTTTCCTCTCTGACTTCTTCTTTTGAGATGCAGCTTTCAATTCTTTATAATTCTCTTTTCGAAGGACGTTTTTTCCTCCTTTTTTATTTCCTTTATATATATATATATATATATATATATATATATATATATATATATATATATATATATATATATATATATATATATATATATATATATATATATATATATATATATAAATTTACTATTTAATTAATCTACAAGTATAATTCCGATAATGAAGTTATACATAAGTAAAATAAATTGTCCATTTTTATTCAGATTTGAAATTAAAATAAATGTTGCAAAGAAATGTAAACATTTCATATATTCATCATTAACCGAAACAAATTAATAAGCAACTGTGCAAAAACAGATAAAGATGAATCCAAGATTGAAAAATTAAAGGCCTTTAAATGTACACAATTAAATTTAAAAATCTGAAGAAATTATCAAGAAAATTTTTAACACAACTTATTAGAAAATTATCATTGTATTATAAATTATGATTTATTTTGTTTCAATTATCAATATACAAAAAAAAAACTTATTTGTTACATATTTTGCATAAAAACCGTTTTCACTTATCCTGATGTGTAATAAATTAATTTTATTTTCTTAAAATATATTTCTATAGATAATTGTAATTTAGTTTTTAACGAAGAAATTTTTTTATAATGACTGAATTATTTAAATTTATTGACATTTTTATTTTTATTAATGATTTTGTTTGATGCTCAATGTATAATAGCAATTTAAAAGGTAAAAATTGTTGAACGTTTCATTTCAACACTTTTTCATCTTCTTAAAGAAATAAAAATTCGTTAAAAGTTTATTAATTTCAAATGTTTCTTTCTTTTCAAGAAAGATAATTTAAAATTCTTCATTAATTATTTATATTTTTAATTTTTTAAATGTTTGCTTAAATAATCATTTATTTATGATTTTTTAAAGCCCTTAATATTATGAAATGGTTATATGCTTTTAATAAATGGATTGAAGCGAAATCAATCTTACTTACAAACAAAAGAAATAGAAATATATAACTTAAATTTATTTGCAAAATGTGAAAAAGATTTAATTGAAGATAAAGGCAAAAGTAATTACTAAATTGCAAATTTTTTGTGTGCATCAGTAGATTTTTGAAAAATAAGATTTAATTCATAAGTTTCATGCCAGAAATTAATTTTATGATTTTCATTTTTGTATTCAACAAATATCTCAATTTTCTCCTTTAAATCACATTTAATTTCTAGTTTATTGAAAAAAAAAACTGTACGATAATATGCCTTTAGGACTCAAAATTTATTATAAAATGTAGAATGTAGTGGCAATTTTATGTTTATAAAATAATATTTAAAATGTTTATACCATGCATAAGAAACATAAAAAAAATCATTTTATTAAAAAATAAATATTTTCTTTTATTGGTATGTCTTACTTATATACAAAATATTTATCCATCATAGTGAATAATTTCAATTTCTCAATAGAAATTTAAAATTTATGGATACTTTTTGCTGTAAAAATTTGAAGTATTTTAGGAAAAAAGGCAAATAATCTAAACAGAGTAAAATGATTAAGTTTGTATCTTGATTATTTCTCATTACAAAATAAGTAATATGAAAAATCATGATATAAATAGAATTTCATCATCATAAATCTACTAATAAATATAAAATATTTTAAATGTTTAGTTTGTTTATAGTAAATCTCTTACCTACAAATTAATTAATTTTTGTATATCAAACTCTTTAAACATGGAAAAAAAAATTATTTCTAGTAATTAGTTTCTAGAAGAGAGACGATATTTTGCTAAAACTTATTAATTAAATTGAGTATCGTAGATCACAATATAGAGTTCAAAGCATTATCATATTCTTTGACGTCAATGGTCTCGTATTCAATCTAAGTAATAATTGAACAATGAGATGTTTGAAAGTGAGAAAAGTGTTGTTTTCCTAATTTGTATTTATCAAAATGAGTACTTTGATACTGCATAATGGATAGGCTAAAATTTATATTTGCCATTAAGTATTTGTACATTCATCTGAAATTATTTTCAAAGAATTTTCTTGTAAGTCATCAGTCTTATTCCTCTGTTATAAGAAAAGAATCAGTCCCTTAATATTTCCAGGAAACAACCTCTGAAATGTTCTTATAAAGACTATAAACACATTATTTAATTGAGTGTACCTTACCAAATTCAGTTATTCATTCAACTATGTTGAGTCAAGTTGTAATTAAAACATCAGGCACGTAATTAATTATTTAAACTTGTCTTTAATATTACTAAAGTTTACTAAGCAAGAAACGGTATTAATATCTATAATTATTACTAAGCACAAAAAATTCAGTAATTTGGAAACTATACTATAGAAATATATAGGGTAGGCAACCATTCACACCTCATTCATACAAGGAAAGGACAAAGACAGGATAGATAGAGAGAGAAAGTACTTCCATGCCCGAACCGGGATTCAAACCCAGGACCTCCTTATCCGCAGTCAGGCACGTTGACCACTAAACAAGTTGGTCGGCAAAAAATAGTTTACTCACAGACAAAGAAGTACAATTTTCAGTTAAATAGTAATAAATAAAAATATCTATTAATAAACTACTTTATATCTGTTATGTGATTTTGCGTGGTTTTTACATGTTTTTTTTTAAATACACTCACTTCCAAAAGTTAAGCACGAAGATGTAAAATGCAAAAAAATCAACAAATACTACTTTGATTGACACAAAATTTGGCAGGAAATTAGTAATATATATTTAAGCAATAAATAAAATCAATAATTATATACAGAAATGAAAACAATATTAAATTTTTGTAAGTTATCAGATAAATACATACTGAAGATTTAAGCAGAATTATGTATAAAGTGAAAATAAACAGCATAAAATGAAAAAAGGACATTAATAGGGTACGTGATACCCCTCATCTGTATACAAAGTTTATACCTTATGACCATGCTTTCAATTAGGTGGTCAAACAACGCAGAACTAATCAATAGCCATTCTTCTTGTGCTGGACACGCTTTATGAGTAATCCCTTCACTCTCCAGGTAGTCATCGACGATGTCAGCTCTATTGCGACGTGCGTTATCATCCATTAAAACAAAAGTAGGGCCAACTGCTGCAGCATACAACCTCACAATGGGTTCTAGGACTTCTTCTCGATACCGGACAACCGTCACAGAACCCGGTTTAAGATGTGCAGGTCGGTGAGGTATCCTAATGAAATCCCTGCCCACACCATAATTCTTCCGCCTCGGAATGCGTGATGTTCGGTAATGTTTTGGGGCTGATTGTCTGTTCCTTGTTCACGACATATCCTTATACGCTTGTCATCTGGCTCTAGAGCAAATCTTGACTCATCAGTAAACATGACATTGCCCTAGTCAGACACAGCCCAATTGATGTGTTCCAGGCACCACTTTAATCGTGCCTTTCTTGACTGGACAGATAGATAAACACAAATAGGAGGTACCCGGACGTACAGTCCACTCATATGTAATCTTGGGGGTGTATTAGCTGCAGATATCACCTTTCAATGGATACTGTAACCATAGATGTGTGGAGGTCGCTCTGCGATTACGCTTGGCTAAAATCGCAATATATCTATCTTCCGCGGGATTTTTAACCCTTGGGTGACCGGCTACGAGCCTTTGGACAACTGCTTGTGTGTTTGGAATTGTTTCCATAAACGTGAAATTACAGAATGATGAACGCCGAAGAAAAAAGCAACATCTGCGATCGACTGTCCTGCTTCAATGGAACCCACAGCATTCCCCAGCGCAAAGAATCTTCAATTAGTCTTCTGGAAGTTATAGAAACACGTATGTCTTGAAAACGAATTGTACGAAAGTTTTAAACACCTTCTATCAGCACTTACAATCAACTTCTGTAACCCTTCATAAAGCTGGTATCTTATAAGACTGCAATTTTTGCATATTACTTGACATGAAAGCACGATTGGCTGTTACCTATTACCTAACATATTTGCATATTTTCATCTACCTTTGCAGCGATTTGCATCCTCTTCAATTCAATTCTGAGTGGCTTCCGGAAATTAGCATTTTCCTCTCCGTGCTTAACTTTTGGATATTATATATATATATATATATATATATATATATATATATATATATATATATATATATATATATATATATATATATATATATATATATAATATTAGCTTCAAAGAAATTTAATTTTGTGTTTCTTTTCTTTAAATTTAATTAAATACATTTAATAAAATTTTTGTGAGCAAATGTAACAGTTTCATAATCAATGCAGAATTTTCTGGTTGCACAGCATTATATACTTATATCAACTTTATTTATTATATTTCTTACATTTATTGTAACTCAAAAGCAAGGTATTTTGACCATTCACTGGGTGACCACGGTGTACTCTCCTTCACTGGGTTGCTGGAGAGCTCCGTGGGTTGGGGACGTGTCCACGTTAATATGTGACGTCCAATGTCCTTCCGCTGGTTTGGCGGGGATATGGAGAGGAGGCTGCCAGCTCAGTTGTTGCCTCGTCACCTGACTGTGGTTCAAAATTACGAGGCACCTTAAAAAGAGCAAAGTCATACTTTCACCTTCGTGGTGCTCTGATCCAAACGAAAGACGCTCTCTATTGACTTAATTCACACTGCCAAAAGGCAAAAGCGAGCTTGGCTTGTCCAAGTGTCATAGGAAAACAACAACAACAGCAAACTGTATTTAACAACATATAATAAAATAAGATTTATAACTTCCAAATATACAAAATTACTTTACTTAGTGTATAAGCTGATAAACTGATACATGACTAAAGTTTTTCATTTGAATGTTTAATCATTTATTAGATCTTCATATTTTAATAAAATCAAATAAACACGCAGAAAATAAATATATTTTTGATATGGAATTAAAGTTAGATTTAAAAACTGTTTAAGCAATTAGCCATTGAAATTGAAATATTTTTTATAGTTTTTTTATAACTTATATAAATTGTTAGTATTGGAAAATTTTATTATGTCTTAGGAATCGAAGATTTGTTATTTCAAGCAATCTTTATTATTTTAAATACTTTATAAAAATGTTGCTGAATTTAAGAATGACAATGAATTTAGCTTTAGCATAAGAAAAATTAAAATTAAATCATTGATTAAATAAAATTCTTCATCAAAATGATCAAAAAGCATTATATGTTTAGTTACAATTTTGTTATGTAGTATGTTTCCAAATCTCAAATTCTTTTCAAATAATTTTCACGTATAATTTTTAAATTTAAATACATAGCCTGAAATTTAAAACGCGACTCCAAAAACGAGTTGCCTGAAAGTGACGAAGCTCGGCAAACAGTGAGACAGAAATAAACAATAAGTGATATGTATATCGAAATGATATGCATAATATAGAGCAAGAACAGGGTTGGGGCAGTAGTCTTTAGGACTACCGTGGACGGCAATACACGAAGCAGCACGTCTAGTCACAAAGTCAATGAGAGCCCGAATGGGATCCTGAGGAATGGCTTTCCATTACAGGCCAGCCATTTACCAAAACCAATCTAAAAGAGTCACAATGGCAGGGTCTGTAAATAACATCCAATCATTTCCCAAACGTGCTTGATTGGTGAAAAATCTGCCGAGCATAATGGCCAGGGAAGAAACGGTACCCCTTGCAGAGCATGTTGGTAGCTGCGAACAATGAGCGGTCTTGCGTTATCCTGCTCATAAAGGGCATTTGACACCCCCTGAAGGTAGGGGAGTGTCAGTGGTCACAGCACATCATCCACGTAATGTTGGACTGTCATAGTGCTGTGAATATGAAATAGAGGTGATCCTAAACTGTATGTATAGGCATCTCAACTCATGATCGGGCGGTGGAGCATTCTACGATTGCTGTAGGGTTGGGCCTGTATCCATCTGGCCTCCATAATCGTATACGGTGACTATCACTAAACAAACAGGTGTGACTCATCTGAGAAGATATTGTGCCACTCTGTCGTCCCCATCTCTAATCCAGCATCATTCCAGGCATTGGTGTCTATGCTGTGATGTCAATGACTGCCTTTTTAATGGACACCATGAGTGCAGACCAATAGAAACTAATCGACGATTGGTTTTACTCAATATTGGAGCATCCAGGGTATCTTACACATGCTTCAGAATTTCGATAGACGTGCTTTGCGGGTCTGTCACCGTCTGTTGTCGGACGCATCGATCCACGCGTGCTGACGTCACTTTAGCTGTACGGCACTCCCCAAACGTTCCTTGTTAAGCATCATCGCCCCAAACTGTTCGTTATGTACGGGTTCAAGTATTTCTCAGCTGCGATTTGCCGTAAGGACATATTTACCCTTCTCAGTCAAACTACCATACCCCTCGTAAAATCGTCTGTCAGCTGTAACCGATGGCATGGCATTCTATGCAATTACAGCAGTCCTTTGCGAAAAGAACAAACTTTCAGTAATTATTTTCAAAGCAGCAGCAACGGTGCTAATATTGCCACTTCCTTACCTTATATCTTATCCTACGTGAGCTGAAGAACTGCGCATTTAAAATTATTGGCATAACTCAGTAACGTACGTCTACCCTAAAATTTTTATAATTTTTTAGTCACTACTTGGTGTAGCATTTTCAATGTCTGGCTGTATAAATAACATTTGTCCATAAAAGTATTTTTCTTTCACAAGGACTAAATAAAAGGAAAATTATTAAATTGCCCCCCCCAAGTTTAAATATGTACTCAGAATTTCTCTAAGGCAGGATTTTATTGTGACGTGGTAGATGAATTTTGGGAATCAACTTTCTTCATGGATATCAGCCGCTGGGCTTTTCACTACGTTCTGTCAAATTTCTCTTATAGCAATAAATTGATGTGCATTTACATCTTTAAAACACAAATCTGAGTATTAAATGTTAATAATGCTATTCTATAGCAATTTAAAACGAGATAAAGTTTAGTTGAGATTTATTTAGCCCCGATATTTAATATTCAGAATTCTGTTTTTATCATTTTTGTTACGATAAATAAAGCATAGATTTTTCATTAGAATTGAGTCCCTATGATTTGTTTTAAAAAAGTTTTAATATTTAAAATGTATGTAACTCATAGGTCAGAAATGAAGAAATTCAGTTCACTTTTCATTCATAATGATTTTTTGATTTAGTGACAGGCGATTGTATCTCTATTTGCATATAACTAGCTTTCATTAATCATAATATAAAGTAGATTAAAACTAAATTCAGCATTTTGCTAAAAATACTTTAATGCTTTAACATAATCTTCTGTGAAATAAAAATGTTATTAAGTAGTACTAATAATATCTTAAAATTACAGAGTTTTCAAATAACATTTATTTGACCCAAAAAATATTTTTTTTTAATTTTTAATGAATGTGGATCGATGTCTCATTTACCATTTATTTTATGCATAGATCAAGAAGTAAACAATCGGTATTTAAAAATTTATCAGTACTGTTTCTCATTCTCGTTCATTGATTTGGAAAATACCTCATATACATTAAAAAAGTAAATGCCTGGTAAACGCGGAAAGTCTTTTACATACACCGTAAAGCACGATATAGGTACTGAAATTCTTCACAATTACAAGCTTTTGGCTCAAAATGAAGGTATTTTATAGATTTGACTTATCTGCTTGGAAAATATCCCAAATATTGTTTTCAATGTATATCATTATCATTAGGATATTTCACTTTTCAAATCTATTTTAGTACCACTTTTAACATATATTCAGAACAGTTTTCACTTACCATAAGAACTAAAACCGCATAATTCTACATGAATAATATAAAAAAGTTAAGTCCCATGAAAACATTTACTTTTTAATCTTTTTGTGTAAACTGATTTATGAAGTTAATCTGTTTGGGAAATGAAGCTTTACCATTCATTGACGAATTAATGGTTTTTAACTATTTTTGATTATCTATAAGAATGTAAGAAATTGAATATTGCTTACTTCAATTCCTCTTGTTTCTTCAAATTTCTCAAGAAAGCATACCTTTTAGGAAGATTCATTCTAAATG
The DNA here is from genome assembly GCA_037975125.1 of Latrodectus hesperus. Lineage (NCBI taxonomy): Eukaryota > Metazoa > Arthropoda > Arachnida > Araneae > Theridiidae > Latrodectus > Latrodectus hesperus. Next base: position 55,290,272 of record CM075858.1, read on the forward strand.
GTTAGCTTTCTGGGTATTTCGCAACGATTCAACTACTCTAATCAAAATACACAATCCACTAGTATTAATGTGACCACCTATCAAATGCCAGAATAACTACCTTTTTCAGAAGGGGCTGCCACGAGAATTGCAGTAAAAGATCCAATTAGGTTCCTGAAAGAGTTCAGCGGGATGCTGAGTCATACTGACTCTAGTCTCGTAACCAGTTGAGCTAGTATACGCGGGTGAGGATCCATGCAGCGAACAACCCGATCGAAAGGGTCCCATAGAGTATCAGTTTTACGTCAGGTGAGTTTGCTTGCGAGGTCTTGAATGAATGGTCAATTCAACCTGGTGATCTTCGAACTACGCACGTACATAGTCACCTGTCCGAAACCACACATTTTACTACTGAGAGATGCCATCATTCTGAGGGAAAGCAATTCGTTTATATGGTTGGATATGATCTGCAAATCTAGATGCGTATTTGTTTTGATCCATTATGAATTTGTCGTTATAACTTCTGCTGAAGGAACGTACAAACGATTAGTTACATTTTTCATGATTTTTAATGTAACAGATTTGATATGTGCATGTAAACCAATATGCTCTGTTTACCAATTTATGTGTAAGTTATCATTTAATACGATATTATTGCTGCTCTAAAATTTGTCAATGTTTTTTTACTGTATCTTGTTTAGTTTTCTGAAAAGAAAATCGCTAATTTCTAGAATAGGATTGCTGCATGTCGTATTTTTTTATAGTATACAGTTATTTTTCTTTAACGTGACACAATTTTTTGTAACTATAATTTATAATGATCCAAATTTAATGGGTAATGCAGGAAGTTAGGCACCATGAATGTCTATGAATCAAACAATCATACAAAAGTAATTTAAGTCCTGTTTATTAATCACTTGCTGTTAATAATTGTTCTAAAATCAAGAATGACCTTAGAGTCATTAGCATAATTATTTTAGAATACTATATTTTCTAATATATGTTCAATAGTCCCATATATATTAATACTAACCCTATTAATATAGTGTTATCCATGAAAATTTTGAAGCATCAATATAAGAGCAATTTAAGACACCAAATGTTCGGAAGAACTTATGTCAGAGTTGTTCGTAAAAACATTATAAAAGAGAGAAATAATTTAGGAATAATTAAATTTTAATTATTTCTAAATTAATGTAAGAACAGAATTAAGAGAATAAAATGTAAAAACAGAGTGAAATTGAGAAATAATTATTTACTATGAGAAGCATTTCAATCATCTTAATTGAAAATCAAATATTTCAATTCCAACTGAAAATTTCAATTGAAAAATCAAATATTTCAATTCCAACTGAAAATTTCGATTGAAAAATCAAATACACTCATAATTTTTTTCTCTTAAATAAACCTGATTAAAAATTATTAATGGATAGTGAGTTCAGAACGGCTATGATTTAATCTTGAAAACTGAAAACGTTGATTTAAAAGTACACTACTATCTGCTCTTTCTATAAAATCTAATTTCAGAAAAATTAAAGAAAATACTCTCTCAGAAATAACTATCATAAATTACCAATCATTTTAACTACTTAAATGTTTCTGAGACTCTAAGTAAATCATAAATGGAATAGAAAAGTTCATGACATTTTGATATTTTTCAATAATGAATACATTATTAGAAATATGGTTGAGTTCTAAATCACTAATAAACAAAAAAAATGCGATACATTTCATCAAAGTATCACTATAAAGATTCAAAAGATTAAAAATTCGCACACTTTAATATCAATAATTTCCCCCTTCCCAGAGTAAACACATACTTTCTCCTAAAATTTATTGCTATTTTTTCTAGGAATTTCTTATAAATAACTTAATATAGTTTCTTCGAAGAAATTTGTCTTGCTCTTTAACCAATATAGAAAATCCCTTTGTTTAAATCTGAAAAAGAAAACAATCAATTCTTGACACTCGTTTCATGCTACAAAAGAATTTGCATTTTATTCAATGCATTTAACTAAACAAGAATGAAGTAAATACAATTTATCTTTCTTTTATTCAAGAGTATAAAAGCTGAAAAATTGATTCCTCCTTTAGGAGTCTTTCATTTGAATGTTTTCTCTTGTCACTGGATTTAAAACAAGGTTCATATCGCTTTCTCTGTCTTTCAGAATAAAAAACTGATAAAATATCCTTTGCCTTTCTTTGCAAATTTTCTCTTACTTCACGAAAAATTCTTTTACATAATTTTTCTTCAAAAGTGAAGTTATTCTATTCATTTTTTGTTGAGAGAAAGGAGTTAAATTTTACTATATATTTACAGATATATAGAATAGACTTCTACAAAAACGCTTTTTGTAAATTTTAATATGAGTAACTGCTTCTATAAAAGTAAGATAAAATAATTGGGTGTAAGTTTTAAATTTCATCTTTATAAAAATGGATTTTTTAAATTGGACCATTTTAAATAATATGAAAAATTTTTAGGTATTTATCATTCAGGTCCTCAAAGTAATATTACATGAATTAATATTTTTCCTGTAAATTTCAATAAAAGTTCCTTTTTATAGTTTCAAGAACTTTCTAAAATATCTTATTGAATTTCATTTTTTCCAAAATGTCTTTATTGCGCTTTTTCTTACATGATTCATTGGCTCATGAAAGCAAATGAAATCAAATGCAAGCTAATAAAAATTTTGTGGGAATTGATTCCAAAGTTAACCTTTTTCAAAGTACACCAGATATTTTTCCAATCTTACTTGTTGTAAAATTTATGAAGTTCGGTATAAAAATCTAATTAACTCAGTGAAAAAAATATGAAATATATATTGAATGATTTTTGAGGGATATCTTACTTTTAAATGTAATAAAAAATATTTTAGGTTTTAAACTATAAGCATATTAAATTTATTAGCTCTTACTTTCAATTATAGAAGAATCGTTGATTTAAAAGGCAAACGTCAAATTCATAAGGTATGTGCAGGATTTTTTCCAGAAACATCCTTTCTGATGTGATATTCATATATTTAAGTGTTTAATCAGGTTATTATAAAAACATTTCGTAGAATTTGAATTTTATAGGTAAATATCTTTTGTAAATTTAAAGTGAAAACTTGTAAAAATATTCTCTGAATATTTTCCAAGAACATCATTTTCACACGTAATCCAGATTTAATTTAAATAAACTACCTAAGCATCATATTTTAAATTTGTGAATGTTTCTGTTTTAAGGAAAAAAAACTATAATTTCAATGTCAAAAATAAATCAAGTGTAAGCAATTTTCAGGAATATTCTGCTTTAAAATAATAGAAGGTTTTATTTTAGATCTTTATTAAATAGGTATTTTGTTAAATTTTCAAATTTTGGCTATTGAATAAGAAAAATATTCTACAAATTCAAATTGATACACTAATGAAAATTTATAGCAGGAATATCATTTTTTTAATGTAATCATGTTGCTTTAAGTGTGAAATCAAACAAGTGTTATGGTCAGAATTTCATAAACTTTTGTTTTTAAAAAATAAATTATTTTTTCATATATTCCAAGTAAAAGTTTTTTATTAAGGCTGTTTTAGAATACTTTCCCAGAATGTACAGTTTTTCACGTGTAAACCGTTTCTAATTTAGATCTTAAGTCAATTTCTACCATAAGATCTTTATAGTAAACTTTCTAGCCAAATTATACTGTTAAATAGTTCAAATAATGTATTATAATGTATACGAATTACAATAAATATATTATGACATAAAAATATAAAATCAGAGCGTACTGACGATATAAATAAGGGATCCCTAATCCTTAACACAAGTACATTTTTCTTAATGAAATTAAATTAAGTATTACGATAAATAGAATTTTATGTCATAGAATACAATATTATGTAATACAATTTTCTTTCCAGGTAAATTCAATTATATTTTATATACTGGTGTTAATTTAAAAAGAAATTCTACTTAAAGATTTTTTGATACATTAATATATTTTAAAAGTAAGTTTTATTTCATGCAATACGATATATATTTTTCTTGAAAACTTAAAAATGACATTTATTTGAGCAAAATATGTTAGTAATAAAAATTGCTTCTTTTAATTACAAATTTAAAATAGAAACTTTTAGTTACTACCAAATTAGCTTAATAGCAGAAAATATACGGATTCAAAGACTTAGATTAAAAATTAAATTTGTTGCTAGAAACATACAATTTGAATTAAACTTAATCTTGAAATTTTTGGGTAACTTAATTTCAATTAAATTATTTAGAATTAAGTTTTTAGCTGAAAAAGCCATATTCAAGAGTCTAGTTTACTCTCATATACTTAGAAAATTGTTCTGTTCAAAATACGTGCGCTTGAGATAAGCAAAATATGTTAACATTTTCACAAAAACTTTAATTTCATGTACTGAAAATTTTTAAGACAAAGAAAAAAAAACAATTTAAAATTGCGTGTTATACACCAGATAAAATTTGATAACGAGAAAAATAAGCATAATATTTTGCTTCTTAGAATATGTAAAAAAAATAAAATGTAAAAGCAATTTTTTGTAAGTCTAGATTTGTGAGATATTTTCTTACAGGTAGTAATATAGATAAAAAGCTGTATGTGTGATATATATGGAACATTCACCAAAATATAAATTCTCTGACTAAAGGAAAACAATATACTTCTTAATATTATATAATAGTTGAAATTCTGAAAGAAATTTTATCTTACCAAGAATACTTTGATACATTTAATATTATATTTTATATGTAAATATATTGCATATTATATTTTTTATGAAAATTGGAAAAGGGGTTATGCAATGGAAATTAACGACTAAAATATATTTTAGAAGAACTGTCCTTGAATAGTTTGAGAAACATAAAACTAAATTTTTTTACATAATGCAACAACTTTAGGTAATTTAACCATGTCACGTAAGGTCATTTAAGACTTTAAATGATTCTAAATCAGTTTTGCTGGGAAAACTAAAATATTAAAATCTTTAGCAAATGAGTTCTTTTTGTGGTATCAGACACTGCATGATACTTATAAAAAATTTAGATAATGTTATAAAATAGTTTTAATAAAACTATTTTACTGGAGATAAATATGAAAATTTATATTAAAGATTGCTTAAATATAAAAATATAGACTCGTCATTCTTAAAAACATTTGATAAATAGGACATCAATTTTAAAGAAAATAAAGTTTCAACAAGCATAAACAAAGAACTAGATAAATTATTGTATGATTAAAGAAAAAGCTTAGTTCATTCATGCGAATATATTTCCCGTTACATTTGTTTCACATTATACAAAAAGTCACTTTAATGAATTAAAAGCATTTTTAATTTATTAAACTAAAAATTAACAATTTTTAATGAATTAAAAAATGTGAAATCTCTTCAATAAATATGCAAGAGAATATGTAACTTTACTGAAATGTCACTCCACTATTTTAAACTGTTTGAATTTATACGAATTAAATATTGTTGCACGGGGTTATTTTATTACAACTCAAGGTAATAGTCTTAGAGGTATTTTTAGATAAGATATAAAATGTCAGAGCTGAAAATGCTATAAATGTGTAAAGAAAAAATCTTTATTTTTAGTAAAATTATTAAATATTTTATTATATCCTGTAGATACTTCATATTTAAGTTAGAAACACATAGAAATATTAACATATTGCATAAACGACAATATTTGATCAAACTAGTTTTCATAAGTAAATTATAAAATGTTAAGATTTCTGTAAATTGCTTTGCTTTATGATCAATATAGTAAATGTGAAAACGTATTAGTTACTTTTGTTAATTAAAATTGCAGTTAATTATAAATTAATCTGCCATGTAATATTTGTAGATTTCGAAATATCTTATATTGAACTAAGAAAAGTAAATTATAAATCATTAATTAAAAATCGGCTAGTTATTTATTGCATTAAAAAACAATGCAACAAAAATTAACAGAACCAAAATTTAAAAATGTAATCCGCTTAAAAACAAAGAGATGATTTCTGTATTGCACAAAAACTTGAAAGCTTACAATCAAAAGTTATTGTAGAGATTTGGTTATCATATAAATTATATAATTTGTTAAGTTAATGGATATTAGGATTAAAAATTGCCCTGAGAAAAAGTATTTACTTAAACGTTTTTCAGAAAAACTGTTTCTCTAAAAAGGAGCAATTCAAAAGTTTAATAGTAATCAAAAAACACTTTTTGATTACTATTTAACATCTAATTTATACCACAAAAGTGCTTAAATATAATATATGGTTTTTTTCATAGAAATGCATAAATCCATAAAAATTCTTTGCCATAACATGTAGCCGCATCTTTTTGAAACATGTTCAGGATTTTGAATTGAAATACTTCCAATTTGTTTTTCGCAAATATTTATTTTCACGTGTTCTTTCAATATGATTAAAGCAGTTTTTTCATTAAATAATGTTTACTTAGAGGATAAAACTCTTCCTTGATTCTAATTTTTTACCATAGATAATTTAATTACATTTTTCCAAAAATCCTCGAAATAAATTATTCATATTTCATTTCTATACATCATTAGAAACCAAATAAATGTTTTATAAATCTTTAAAATATAGTTAATGAAATTCTAGGATTAAAAAAGTAAAATATCTATTATTTATACTGATAGGATGTATAACAATTATATAATACAACGTTTACTACACAGTGATAGGTGACCATGTAGTGTGAACGGAAGATGAGCCGCATGACAAGTATCAAAGATCCAGAAACCTCAATTGGTTGATATGCGATCAAGTAGTAATCACTTAACAAAGCATTGATTTATTGATAGGAGATAAATAAAAGAATCAGCTCAAAACTTATAATACAAACTGACTATTTATGGAATTGTGTAAAACGCTTATCTATAATATTTTTAATAACAATGTTTTATTTGATTAATATATACTCATGAAACTTTTGAGTTTACATTGATTCTGAATATATGCATACAAAAATATGAAAGAGCGTTGAGTTTTAGTTTTCAAAAGAAGTTGATTTATAGAAATAAATAACAGTAAATATTAAAATTAATTTACCTATTCTCTTAACCGAATGGTTTTAAGAACTACCAAAAAATAATTCATTTCTTAAAATCTTTTTTATATATAATTAAATTGAGCTCTCAGTCAAATTTACTACGAACACTAATTAAGTTTATTTAAAGATTAAGTTTACTGGTGTTGCATAGTTTACGATATTCAAAGAAAATTGTACTATAATGGAAGTTTTACGACACAAACCCCTTTAATGAAAAGAATTCATAAGTGAATCTATCTTAAATTCAAGTTAGAAGAAGTTTCTAATTTAGAGCACTTCCTTTGTTTGATGTTACTCACGTAAATTAAAAGCGGAAGAGATAACATCCCTTTCTAAGTCTCTTAATTTAAATTACAGAGTGAATTTTAGAGTGAATTTATTTTTAAATTTATTATCCTAAATGCTAATCTCTAATATTAAATAATCATTTTATTAGAAAAATATGCAGGAAATTCAAGTGAAATTATTCAATAAGTTGAATCAATTGTATTTTATTATGATATTTCAAAAATTAGTAAATAATTATAAATAAAAATTATTTCTCTTAGTTTCTACTGCGTAATGCATCAGATCTATAAATCATTAATACAAAGCAATTTATAAACAGATTGTGATTGGCAGATATATAATCTACTAAATCAAAACCCAACTATATCCTAATTACCGCATAATTTAAATTAGTTGATATCATTACATCTGCCAGATCATGATCGACGAGATGGGATTTCTCCACAAATAGCAATTGCAACCAAACTTTCCTATCTTGTATGATATATAGTTTTATTATATATTTTGCAAGGATATTAAATAGAAAGAAGAGAATAAAATTTATTTCTAGTGGCATTTTCCAGTAAGGCGAAACATTTTTGTTTAAAATATATTTCACCTATTTAAGATAGAAATGCTATAGATGATATATAAAACATAATCATAATGCTTTATTTCCTATTCATACAAAATATAAATTTATTGTCACACATTTTATATTGCCTTTCTATAAATAAATTCAAAACTTTTTCAGACATTATTGCTGAATGGGAAATTACTCCACTATAATATCTCTTTAACTAAAATATGAGTAAAGAATATTCAAAATGAAAAGTATCAATAATTATCTTGAAAAAAATGACCTAAAATATAAAGGATATTGGAGAAAATGAAATTTATATATATAATGAAGGTTTTAAATAACTAAAGCATTTAATCTGATATTAAAAAATTTGTCAATAAAATATGAGGAAAAATAGAGTGAATTCTGTTGATATTTAATGCCATTGAGCATTACAATTAAAATTTAAAAAGCTGAATATGATAAATTGTGCAAATTTATTTAAAAAACAAATATTAAGATTTATTCATTTAGTAAACAGAAAATCAATCTCCAATTATCACTAAATTTAGAAAAGTGTAGTTTTAACATACATGAAATATCATTTTGCCTAATCATTGAATAATTTTATTTATACGATCGTGTAAGTATCCATTTTATATAAAATTTTAGTAATTTGTTGCAAGATACATCTTTAATATATTGGACAATCTACAATACTTGCTGATTATTAAACTATTTTTTATTTCCAAAGCAAATTCATTGTTACCTCGTGCCGTGTTGTGGTGACAGGCTTTCTCTTTTGGACACAAACTTTGCAGTGACATAACAATTATTCACAATATTCTGACTTAATATTTGCTGAACTAATAGTCAAATAGATAAATCTCTAACCTTCAGTTTATCAGTTCCTAGGGTTACCATCTACCTTTGATATTATTTTAGTTGCCCGAAATCCATTAAGATTTATAAGGAGAAACATAAATAAAGAAAAATTCTTAAAGTTTCAATTAATTCTTGAAAACATCGAGGAGAAAAACACTGAGCACCAAACAATATTTAGATGTCAAGGAACAAGGTATCTGGGTACTTGACTATAGATTGAATTGTTTTTGAGATTAAAAGAGAAACAATTACAAACTTAAATAATTTTAATAGTTTGATAAGGAAATCATAAATTACTTTGCTTACAAATGATAATTCACATTAAAACTAGATATCTGGAACTAAAAAGGTGTTAGTTGTGGTAAAAGGAAAAAATATGTTTCTAATAGGAAAATGACAAACAATATGCTCATCACATCGAAGGCAATTGCATAATTTGCACAAAGGCATCGAATATTTTCCCACATGACTTTTCCTTGATGTGTCTTATGGTTCAGCAAATGAAGTAAAACCTTGCATTTGAAGCGGTTAAAACAGAGTTTGTTAAGCTTTTATCATTTAAAATCCTTTAAGTTTTTTCATTTGTATATGCGTATATTATCGTGGTTGATGTAATATCAAAGAAGAATTCTACCAAATCAAAGTAGAATGCTACTTTGATTTGATAGCATCTTACATCTAAGGTTTACTTTGATTTAGGCATATAGAATGCTTACTTTGATTTAGGCAGTTTATGTTTATCACACTTGTACTACGTCTCATAACTTTATTTAAAAAACATTTTCTAATTATTTAATATTCTATTCAGTGTAAATAATGTAAAGATATTTTAGATTTATCATATTACACTAATACATGAAGTTAGAAAATTATTTTAAGTATCACGCTTATAAATATAATGATATATCTTATCTTTCCCCGATTATAATGCGAGTCTGCTTATAATTTCATGTAATGTCCTTTATATTATATGCCAAGTATTGCAAAAACATTATGTAAGCATATTATAACAGTTTCTATGGTTGGGTAGGAAAAATATAATTAAAAAACATACAAATTTTGTGTTATTTATTTAAAATAATCTTTATAACGATGTGTGCTTCATTGACATAAAATCAAGCTGCAGAAATAAATGCACATTTTTAAATCTGATATTAAATTATATATTATTTCCTGTAACTCAAGAAACATCGAAAGATTTTAAAATTATCATTTATGCATGTTACATACATGCAACTTTATGTCAAATGTCGTTAATTAGTTTATTCATTTTTATTTGAAAAATGTTTCATACTATAGGTGTATAGGTGCATTTAAATATATATAAACTTTTTTTAGAATATTTTTGATTAATTTGATTTCTAATTATTTGCTTTCCATTAATTTCATTATTAATTTATCTTATACCTACTGTTACAAATAGCAACGCATTATAAAATTTGCTCGCCTATTCTTGTGAAATAAAAAGTTTTCGCTCTTAATATTTTCTTTAGTTCCTGCCACAAGTATTTAAAAGAAAATCACAAATAATCGTATTATGATTTAACGGATTCGAGCAAAGTAATGTTTTGAACCTATTTATAAAGATATATATTAAATTTTATATTTTTTGTTTAAAATAATGATTCCAATTTACAAAATTTAACTATACTTTTAGCTTTGATAGTAAATTTTAACATTGTATACATACCTTACAATTTTTTTGAAGGATAATGAAATCTGAAACAATACATTAAAATTTTAATTACTCTATTTTAACTCTATTTTATTAGTTTAAACATGACATTTATAAGAAATTTTTAGCATGTAGATATAAGATTATAAAATATGAGAAAATATATGCGCAAAATATAATTTAATTTATGTTTGTGTGAATATCATTCATGAAATTAATTTACTTCATGTTGTTTTGACCTAAATGAAGTTTCACACTATCTCATATTTATAAATGAATATATTTTTAATTAAAAATATACATAACTCTGAAAGTTTTCGTTAGGATTGTATCTAATAATAAAATATAAAATAAATAGATTGATTACTTCAGTTGTTTTAACATCTATATCGAGTCACGTAGTTTACTCATCATTAGTATTTAAATCAGCTGGAATTATTTAAAGAACAGTTTATGAGAATTTGCTTAAGGAATGTATTAGTCATAAAAAGTATGAAAAATTAATATTTTCGTATAAAATAAATGAACAAACAGGTACATTGACTTGAAGAATTATATTCTAAATGTTTTTTTTAAATTATATGACTCACAACAGAGAAAGCATTCTTAGATATTATTTTAAGGAATAATCTATAACAGTGAGGCAAATGTTGAAAATATGTATGCTATCATTGCTTTCATGAAACACCACAGTATGTATGTCTACAATATGCAACGCGAAAGATACAGCTAATGATAAGAACCTGAAACATGACATAAGTCAACGAACTTTAACATCCTTTTTTTCTCTTCAAACAACAGTTTGATTATAGATTGATCCGATTTTGGAAATACATAGCATAAAATATTTTACAATGCATTGTATAAATTAACATTTTACATTAAGCGGCTGTAACTTGTTTCAGAAAAGTGTGGTTTTCATTACTCGAAAATAGCATGTATCGAAAACCCATACCAACCAAAGATTCACCAAATTTAGTAGGGTGACAGATGCTTTACATAAGTAAGCTCTCAAAGTTTCTCAAACTAAAATGATACCTCTTGTTGTCACGGGGTTTCTACTCGTTTATCTCCGATTAAATCGATCTACTCCTAAATTACCAGGATCCTCTTATTATAGTAGAATACCTTTTGGGTGCTCTTCAATGTAATACACCATTAATTTCTCCTATTATAGTTAAGAAAAGAGACACATTTCGGGAGATTAGCATTATAAAATTTAACATTTAAAAGAAAATAACTTTTCAGAAAGAAGTGTTTTATTTCAAAACATTTTTAAGACAATCAGTGCTGTAAGTATGATATTTCTTTACATTAATCGTACCTACGTTATTAAAGTAAACTTATTGTCCTTTACTGAATTTAGATGTCAAGAATAAATAAAAATGCTCAACTTTATTTAGCAAAACTGATTAAAATTACATTCATAAATCTCTTTCCCAAAGAGAAGCTATTTTTAACTGTTGAGTAATCTTCGGTGACTCTGGTAATTAAAGTGGTTTTAAAATGGCCTGTTGTCGTTGAAGTCTCATCAGTAAAGGGAACAAATGCAATTAAGCAGTGAATTTCGTAAAACCAGAAATTTCTTTTCGTTGAAGAGGAAGAGCTTGTTGATTGTTTGCTTTCTTTAATCGTACAAATGGGATTACGACGGGTGAGTCTGAAATAAAAGCTGCTTTTAAAATACTCCGTACAAAATGTATTTATAAATATTAAAATCGATTAAGACAATTTTGTAAGTTTGTATAAAAATATAATAAATTCTAAATATTTACGAAATAATAAAATCCATTATTTGGCATTTTAGAAACACAGGAATTTTTTAAATGCCTTAAACAATGAGAAGCTCATTTTTATTAAACTGTTTTTTGATGCAAGGCAATTTTGTTAAAAGCTTCATTCAGTAAAATTGATTTTATAGTTAAAAAATTATGCGAAATATTTTATTACAAGAGTATTAAATGCAGCTGATTTTTGATTCCAGTTGCTCAACTTAAGTGTTGAGCAATTGAAATCAGTCTGAAATTATAAAAATCGTATTGCAGTGATATTACACGAAATTGTAATTTGAGACATTAATTTACAGTCAATGCTCAAGATTTTAAAATTTTTTATAACTTATATACTATAACAATGAATTTTGTAACAAATTTTAATAACAGAGGAGTATTCTTAGGGCAAATTTATAATATTTCCATATTATAAAGTTTAGGCTTTATATTTGTGTTATGCAATTTGAGAAATATTACTTCAATTTCTGCTATTTACATCAACGCTAAAAATGCAAATTCAAAATGTTATTTTGTCTACACAATATTTCTTACATTTTGATTTTTTAATTATTATGAAGTTATACTTTTATAAAATTAATAATTTAATTTCAAAATTTTGCAACAAAAATTAAATGACTAATATAAAAGCGTATTTATTTAAGTAAAAAAATTTGAATATCACTAATTTTTAAATAATATACACATCACCAAATTGGCTACTATAGTTTCTCTCGTTGTATTTTTATAATGTTACCTGAAAAAAATGTTATGTTATTCAAAAATATAAAACATTTTAGATTAAATGAAAGTAAAAATCAAGTACAAAATATTTTGAATAAATAAGCAAAAAAGTAAAATAAATAAATAAAACTATTGATTTTATTATTACCTTTATTCATTTCCGATTTGTGAATAATTACGATTCATTCATAACTGAGTATTACACTGCTGGCCACCCAAATTGCAACACCAAGAAAGAGATATCACAAAATTTATTTTGTAGATAACATGTTGACCAAATATTAAATTATTAAATTTATAAACTTCTGTAAAGAGTGTAGATCCTGCCAGAGTAGCTACCATTGTTGGAGATCACCACAGCCACACGCCTCGGCATTGAATCAAAGAGACTTTGGATGCGTTCTTGGAGTACAGCAGACTAAGCGGCTTCCGCACATTGCCAAAGCTAATCTGGTGTGGCAGCTGGAGATGTAATCTGAGTAAATCGTTGAGCAACCATGAAACAGATGTTTTCTATCAGAGAAAGTTCTGGAGAGTGCGCTAGCCAGGTAAACAATTCAATTTGGTGATTGATGAAGAACCATTGGACAATGCTTGCCACGTCATGCATTATCCTGTTGAAAAATGGCTGTGGGCAAGCCCTGAATGTAAGGAAGTTCAACTAGCTCCAAACTTCGGAGATGTAGCGCTGTATGTTTAAAGTACAGGGAATGCGAGCTCTAGAGGAGTGCAAGAGTGATATCCAATACCACCCTATACCATAATACACGGTGCAGGACGAGTTTGGTGGTGCATAACGCAGCTGTTCAGCATATTCTCTCCACGGTGTCTCCAGATTTAAATACGACCATCGTGGTGTAAGCGTGACTCATCAATAAAGACAATTTCATTCCATTCTGCCGTCCACATCCTTCTTACCTTGCACCATTGGTAGCAGAGACGTCTTGTGGTTCTGAGTCATGGGTAGAGGTAGCAATGGACTTCTTGCGAATATTATTAATTTATTCATAATTAATGTGTAACTTTCCTGAATTAAAACCAGAAATTTGTTTAAATTTGCTAGGACAAGGCAAGAACATCAAGTTCATTTGAAGATTAATTACAATTTACAAAGTCTAACATAAATGTTAGACTTTGTTACTACAGATTAATGTTAAAGTATTGTGTTTTGCTCTTTCGTACATATTTTTTCTAAAAAATTAATTTTTTTAATAGCGTTATGTTTTGGAGCAGCATTATGTAAAAATTTTGAAATAGTTTATATATTCAAGGAGTGATTTATTACTTACGGCCCTTGTGCGAAAATTTAATAAAAAATTTTAAAAATATTTTAAGCATTTTAATCATACGTTACTTAAGAAACATAACTAGTTATTTTCAGCATCATAAAAAGTTCTTAAATTTAAAATAAATTTCCTGTAAAATGTTTGCATATCATGACTAATAAACTACATAAATATATGTTATTGATTCACTTTCTCTTAGTAAAATTGCATTGGATACACTGTGTAACCGTGATGATTAAATTGAAGCAAAATAACTGCATTCATTTTTGTTAATATTCTTGATTGGGAAGCAAATATTTGTTATGAAATACTTTTTATTGCATTAAAATATACTTAATGTGAAAAAAATTTACAATAATTAGTATAATATTTTATTGCATGCATTTTGTGTAAAGTACTCTATAAAATAACGAGTTAACATTTGATATAATATGTAAGATGTTATGAGTAAGCTATTGATGATAAATCTTAAATTTTAGTTTCGTGAATACATGGTACGCTTATTTTAATAAAACTATGATATTAATGAAATTTATTAATAAGGTTTAAAGTGCTACAGTTTCCAATTAATACATTTAAAGTTTGAATTGATACCATTTCCCTAATTGTGACAATTTATATCAATTTTAATTTTTAAGTACGGAGTATGTGATGAACTGTTGTTACTTTTGAAGATTAAAATAATTTACAATTATTTATTTAAAGTTAAACATTTGATTTACACCAGGGATGCACAACCTATGGCCCGCGGGTGAAAATTGCCCCACGTCGCCTTTAAAGTAGGCCCGCGAACATTGTTAATGAAATAAGACTAATTTAAAAAGAAATGAGACTCTTTCAAATAAACAAAAGAAAAAATCTGATAGGAAAACGATTATACATCAGAATAAATATTTTACATTTGTGAGCAAACTGTTTCTGTTTTAGTATTGCCACAACGAATCTTAAGCCCAACATAAAATCAATAACTTCAAATATTCAGTCATAGTCATCACATTAAATTTTACTAATTTTTTTCTAAACTTAAATTGTGTTCTTTGTATAATTACCAAAAAGTTTTCTCCAGTTATTCAATTTCAAGTTTTTTCTGGAAATAAAGTATTTTAAGCATATCTATAATGTTTGTGTTTTATTACTTTATTGTATAATGTTTGCATGTGTAAATAAGTAAATTAACAATTACAATTCCTGCGTATTGCCACAAAAAACAGTGTTTTCACGTTTATAACATGTTTTAACATTTACGTACTGCTTTGGCCCTCGACATGATCTTTTTTCATATTTTGGCCCCTCATTCTGAAAAGGTTGTGCACCCCTGATTTACACAATTTGGACATATGACTGAATAAGATACTTGGAGAACATGTAACAGCTAAATATTAAACTAACCATGAAAAATCAAATTATTTTTGTCTATGTATATGAATGTAAAAGGATGAAAGTAAATAAAATTAATCAATTCTCTAAGGAGTTAAAAATATAATCCATTTTAAAGAATACAAAGTTTAGAAAGATTTTCCTACTATAGATAAAAAGATTATATTTTTCACCTAAATATTTAATTTAATCGTACGATTTGCGCATTGAACTGATAAATGCAATCAGTAAATTTGTAAACTGTATGATTAAATTGTTGGAGAGAAATCCTCGAAATAATTTTGTCAATATATTAAGCAGTAAAAAGCATTTTAATATTTAAGCATTTAACAGATGTTAAAAATATCGAAGATTTTCCAGTAATGCGCAGCTACTATAAACATTGCTTAATAAGCACTTCACATGATCCCCAGTCAATAATTTAAACGTCACATTAACTCTCCCCGGTTAAAAGTACATTATTTTTGCTTGCTTCAATGCTGATGCTTCTATTCCAAGTCTTGTGAACCTTAGAAGAGACCAAACACCCGCGCACGCAATATGGAAATTAGGAAAGGCTTGCACTGATGGCTTAGGAACTACTCTGAATTTTAAGCACTTTTATGTGCTTAAAAATCTAAAGAGATGCTTTCGTGTTGAGGGTGGCCGTCTCATGACTAAGGAAAAAAACACAACACTACACATTTGATTTAATGATTGAAATGTGTGATAGATTAAATGTTCTTTTCTCCGTGGGATGTGTCATTTTATTGGAAGGAGGAATTGTAGGATATATTTTGAATACAATAACTTTAATAGGTATGTTCTTGGCAAAAATAATAAGGATTAATAAATATACAAAAACATTAAATATTTTAATAGTGTAAAAAAATGCAATCAGAACATTATTTTTAAGCAATTTGATTTCTCTAAAAGTAAAAAAATAAGATTTGGAAAAATGTCTGAGTTATTATAAATATTTAAAAATTCTAAATATACAAATTTACATAATTTTAAAAAAGTAAAATATAAGTTATGAGATTTTATTCCTTATGAGCTGAATCTGGCAGAAATTCGAAAAATGAAATATTAATTTCAAGGTATTCCATTTTTTTGGGATTGTTGAAAAAATTGGGAATTATACGAAGAAATGTTCAAAAAAAGCAATACTAAAAAATTACAAAATGAGCTAATACATTTAGATGAATTTTAACTTCCTTAATTACTGTACAGAGTTTTTATGAATTAAGGTTCTAATTCCATCTTTGTTAATATAAGATGGATTATAGATTATTTATATGTATCGATATATATATATATATATATATATATATATATCCTTACGCAATCCTATAACGATAGTATATATATATATATATATATATATATATATATATATATATATATATATATATATATATATATATATATATATATATATATATACTATCGTTATAGGATTGCAAGAAATATACAATAATGTTTAGCTTAAATTTTTAGCGGTATCTCTAACAATTCGTACTCAATTATTTTAACACATATAAATACAGAAAAATATATTCTAGTAGTCTTGCTTTGTTATATACGATGAGTTATGATAATATCGTACCATAAATTACACAACTATGAAAACAATTGATAAAAATTTCTAAAAATATTTAGTTATCCACAGAAAAAAATTATCGTTACGTGGAATGCATATAAATTGCGTTACATACAATTATATATATATTTTTTACTTAAATTAGAAGATTCAAAAGTTTAATTTTCTTATTTACACAGTAATTACTACTTTGTCACATAAATTTGAAATAATTTGAAAACTACTGCTGTACGGCTGCACTTTAGGTATTAGAACAAAAAAGGCGCTTTTGAACTTTGATTGAACATTGATAGAATGTTCTATATTCTTGACAAAATGAGGGTTTAAAAATAGTGAGACAAAACATCTGTACAACTTGAAATGTTTACTCACAAATAATTGGTTAATTTTAAAATGCCTTCAAAACATGTTTTTTATATAAGAGTGGAAAACACCATGTTACGCTTCAAACAAACAGTGAAGTAAAAATTAAATACATATTAAGTTTTTGCATGTGTTTCCTGACTGTATTAAATAATATTTTAATTAAATCACTTTGTTATTAAAAATATCTCTTCTAATTCTATTTCAGTTCAATTCTAGTTTATTTTCTTTCTGGCACTATCTACTGTTAACCATGAGACAAGTTAAGAGCATACCTTTGCCTCTTTTGAGGCATTCAATTAATTACTTGTCTGTAAATCAATAAAGAAGGACATCAGGAAAAAGGAACATTGGTAAATAAGTTTCTTTGATCGTTCCCCAAACACATAAGATAGAGCAAATCCTGTGAAGGACACAAGACGGCAATTTCTTTGATTAAATTCACCTTTCCACGAGAAAAGGAAAAATATGTCATGTTGATATTCCCTTCGAGACAATTAGATTCTTTAATATCAATCAGACGTAATTAAATAATTGCAAGAAATCTTGGTAAGTTTCTTAAACTACTGTTTGAAACTTATGAAAAATAAATCACTATCAGTAACAAATATGTTGCTTTTTCAAAAATATTGAATTCAATCATTTACTTAAAATTTTAAGCTTTAAGATATAAATAATCTTTATGAATATAAAGTTTTCCCAGAAATGCATAAAATTTTTATTAATGAATAAAAATGTAAGGTTCAATAAGAAATGTAAATCAGAATGCTTATAAGATATACTAAATATTCCATGAGTATTGAGTCTTAGAATTATTTTAATAAAGTATTTTTTTGCTATAAATAGCCTATACTTTCACTGCCTCATAACTTCCTAAATATTATTTGTTTAACACTCTAGACTTTCATTTAACAACTTCTAAGCTCTAATACTACGACTGACGAGTAAGCTTTTAAAGGATTGAAATCTCCTTCGTACAGTAAGTTCCAGTTGAATTGGCTTGAATTAAATAGTTACCGTAGATTATTTGGCGATTTATAGAAATCGTGATTTACTATACACTATTTTAGTAAAACTTGAACTGCACATTGTATCAGTGTAGTAGTGTTTCTATTTACTTCAAAACATTCTTCTCGTTTTGTAATTATTACATATAATTTTTAGAACATTCATATTTAATTAACATATAAGATACATTTAGACTATGATTTATGCAAAATAAAAAAAACAGAATTGTGCTTAAGAATTTCTTATTCATATATAATTGCAAGCATTTTACGGATAAAAATTAAGAGTGTAATTTGTAATTCTGAAATAAATGTGTGGAAATATTATCATATTTAATGTAAGTTGTTTTATGCAGAAATTAAAGCGGCAAATATAGCAACTTTAATGAATATTTGCAGTTAATCTGTCTCCCAAAAAATTATAAGTAATATTACTTAAAAGTACTATAACGTTGAATTATATTGATATGTAATAAATAATATCTTTCGCCAACTTAAATGTAGTATGTTCTTTCAAAATAAAAATTTTTCATTGAATAAAACTAAAAAAGGAATTCCTTTAAGCTGTTTGCATTAAAAATCCGTTGAGACAATATTAAAACAAGAAGTACTATCAATTTAAAAAAAATAAAGTTGCATGAATAAACCAGTATCATTAAAATGAAAAGCCATATACCAAAAATTACGAATATAATGAGCAAATTAAAATATGTACACAAATTATCTACAAAAATGTTTTATTTGGAAAAAAGTTGCCCTTTTTTAATACAAATTGATCACTAAATACTTGTATTAGTTTATTATAAATATATACTTAATGAAACATAATAATGAACTTCTTAATAATGAAACATTAATAATGAACTTCTCATTAGTTTTAAATTTACATTCATAATATTTTTAAGCAAATTCCTACACAGTTGTCTTTCTACCAGCAGATCGAACTGATAATTTATTTCCCAACTTCGGCCAATACCATAAGTTCTAAGGGGAGATAAATCAATTATTTTAAATTTAAACCTAAAGAATGTTTTTCCGATTACCGAACAAAAGAGAGATTTATATTCTATTCTGCACTTCTCTAACAAAGGAAATAAATTAAATTCAATTTTTCACTTCTTTCCAAAGACGAGAGGAAAGTGGATCCAGGCATGAAAATCTCCTCACAACTGAGTGTTCTTTCAAGTCAGTGAATTCAAAAGGAAAGAAAGAAAGACTATACACAACTGAATATTCTTGGACAACTCACTTTTCTATTTTGTACTTCAAGGAATGTTTTTTTTATTTGACGCGTCTCCTTTTCAACTTCAGCTATTTTCCCTTAGAAGTCCTTTTCTTATCCGAAAAATAAAATTTATGTTCAGCATATAAAAAGATTTTAAAATAATATTTACATATGTGTGCAAACTTATAAATCAGAACAACCTCTTGAATTACTCAATGTAAATTTTAATACATTTCATATGGATTTGTACAGATATTTTTTAGTATGAAAAGAAATTCTATGCAAATAACTTTATTCATTAACAGTAAGAAGTGTAAAAACGTATTCTTTTATCTATACAAATGCTGCACTCTTCAGCTATAAAATTCATTCTAATTTGTATCTGTACAACTTTGTAATAAGAAATTAATGACATCAAATACGGTGAAGTTTAAAAGCGAGCTCAAGTTTGTTGGAAATAGTTGGAAACTACCAAGGATCCTGCATTCTAAAATGAACTTTTAGTTATGGAGAACACCATTCCTGGGTTACAAGAATGACAGCTCAAAATTCTGATTCATCGATCTGCGACATATATGCAGAAAAAGGAAGCACCACATCCATCACAATATAAATCATGTATATGGACTTTTTACTACAAAAAGCTTTATTTAACACTAAACTTTTATATGTAAAATGCTTCAATTTGTAAATAAAATGCTACATACTATATAAATTTTGATATAGTTAATAATTGTAAAAATTGACGAAACTAGAGACAATCCAACTGATATATTCCATATGTGAATATGTATTTTGTTGATCATGCAAAAACAGATTTGTTCAAAAATAATAGCCACTTATCTTTTACATTTATCATTTTGTAAATATACTTCATATTCTAATCAATTTTTTATAGTTAAACACTATACAAAGTTTATCATATTCATAAATATATCTGTTTATAAAATTAAGCATATGAGAGTTAATTTGCCATTATTAGCGACCTCAGTTTTGAAAATCTGAAAATTTGTGAAAAAATGGCCATTAAATTACAAATAAGACTTTCCTTTTATTATAGAAATCCAAAGAATATAGTAACATCATATGTAATTAATGTGTACAATGTAGTCATAAACATGTTTTGCTGAAAATAATATAGAAATAATGGAATATTATATATTGGATAAATGATTTATGAAACATGTGTCCTTATATTTTCCTAAAATATTTAGTACATAGGATCTAGTCTAGCAACAGATATTCTGGGAACTGTAACACGAGTTATACCCCGAAGTAGGGAGTTGAAAACAAATTGGATAACATATTTAAGTATAACATAATAGAATACCTCAAATTATTGAACTTGACGACTACTGTGTGGTACAGTGACAATACATGAACAACCATTGTCTAGATTTTAAGAGTGAGAGGTAAAGGATAATAGTGATCAGACTTGCAATAAAACATCAATGGACAAAGCTCACACATACAGGTAACTTTCTATCATGTTTTCATTTTTTATCATTCCATTACTTTTATTTGTAAAATGCAGCAATATGGAAGCTAACTGTTAAAAAAACTATGAAACCTAACAAAAATTAAGAGCATTGATGTCCAGTTAGACAGTAAAATGAACAGCAATTGCCAAAGACGTGTATTCATTGACATCCTAATAAATATTCCAGTTAAGAATTGATATTATTACTTCAAAGTAACTACATACGTTTCTCAAACTATAAACCATCATTTTGGTTAAATAGACAACAAAGCACTTTTATTTATAATATGACTTGATTTGTCATTAGTCTCATTACTCAAGAAGTGTAGACTAAAGAAACATCAAGATTCTTCAACGCTATTATACAATGTTTGCAGTCCATGCCGCTGCATTACTTCTAGAATATTTTATGCCAAAATTTGTGCATTTGGCCAATTTAAGAAAGAAAATTATAAATGCGACACTTCAATCCGTTAAAGCAATGTAGATAACGTTTTTCTTCTTTAAGGTTACAGTTACATATGATGCTCGGCTTAATTTTCAATATTTTCTGTATTATATTTTTGATTCCATGAGCTTTATATTTCTGATATCCAACAGATCTCTAGAAAATCGAAAATTAATTTTGAGATTGTTGGCTATTGAAATGTGGCTTATCTAATTTAATTTTGCTCACGTTTAAACACTTGTTAATTTCTCGTTCATAAAGGAGATATAACTCGAAAAAGCGCAATAATGAATAAACAAAAATTCGCAGATGCAAAATGCAATGATAATAGAAACGACATAGTTTTAATCAAAATTAAGTTTCACGTAATTTCTCTTTGAAAAGAAAAAACTGTGCATAATATCTAATATACATGCAATAGAAAAATTACTACACGCGAAAAGATAAAATGTAACATATTTTTTTGTGTTAATATCTAATAACAGCTAAAAGGAAATTATGTACACTACAGTTTTCCACTGAGTATTTATTTTCGTTATAAAAAGTGTCAGAAGTTTTTTGATTTTCATTTATCAGTAGAATAATTTGCTATAAAAAGGTACCTGGGATGTTAGTAAGTTGAGAAATTTCCTTTTTTTAGTGGATATGTTACGATGGGTGTGGCGATACCTTTCTCACAAAGAAAGACTATCGTAGTTTCGAGAGGAAATTGGCTCAGTGACTTATACTCTAAAAATTTTGTTACCCTTTTTGGCGTACTTTTAAATTAAAGTGATATTTTTACACTGAACTGCTATAGCCATTCGAAGTTTCACATGCCTTAAATCCATTCTATAACAGAAACCTAAAACAAAATGTAACAAGATTATTTTTAGATTAGTATGCAGATTGCGCTAAGAAATGCATCATGTTGGATAGGATTTTTTTTATTTTTACAAGAAAAAAATAGTTTACGCTTAGATTTTACAACAATATTTATAAAGAAAGTATATCTATTGTACTTTAACGTATCGAATTTCGGAATATTTTTTGGCAAATTTAGGCACAATTTCAAATGTTTCAGCTGTAACATTAGAATTAGTATATAGCATTAAAAAGAAAGATTGAAAATACATTTGAAAAATGATCTATATTGTGACTAATATCAGTACATTATAATATTATCAAATAAGCCACTTCAGATGAATGAAGTACCTTTACTGTAATGCACGAAAGAAACACTGATTTGTCTTTAAATGGAATAAACTGACACTTACGAAAGTTTTTTATACCGATATAGCCATGATTCTAAAAGAATACAAATATTCTGATATAAGATTTTAACTATAAAAGTAAAATTACGAATTCTCTTTTTATTAAGACTCAAGAGGTTAACTGATATAGTGTTCAGCAAATATTTTAGCAATTTAATGTAAAATATATAACATATGCATAAAACGGAATATAAAACTAAAAATTTCATTTTACTTCAATTTATTTTTACTTTTATTAAAGTCAAAAAAAATAAATAAATAATTCTACTGTATAAGTATTCGTTATTTAATATTGTGTAATATTATTTTCTCAATGAAATTTACATAAATAATTCAATTCCTTCTATTAATTTCCACTCTCTATACACATCGTGTTCAAATTTTCAGTTATTCATAAAATACATCTTGTTCATCCCCTCAAGTTCAAATATGGTTCTTTAAACTTGTATTGGATGACACTTTATGTTAATACTTATTTTTTAAAGGTTCCAAATGTTAATTCATTAAAAACTTAATTTTAGTTTTATATTGTAACGGAAATAATTTTCTTTGACCTAAGTAGGAATTGATTTTATATAACTTGTTATACTCTACTGGCCATTAAAATTGCTATACCAGGAAAGCGGCACACCACACACGTGAAATTTGCAAGACAGGTAGAACTTGCTGTGATATGCAAATGATTAGATTTTCAGCGTATTCATGCAAAGCAGGTGACAGTAGCGACATCTAAAATGTGTATAAAACCAGAGATTTGACAGCAGTTTTCTCATACTCATTTTCCGTTTCAACGTTGTTTTCGGAATAGAAAGTTGTTGTAATTCCTCACGTAAGAAAAAGAAATGCCTATCAGCACGTGTCTGACTTTAATCGAGGAAGGATTATAGCCTACCGGGATTGCGGTTTATCGTACCGCAATATTGCTGCTCGCATCGGACGAGACCCCATGACTGTTAGCAGAATATGTAACCGTTGGGTTCAGGACAATCATACGGAAGGTCATGCAGGATATCAGCGACCCCCATCACTAACAGCAGAGAAGACAGATGTCTTATCCGCATGGTCACAAGAGATCGTACAGCCACGTCACGAACCCTGAGTCGAGAAATGGAGTCATTTGCAAGGCAACAAGTTTCTGCTCGAACAGTTCGACGACGTTTGCAGCAGCATGGATTGTCTGCACGGTGACCATGGCTTCGGCTACCATTGACGCTGCGTAACAGACAGGATCGCCTTCAATGGTGTGATCAGTGACGAACCTGGACTCGGGAATGGCATCTCGTCATCTTTACAGATGAATCTCGGTTCTGTATACAGGACCATGATGGCCGCATTCGTGTTTGGAGGCATCGTGGAGAACGCGCATTGCCAGCTTGCATTAGACATCGCCATACTGACCCATCTGCTGGAGTGATGGTATGGGGTGCCATTGGATACACGTCTCAATCACCTGTTGTTCGCATTACCGGCACTTTGAACAGCAACCGTTACATTTCCGATGTGTTAAGGCCCGTGGCTCTGCTTTATCTTCGAGGCCTCCCTAATGCTTTGTTTCAACAGGATAATGCTCGACCGCATGTTGCCCGTATTGTTCTGAACTTTCTTGATACAGAACAGGTTCGACTGTTATTCTGGCCAGCACATTCTCCTGATCTGTCACCAATTTAGAATGTGTGATCAATGGTTGCCAAGCGATTGGCACGCCATCACTCACCATCCACTACTGTCGATGAACTGTGGCATAGTGTTGAAGCTGCATGGACTGAGATCCCCGTACATGCCATACAATCTCTGTTTGACTCCATGCTTAGGCGGGTAAATGCTGTTATTGCAGATAGAGGTGGCTGCTCTGGTGGGTACTGATTTCTCAAGATCTAAACATCCTAATTTCCTGTAAATCTAATCATTTGTTCTTTCCACTGTAATGTATGTGTCCAATAAATATCGTTCTGTTATTTGTATTCCTTCTTGGTGTAGCAACTTTAATAGCCAGTAGTGTAATTTTAATTTAACTTTCTAAAATTAGCATTTACCCTAAAGAATGACGTGAAAGATTTTTGAAATTTGCTTTAATATTTAATTTATATATAAGTAAATTCCTTAAAATTAAACGAAAATATTTTCAAAAAGATTATTTAAATGGCAAAATATTGAGTAATTATAATTTAGGGTTAAATTAAAGATTGAATAAAAAATTAATGAAAAATTATCAATACGCATTTGGACAAATAAAACGTCTTTAAAAACATTAAATATATGCTTCATATAAAAATATGAATCAGATAAATTTCGTAGATGATTGTGTAAAATTTAAGCATTAGTAAAATATTTATTTGAAGGAAAGTATATTTATTTATCATTCGCTTGTTAATAGTTTTTATAGAAAGAAACTTATTGTGAAAAACTTTACATAAATAATTAACTTTTGTTTGTAGAAAATAAAGCAAAAAATAACTTCTCAATGTTATTTATAAATATGATATTACTTTAAAATATTTAATTTTACAAAAAGAGTAAAATTATATAATTTTTGGTTTAATAATAATAAAACTACGTTAATATTATAATATTATGATAACTACAATAATCTTTTACAAATAATTAATATTTTATTCACACTAATAATTTTTTTTCTTTCTTATACCGACAGTGTTAATTCATTTTATTTTCTTTAGGAAACAAAGTAAACATTTTGGCTACATGCGATGGTAAAGTATGTATTCTTTAGAATTGTGTCTACAAAATGTACCAAAAAATTATGGAATTATTGTCACTTATCTTTTAAGAATTATTTTACTCAAAATAAATTATCCATAGTCCTTAAATGTTTATAATATATATTTCTACATTGCCTTGCAAAAACAATGATATTTCATATTTTAATCAAAATAATTATAATTTGGAAAGTTTATATTATTTTATTTTGTTTTGTTTCTATAATAAGGCGCACTAAAAGAATATTGTTTTTTTTTTGAGAAAACTGTGGATACGATCACAAAAAATTGAAAAATGGGTTAAAAATTTAAACAAAATTTGGTGCTAATTTTCCTTATTTTATTATAACATGAAGTTATACAATATTGTTTTTTCATTTGCATAAAGTAGTGGCATTGTGTTATGATACGGTTGAATATTGAAGCTGATATTAAAATTATTTCGTAAATTATACATCTAAATTTCAGGAAAAAAATGAAAACGTTTTTAAATCCGAAAGTATATTCTTATTAATGAAATGGATTATTATGACTAACTATTCCTCAGAGTAATAATCAGTAAATTATTAACTTTATAATTGTTTTTAAGTACAAAGAATTTATTCTTTTGAATTATAAGAAGTCAGTTCATATATTCAAATTCATTAAAAATCATATATATATAACAGAAAAATTATTGATGGTATGTAAAGAGTGTAAAGATACTAAACTTAGTAACAAAGTTTTTAAAAGTATTTTGTTCTAAATAGGATCATATTCAAAATTTTCAAAGCAATATTTAAATATACCAGCAAAGTACATAACTTATCATATTTTAATAAAAATATTAGGAATTAAAAATTTTTTTATTTGATTTTTCAATTCAGAAGCAGTTTTAAAATACACATTTATGAGAATATATATGCTTTTATATATGAAATATAGCTTTTTTTCTTAAGTTTTAAAATAAAAAATAAACTTTATGATATTCAAAATTCCTGAAAAGAAAATTTTGCGGCACAAATCTTATATAGCTGGTCAGAAATTTATTCTAATTTTTAAGACTAGTTTATATTTAACATTTTATTCAAATATTGAAGAAAAATTTTTATTTTCATTTACATTGAGACGCATTAATTTTTTTAAATATAACATATTGAAGTTTAGTAGTAGAAATAATTGATCCTTAAACAATGTGTTATTGATTATATTCTGGATTTTCTTTTAACAGGAATGAAGAGTTCCTCAAAAGAAAAGTCTTCTCTCCAATTTTGAAATATTCGACAAGATATTAAAATTTTATTTATAATTTCCTTAAATATATACTACCAATATTTGCTTCAAATGTTAAAACATTATAAAAAAATTCAGAAAAATAACATATATTAAAATTTTAATAGCAGTTCATAATTTTAAAACAAACTTTATACAAAATCATTAATTTCATTTTAGGATGAACGTGTTTCTTATGTATTTCAAAGTAATACATATTTTTAAAATTCAGTATGTGATGAAATTAATCTGTTTTGAATTGATCAATCGACAACATAATACAGGAAAATATTTATATTACTTTGTTTTAAATATTTAACCATTTTGATGTATGATATTACCCATTTATTATAAAACTTATGAAACGCATCATAACTTTTATGCAATCGTGAAAATATTGAATTTATGTTTTACATTTATAATATATTTCAAATTTATGTTTGGAGTAAAATGTAAGTCTCTCAAAAATTTACAAGATAAATATCTGCACCTGAATTCAATTGAATGAGGCTTATTTGAATATTTGACTGTTTCTTATTGCACTGGTCATTTGCTGACCAACATTATCTCTGAAGTATTTGAAATGCATCATCTTCGAAAGCATATGCAATAGAAATTTACTGTACAAAGTGAATTTAATCATTTGTTGATCATTGAAATCATTCAAAACTATTAACAAGTCCACTTGAATAATTTTTGTAAAATAAATTAGAACACTTTATCAAAAAATGGAAATTTTGCTATATTTTAGAAATATTAAAGATTGTACTCAAAATTTAATGTTTATTGAATAATAAACCGAAATTAGTGGAATATTGGTTACTCACATTAAAAATAAGATGATTGGTAAATAGTTGAATTAATAAATATATTTAAAATCTCTAAAAATACACAAAGAATTTCAGTCTGATACATTTTTAATGCTACCAAATTTGATGGGGGTTTTTTTTAAAAAAATTAAATAAGTACAACCAAAAGCTCCTTTTTAAATAATAGATAAACTGAAGCAAATTGTGTATTAGTTTTGTCAAACTTATTTGAACAATGGCAGTTATAATGGCAATGATAATAAGTTAAAAAAGTTAAAATTTCTTGAGTTTTTAAAAAGCATTCGACACAGTAAAGCTATTGTTTTTCTTATGTAATATTGGGACTACTTTGTTTTATGTATGCACAATTATTTTATAAAATTGTGCATGTCATAAATTTGTGTCATCATTTTCATTTCTATAGTATATTTTAAAATTTGAAAGATAAGTCTCTCAGTTTAAAAATTTATATATATATAAACTTAGAGATTATACTATTTATTTTCTTTACTCAAGATTATAAATAAATACTTCATATTGTTTGAAAATAGTAAATTGTGTTTGTTTTCATTTTAAAATTATCGTACTTTTAATTTAAGCAATCAGGTGTACATGGTACATATTTATATTTAAAAAATGAAAGATTTTTAAAAGTTTGGGGGATTTAGAACAAAATTTATGCTAGATAAAAACTAATATGCCAATAATTAAAACATTAACAAAAGTAGAACCTAATTAATAATGTTTTTGACAAGGTTAAAAACCTTCAGAAGTATGTAGAGCATTATACAAATTTGAAATATGTACATTAACTTCAGATCATTTTTAATTAATAATTTATCAAAATGACCTGTCCACGATGATATTAATTATTTAGCATCCTTTGAGACTAAAATTACAGGCTTTCGATAACTTCGTCATATCTGGAGATCCGCCAAACACAGTTTCATTTTATATTTATGAAGTGAATACTTGACAATTTTCGACACTTTACACAGATTTAATATATATGAGCTGTCATGTTCGACAAGCTATTCCTTTATTACTAATAACAAAGTGAAATTCTTATCCAAAGTGATGTTAAGAATGAATTTTATGTTTGATAATTTTTCAAATAAAGGATCGATAGTTTATTTTATGTAACAAGTAAGTCTTTAGAGAATGTACTGTACTAAAAATTTCTGAATTATATATTACTTATATAATTTTAACTGCAATGTTTTATACAAAACACAAAAAATAAGTAACTAATACTGTGTTCTGGCAATTTTATAAGCCAAAATGAAACAATTTTAATTTTGACCTTCCATTATTCGACAGAAAAGTAATCGCATTATAAAAAAGTAAATTTAAGTGTTTAATTCGAAAGGAATTTCCTTTTGAATAATTTCATCGAAAATTATACATAAAAGGATTTTAAAATAAGATTGTATGTCCGATAGCAAACAAGCAAATACATTTTTTTTTAAGTAATGCAAAAAGATGAATCTAAAATTCACGAAGTACACCTTTATAATTACGTTTTATAAATATTTCTGAACTGTTAGAATTAGTCAAAGTTGCCTCTTCCAACACCAATGTACTTTTGCTGACCACTTTTCCAAAGATTATATTTTAATTTGTTGGAATTAAGAAATGGTTTATAGCCAGTGAATCTGATATTTGAAATAAAAATATTCATGTAAAATCTTCTTTCTGATTAACAATAACCAAAGTCATACATAGATCAATTTAATAAGACAAATGTTTAAGCACTTTGATAATTTTGTATCTTAATAAAATACACTTCAATATCCTTGAATCAGAAAACACATTGTCGTTGTCGAGGTTGAGCTCTATAATATTTAATCTCTTAAGAATTTCTTCAAGATTTTTAAATGTAAATGAATTAATTGTAAATTGTTTTTCCTTCAATTTTGATATCTATAAATATACGTTTATAACCATGTGGTTTTAGAAAAATTGCGAATTATTTGTCTCATGTCATGCACTTTTTTCACCAGTAAAAATCGACCAATACGGAACAGCGCAATTCTTGAATTTGTCCAGTCACGAAGAAATTATATGTAAGCTTATAACAAGTTACGATTTCAGGTAATATGCTAAATCCACCACCTTTAACAAATTTTAAGAAATTAATTTTTGTAGTCAACAACAATTGTTGATGGGTGTAAAGGTGCAAAATCGGTAATTTAAGAAAAATTCCGAAGATAACCATGATTCGTTTTTAATAATTGAATGACAGAGACAAAGATTCAAAACAAATATAATAAAACTTAATAATTTATTTTAGTAACTTAAAAACATGAGAAGTTTACATTTACAATTAAATCATTCTAGATTAAATAATTGATGAAATTCTAATTTTAAATTTCTTTTGTGATATTTACGCAATAATATACTATAACTAAATTTGACCAGGTGGATTAAGAATGAAAGATCAGACGCATCCCTCTTAGAAGTAATTGTGGTGCTTCCTATCGTCAATGACTTCACCGCTCTCCGGTGTCGATGTGATTCTCTTTTCTCATCTACTTCCCGTCCTCTACTCAGAATTTCCGCTTTCCATTTCCATCCGCTGATATTTCAACATCTCACTTGGCTTACTGCTCAGCATGTCGCTTGGCTTGTTCATTCCTCATGAACTTTCTCCTTTTTTCTCTGCTATCTCTCATCAGAATTTGTCGGACATCTTTGATTCCATTCATAAAAATCGAGACAGGGTTCCTACTGGACAGGGCAGTTGTGCTTTTTTTACCTCTTAGATCTTTTAGTTTCTCTCATTCTGCTCAATGAGGATCCAATCCTCAATCGTGGACTACTTTTCTCTGTGTCCTCCTTTTTTAGATGCAGATTTTAATTCTTCATAATTCTCGTCTCTGCTCCTCCTCTTCACAACATTGGTTCTTTAAAGCTCTATATTATCTCCTATATTTTTATGGGATAGGTCAGAAATCTCTCCCCCACAATCCCGAATGATCAGATTTACATATAAAAGATATCATAAAACAGAAACTTTCTTGAAACTCTCTCAAGACAACTAATGCAAAAGGAAAAATTTTTTCTTTAACTACACTTGTCTCATTGTGCGAACTTTAATTACATCCTTTCCTTTATTTTCTAATTGCATATTTTGAAAGGAAAAGAAGAAATCTCTTAAATTTAAAGTGACAATAAAAATATAAACATTAGTTTTCCCAGGGTTTGGTTATGTCGTTTTACACTACGACAATCTGTTTTAAATATGGCGGTATACTTAATGTTAACCTCCAATCATTTATTAATATATATATCCATTATCAATTAACGATTTCATTACATTAACCAAGATTACAGCTGGAGACCACATTTGTACTTCCCAAAGAAGATTGTCATCTCTAATTCAGTAAATCTAAATATGATAGCACGAGATGGTCTTTAATTTACAAACATTAAAATTTGGTGTTCATTGAATTCTTTTTAATATAATCTTTTTTTAAAATCAAAGAACTATAATGTTCTTACGTTAACTGCATTTCCTTTCTATTTAAAATTTTCAGCTACTTTCAGTTAT
The DNA here is from genome assembly GCA_037975125.1 of Latrodectus hesperus. Taxonomy (NCBI): domain Eukaryota; kingdom Metazoa; phylum Arthropoda; class Arachnida; order Araneae; family Theridiidae; genus Latrodectus; species Latrodectus hesperus. The sequence goes on from CM075858.1 coordinate 55,321,560, forward strand.
AAAATAAAAATCCTCTGCTCGGATAAAATACTAATAAAAAATTAAAGGTCAAATTTAAAAATTAGCTTATGTCTTTCGCATATGCGCTAATGTAAAAAAATCAAAGTAAACCCAGAGGATTTAAATAACAATACACAACTAAATACATAAATTTTACAACTGACAAAAAATTTACCAGTTTTAAAATAAAATTAAAAACGTTCGGTTGTATTCTTTATCAAATAATAAGTTGAAATAAAGCAGGTGCCATATTAATTTAATGTCTCGTATCCTTGAATACAACGTCTCAAATAAAATTTTAGTCTACACGAAACTCAGTCGAAAGTCGGATCAAGCACTGTATTGGAAGCATTAGAACTCTCAGTACTTTCTGGATTTATTTAGTAATTTATGGACTATAGAATGAGTTTTATTTTAAATTAGGAATGTGTTATTGTTAAAATTGAATTTATTGATTTTTTGAATATAATGGCACAAAATCCAATTTTGAACAAACTGCGCCAGAGATTGGTTTCAGTATAGTTTTACATTTAAAAAAATTATACCAAAGTTAGAGGTGATAAAACCATATTCCTTTATAGCTAATTTCATTAAATCTGTCTAATAATCTTCATGTTCTAAAACTAAGTGATTTTTCTAAAAAACAGTGTATAAACCAATTTAATTTTGCATCATATATCTTAAAAATAGGAACTTAGAATAATATAAGGCTACATATTTTTTAATTAATATTTATGGAAAATTAGGATATGCAATAATTCTGTTGCACAAAACAAAATATAGTAAAATAAAAATGTAGATTTCAGTGATGCCAGTATTATCAATTATGTTAGATAAGTCATCAATGTGATAAGTTTTGTGTGTGCAATTGGATTTTAAAATTATAATTACTCACTGCTGAGTTATGAAAATACTTTAATCACAAATACAGATGTCACATATTGAAATATGCAAAATTGAATTATCGGTGTTCTGCAGCTTATATGCTTTGACATTGTTTAAATGCTAACATCCTTATCTCCTTTTGAAATCTAAAATACGAAATACACAAGGGTAATAAAAATTAAACCATGCTATGTGACAGAAATATTTTCTTATGTTATGCTCAGGTCATTCAAGTAATATAATCACACCATGAAATTTAATCCACATGCATCAATCGAAAATTAATAGCATATAAATTACGTTATGTTCTTCCAACTACAGTAAATGATTTGCTAATTTTTACCATCATTAACAAATTTTAGTTATATTTCGGTTTTCACAATTTTTAATTCAATACGAGATTTTGGAGGATTTCCAAGTAAACATGAAACGTAATTGTATTAAATGTTGTTGTCGTGTGCCAGCCAGGCTGGGAATACAGAGTGCGCTGCTCCACTTTTCCAACTGAACCATATTTTGGTGTGGAGTCCGACTTCCTCAGTACACACATGCGATAGGTACCCGTTATAGGGTAGGCAACCATCACACCACATTCATAAAAGGAAAGGACAAAGACAGGATAGATAGAGAGAAAGTACATCCATGCCTTAACCGGGATTAAAACCCAGGATCTCCCTATCCGCAGTCAGACACGCTCACCACTAGACAAGTTGGGCGGCAATTATAATAAATAATATACAATATCGATAAGTAGCAATAGTCCCATTATATTGATCTTTGGAAACAATTTGATTTTAACAATATTTTTATCTTGAAATACAAATGTACAACTCTAGAATACAATAAAATTACTTTTCTCAATGATCCTAAAATGCATGCAATGATATAAAATCTGAAAATTGATGAATGTGTTTTGGATAAATATGTGTTTATTTTATTTACATTTCACTTTTTTGCAATAAATTTTATAATTATTTAATAACTAAAAAGCAAATTTAAATTAAATATGAAATATTAAAATATAGAACAATGTGAAATATCAGTAACAATTAAAGTGCTAAACTCGTATTTACATAATCAGAATTACTTATATATAAGTATTTAGATCTTTGGTTTAGCAAAAACTTCTTTATTAACATAAAGTTAAATTAAATTACCTACATTATAATCTGCAATACATATTTCTGCAAATTTTGCTTCATGCTGACATGTTTATAAAACAAACAAAAATAAAATTTATATAAACACAGTCAAAAGCATTCTTGTTTACATTTCTATTCTAAATCAAGTAAACAGAAAATTAGTAAGAGATTCCCAAATATGCTTACACGCAACATGAAAATTAGGAAGTTTCTGTTGCTGGAAAACTCTGAACACTTTTGAATTTCAACTATTTTTGGGGCATAAATTTTAATGAGTATTTTTCGTGTCGAGTGACATAGTTTGCGATTTAGAAAAGTGCAGAAATTTTGAATGTTGGATCTAATGGCTAAAATATTGAGTTATGCTTGAAAAGTTGCTTGGTAATAATTTTAATGTACTTCATGGATTCAGTAGAATAAATCTATTTAAAAAAATGAACAGTGCAATTATTTGAATTTGTTTATTTTATCTGGGTACTCAAATTGTTATTTATTAAATAAGAGTAGTATGCGAGGAAGATAATTTGAAAATATTTGAGAGTATCTTGAAATGTGATTTGAAGATCCTTTCAAAGATTTCTCCAAGTTGCAGAAATTATGTGCTGTCAAACAATCTTCTGACGTGAAAAGTATATTTGAGTTGAATATTATCTATTGATATTAGTGATGCATCTTAGTTAGCACTCGACTGCTATGAGTTTGAATATATCTTCCATAGTGGCATTAGTCTATCAGCCACTACAAAAGTAATTTGTTCATACAAAATATTGCACAATTACTTAGACTTATTTCTGAACATATTGCTTATTTTTTTAAGTATAAAATTTTATCAATTTTACACTTTCTTAGCGAAAGAAATTTTTCTAATAAACTTAATTTCATTTAAATATCTAAAAGCAAACAAAAAGTGCTCAAATTTTCAAGATATAATTACTGTTTCTCTTGTTATGTTTTAAAATTATATTCCATTTACTTTCATAATGTTCAAATAAAAATGTAAATTTGAGGTGTCTTCCGAGTTCCTCGTTTGGCTTATTTTGTCAGAATAAAACTCAATCCTTTCTGTTGGTAATAGTACATTTCAGACACTGTACCTTTTAAAATTAATAATATTTGAACTAAAACTAAAATCTACTATAAGTAATTTATCTTTTTTAATGGCATGCCCATTTCTGATACATTTAGCAAAAAAAATAATTAGAGCTAAGGTTATTTTTATAGGTTACAAAGTGGATATGCCATCCTTATCATAAAATAAACCTTCATAATTTAGGAGATTAGCCCAAGTAGATAATCTTCAGACTTCACTCTCGTAAAAATGTCAGTGCACTAGGAGAACACTATAATTACTGTTTGTTTTAACGTATTTCAGTCAATATTAGTAATTTCATCTGCTCAAATTTCAAATCTGCAACATTCATGACAAATGTTTAATTTCTTAGTACTGCAGCCAAAAATCAATATTAGCACAAGAAAAAAAATATTTTAATTGTTTCAAATAATTTAATCTAATTTACAAGTATTAATATGTGATTTTATTTTTTAGTCTTATAATTCTTAAATTTTACAATTAAACTAGCCTGTGATTTGAAATGTTATAAGTATATAAGATAAGGAATACACAGAATCGTTGAAAAAGTAGAGTAGTTTGCGAAATGGAATTTTTATCTAATGAATGTAATAAAACTTAAAATTATTGTAATATAAAATTAACATAGTTGCTTATTTTTATATGCTAATTACAGGTTATTAAAATATTTGTCAACATGATTATATGATTTATATGCAGAGTATTTTTTTTTAAATATTAGAGTTGAAATTTCCAAAAACCTTATTTCAATTGGCAGCATTTTTCGAATAAAAATGAATTTAACAGTTTGAAGATGTAAGATATTTGGAATCAGGTTATACCCGTTGTGAGAAATAATTACAAATCAAGTGGAAAAATTCAAACATGCAAATTTGTATCATAATTTAAAAATTAAGTAAATTTTGCAGTAGGAATATTAAGCAGTACATATTTATAGATCTGAGGATTTAAGAAACAAATTAGCATAGTTAATTAGTTTTGAATTTATGTCTAAAATAAAGCATGTAATAAAGTAAAATAAAGTTAGGAGCGTATTCGTAAAATGGTTAAACTTTACATAGTTATTTTTGCTCCGGTTCAACTTCACTTAAATCTTGGTTTAAAGCTTGTACTCTAAGCATTTCCCAAAATCAGATCTGTGATGAAAATGTATTTGCCGATCATAGAATTATTATATTATTTCTTTTTAAGGAATTTCTAGAGCTCTCCCATGCGTCTAATATAAGTGATATACTGATAGTCAACAAAATTGAGATATGTTATTACATGCTTAAATTACGCATTATTTATAATTCTTGTTCTTGTTCATGTTTCCATGCCCTATACTTCAATATAAAAAAGCATAGTAAATAAAACAGTTTGTTTACGTCATTATTTCCCGATCTATTATTCACGAGATTGTAATTTGAATAACTTTTAAAACATGAAATTAGTTCCAAACCATTGTAATTGCATCCACAATAGTTTATAATTGTTTTATTTGATCACTAAATTATATCATTATTTGTATTACATATTAAAGAATATATAACACTAAGTTCATTTTTCACAATTGAGATACAATAGAACCACAATGTTAGTTTGGCATGATATTTTTAATGTATATAATATTCACTTTTGAAAACATTTAGTTTCTCAAGAAATGAAAATCTTACTTGCAAGAAAAGAAAATTTAATCGAACATATGACAAATTAAATGAAAAAGAACATGCCACTGAAATATGACAGATATCATACCATATTATTTTGATTTTATGTGACGCAGTTTTGACAAGTGTGCACGTCTTACTTTCATTTACCAATCACTTTATTATATTAAAAGTATAACTAAGTAAAGTGAGTAGTTCATTGATGTAAAAAAGACGGATTTGGTAACTTTACTGCTGTTCATCCTTTTCATGTAGCTTTAATGATTAATGATATAAATCAGAAGTCATCAAAATACTTTGCGAAATAGGTGTCATAAGTTGAGAGTATTTTTGTAAAGAATTATTGCTAAATTTATATATTAATGGTTCTCTACTTTTAATGAAATATATAAACAAGTCAATTATTCTCCATTTCATGGAGAGATTTTATTAATGAAATTGATTAAATGTAACTCATAAGGTATATCTTGCTTAAATTTCTTTAGTTATCAAAACTAAGTGATGTGAACAGATGGAATTATAAAAGGTAATATCATTGAATATATGGTTTTTGTAATACAGCTAGATTAAATATTTATTTAAAATACTCAAAGATTAATTGTAAGGCATGAAACAACTTTAAAAATCTGGCATTTTTATGAAATAATTTCATAAATAAAAATCTTACAATTAATGAATCTGGAGAAGTAGAGACATTGGTGAAATTTGAAAGCATTTTATTTATTCTCTTCCGAAGTTTACTAAAAATAATTTTAATTATGATCAGAATACTTTTGATATATAATGACGGTCAAGTTGTTTTACTATAAAAAAAATTCAAATTAAGATACAGATGTGTACGATAACTTAAAATTTGCGAACTTTTCCAAACCAATATAATTGGTTAAAGAATAAGAAATTTTATGCTCATACAATATCAGAAATTTAAAAGTAAGCTTTATATTTTGTAAGTTATGTAAATTAAACTACTTTCCTGTTCTTGATTCATACAAAATGTCTAGTAAAATTCAACTTACTTTCTAAATCATTTATTACAGAAACACGTTTTTAAGCCTGAGAATCTTACAAGGAGTCACATAGTTAGAATGTATAATATAATGAAAGCTTTTCTAAGAAAAATTTATATTATATGAAAACAAGAAAATAATGCTTTATCAGTTGATAAATACATTTTAAAAATTTTCAATTACAGCATCAGAAATTGTAATTTTTTTTAAATAAAATAATCATTGTGTCATACGTATATATTTTAAATTAAAACTATGTATGGAGTAAAAAAGCAAGGCACTTGCTGATTAAATCTAACAAGAGCTATAGTAAAAATGTTTATCAAGAGAAGAAAAAATATCCACATAAAGAATCAAAACACTAAATGGAATATTTTGAGAGTTTAATTGCCTATATATGATGCTTGCCTGGCCACAATTTGTCCTGTTTAGGTATCGTATAAATTGGGCTAGCCAATTTACTTTTTGCCATGCCCACACTAACTTTGGATACCATACATTTGGAATTCTCATTTTACAGCTTGTAATTACTCAGGAGTTAGTCTCCTAGATTTATGTTAGATGAGTGTTCCATGAGTTCAATGTTGGGCTTCACCTAAATCTGAAACTTTGGCTTTCTTGGTTTAGTTATATCCCTAAATTGATTTAAGTAATTTAGGGTAGAGAGAGTTACACTGGACATTATCAATATTTAAAGATGCTTATTTTGAAGCAATTTCCTTGAGCTCAGCGGAATTTGTGCCATTAAGCAATTTTTTGTTTTATATCTACTAATATAGCCATAGTATCGAAGAAAATATGCCCCAATTTATATGCTTTGAAATTGCTGCTACGCTTAATGACCATTGAAAATTATGTTGAAATCTTAAATTCAAAGTAATCAATTTAGTACCAGAAGATTTAATTTTCGTGAAATTAGAAGAATATAAAATAAAACTTGAAGCTTTTAGTCATTGATTCCCCCCCTTTCCCCACATAAAATACAGACTACAGAACCCGTGTTGACCAAATAATCACAACCCGTTTTTTATTTTATGAAAACAAATAAGAGCTTAACTGAAACCTTTTTCTAAGGTCAGTGGTAAAACGAGGATTTAGTTAGTTTTCAAACGTAAAAGTACATGGTTGTTGACATTTCTTATCTTTATTTCCGAACTTGAATTGCAAAAACTAGTATTTCCGATTGAAAGTATTTCTTATTTCCTCTCCATGGAGAAAGTGATCCATGTCAAATTTCTAATTTCGACAGTTGCGTCAAGTGTTTTTACAATATTTTGAAAAAATTTTGGATTCCACATGATTTGAAACTACAGCATCCGCATTAAAGATTTTAAATATGCAATCAGCCATTCTAACTAAAGATTGTACATCGGCTTAATTGAGTGATAAGATTTGATGACTTTTAGAGTTAAGTATTGTAACCACACAATTTTTATTTAAAACCTCAGATGAAGTTTTATTAGCTATTAAACTCTGTATTTCATATATATATATATATATATATATATATATATATATATATATATATATATATATATATATTACAAATAATTTGACTTAAAATGAAAGAGTTACAGGAATTGAATCACTTGATATAGAAAATTTAAAGTATTAAACGTATTTATTGTAAAACTGAAATATTATAAATTATGAATACATCTTGAAAAAACACAATAATATTCATTACATTTTTCATTAACTTAATTGGCGTTTTTTTCATAAAATTAAAATTAAATTTTGCTAATTTGGGTAAATTCATGGTCTGAAACATTTTCGCATTTTATCACTCTAAAATTATAAATATACTCTTTTCAAACAAGTGCCTAACAGAAATTTTAAATTTAACAAGTTTCGTTAAAAAGCAAAGTTAGTGGAATACGTGCTCTCTTATACACAATAAGATAGATTTAATGTTATGAAATTAGTTAATTTTTTTAAAATTAATTAAATTAATTTTAGTAGGCTTGAATAGATAATTTAGAATACGTCAATTTTTATTAAATCAAGATTTAAAGATAAGTGAAAAGAATCCTATGGATTTATTTATTAAAAATGATAGAAATTTTTTAAAAAAATGATAAAGAAACTTTAAATTATTTTCTGATATAAAAATTAATATAAATGAAATTTTCATATTTTTAGGACAAATATGAAATTTTTGTGTGAGTAAAGTATAAGGCTAATTATGAATAATAAACACAAATTGATTAATTATAAATTCAGTCTTCACTGGAAATTACAAAAATCCTCTGACAAAATGAAAGTATAAATAACTTGTCATCATATACTTTTTTATATTTAATTTTATAGTTACGGTCATGTAAACAATTAAATTTAAATAAAAAACAACACGTTTTTTGCGTAAATATAAGTCTATAAAATAATAGAATTTTATTCAAGAAGAGTACAAAAAATAAAGTTGAAATGATTAATATATTAATTGATATGCCATGCAAGATTGATTTTTTACCAATTATTACTTTCATCGAAACCTTTCAAAATTTTCGATAATTACTAATTAGTTTTGCTTAAATTATTGATCATTTATCAAAATAATTAAATTTAAATTTCAACATTCACCAGTCATTGCTTTATAATTAACCAAATTTAATTTGTTGTTGTTTACTAATGACACTTGGACAAGCCAAGCTCTGTATGCTATGCGAATTAAGTCGATTGGGAGCGTCTTTCGTTTTAATCAAAACGACAATCAACATGTCATGGTGAAAGTCGTACTTTCACCATGAAGGTGAAAGTACGACTTTGCTCTACGCACATACTATAGGTACCCGTTTTTAGTGTAGGAAACAATTAACACCTCATTCATACAAGGAAAGGACAAAGACATGATAGATAGAGAAAGTACATCCATGCCCGAACCGGGATTCGAACCCAGGACCTCCTTATCCGTAGTCAGGCACGCTGACCACTAGACAAGTTGGTCGGCAAATTTAGTTTAAATTGAGTATAGTTATTGCCATCTTGTAAAAAATATCAAAACGGTTAAATGATTTATTTATTAAGCTACTTTTTGAAACTGAAAGTTTAACCTAATCTATTAAATTTATTACTAGGCTTTCCTGAAAGGAATGAAAAGATAGTAAACAAAAAAGACAGAGTGATTTTTCAACTTGAAATCTTGTGACACTAAATTTAAAAATGAAAGAGTTCATGCTTGAATACGCACACGAAACTTGCTGACGAAATGTCTCTGTTTACTTCTTCGTTCCTAAATTTTTTTTTCGTGATACATTTATCAGGTAGAATCTTGAAGAATTTGAAGAAACAATTTTTCTTTTCCTTAAGAAAAGAATATAAATTAAAAAAGAAAATGTCTATACGATTGTGTGTTAAAAGACTTTCGTAAGCAAATTTATTTGTAAAAAATTTGGAAAAGTAGAATTTTTGAATATAATTGTTTTTTTTTCATATATAATCGCTGAGGAAATCAAGATAACATTGCACGTTGATATTAGAAAATGACTCTTATATATATTTTTATACTAGTGAAATTTCATAAAATAAATCAAATTATTTATAACTGAAATAGATGATAAGATGTGGAATATAATTTATGCAATTTTAAACAAAATCCACTATTAATAATAATTTTACAATAAAGGTAATTATTTAGTATTAGTTTTAATTTCACAGAAATCAATGTTAATAGCTGTTATAAATATACACCTACTACTGATATTAATTTCTCGACATAATATTTATTATCATTCATTCAATATAATATTGGTATTTATTTCAATTTATATCACAGTTAAATAAGTCTTTAAAAAGTGTAAGGGAAAATTTAAACTTCTCTCTTGTTAATATATTTCATAAATAATAACAATCATCAAAGGAATTTCAAATTGAAAAAAAGTATTGAAAAAGTAAATGTACTTTTAGCTAGCAAAATTAATTGTAAATTCTGTTTTCTAAGGGAAAACATATAATTTCTAATTTATATTTTCCAAGAAATTACTTTAACTCTGAGTATGAGATGATTCATATATTCATATTTCATTACATGTTCTCACAAATTAGTACATAATAAAGTGATCCAAATTATCTTTGTAATCTCAAGATTTAAGTTACTTTAATTGGAACTTTCTCTAAAATTTGACTAGTCTGAAGTATACATATTTTTGTTCTAAAATTCCTCCAACACTTAAAATCATCAAGTTTTGGCACTACAAGTTTCCCTAGAGACTTTCCACGAGTTGATTTAATACATCTTGAAAAAGAGAATATTTGACAGTATTCAATACCAAACTCTTATTCAAAATATGTAATCTTCCATTGAAAATTATTCAAACTAAGTTGAAATGTTTATTAAAAGTGACATGAAAGAGAGTAAGAGAGAGCATTAAAATTAGTTATGATTTAAAATTATAATATAAAGAATAATAACTAATCTTTGCTAAGAAAGGAATTGATGAATAAAATTGTAATCTCTATAAAACTATAATTTTATCTTTATCTTGAATACAATCAGTGAATTTCTTTGATTGTGTCAAAGAAGTAAATAGTAATATAATTTACAATGGATTATAGTTCAATAATTTTTATAAATAAAAAAGCAATTTTTTAAATTAAGAATATCATATAATACGTATTATGTTCATTTATAAATTTTTATAAAATAGCGCATGAAAGTTTATTAATGCTCATTACAATATTTGTTATCTTAAGGGCATTTTTAATAAATCCGAAATAAATAAAGTTCTTGCTTACATAAGTAATATCATTTGTTTTTATTTATTAAATAATTGTATATTAAAATATATATTCAACAAATATTTTTGAGATTTTAATTGTTCAGAGAAAAAGTTAATATGTTGCTGTAATTATATATAATGGAAAAATTTGTTTTCAAATGATATGTGAATCAATAAAATTCATTTCATTGTGAAACATTTACTAATGAATTTAAATCGAATGGAATTGCAGATAGATGATTTTCTTATGGTTTTTTATTCAATTTTACGCTAATTTATCAATATTTTTCTTACATGCCAGCATCACGGATGGATACTAAACTGTAGGACGTGTTAACTGCATCGATATTTTGGCAATACTAGTTGTGATTGCATCCTACATGCGTCCTGCGCCATCTTTATTGTTGAGTACTACGGTAATACATTAGGGGTGCTTCATAGATCATGAATACTGTAATTTTCTAAAAATTTTGTATGATATTGACAATAAGATTCTTGTAAAACAGCTGAAAATTTGAATATTTACAGTTATGCTGTTATGTCTAAATTTTTTAAAGTAATATGTTCTCTTAAGGCACACAAATATAAATGAAGTACTATATTGTTGGGCGTCAAGTCAGGTAGGCCATGAGAATAATGAAAAGGATGCTGAGACACAAGTATGTTTCTACATTAACAATTATTTCTAAATCAAATAAATCCTTGGAGTTCAATATCGTTTGATCTTTTTTAACACTGATAGTTTAACCCAGTTTGATTTGTTGAGTGAACCACTTCTGACAATCTTTTCACCTGATAATGACAGTAGAATTTATAAATTTAATTAACTTTTTATTAATTTATGTTTAAAATTTTCGTAGCTGATTTTGTCATTTATTTTATTAATATTTGTTTTTATATTTCGTTTTTAATTAGATATGAATACAGTATATTATTTTAACGAAATTCTAACATCTTTAAAAAGATGATCACTTTATTAAAAAGTCTAATTTTTGGCACTGCCTTTTTTGGTTTTGAACCTTATTTTAAAAAATGCACCTGTACAACCAACCATTTTGCAGCAGTTTTGAACAAACTTGATTATTGTTCAAAAATTGAAAACCTTTCTCTAATTTGCTCTGTGATACATCAAGGTTCCAGGGCTAAAGGAAAATACATAATTTTAAGGATGCAACATTACGTCATCAGAATCCCATTATTGACAGTTATTGACTCTATTTTCTTCGTTAAAAGTTGTTGTTTATTAAAATTAAACTGTCTTTAGATTCATTAAATAATTATTTTCTATATATTGGACCAAAAAAACTTTTGAAATGTTTGCTAAAATATTATAAATACCTAATAAGTCCAATTGGATTATTTTGATATCATTAGGTAGACTTACTACTCTTTTCATTAATATCGAAAAAATACAATTAAATTGATGGAATTATTACAATTTTATTAGACAAGGAAAGAAATTATTTCAAATATCACAACTGACATATTTGATATTAAAATCTCTGCCACAATTAAGCTAATGAAGTGAATTCTTTTCTTAAGTTTTCTAATAAAATTTAATCAAAAAGACATAAAATTTCTCATTAATTGTAACGAATATTCTGAATCAACGTAATAAAATCAACTTAAATAAAATATTTGAATGATAAAAGAATAAAAAATTTAATAAATCCTTAATTTATAATTTAGATACCACATTGATATTTAAATTAACCTTAAAATCAAATGAATGTAAACTTTTTCCCATTTATAATATTTTAATATAATGAAAAACCAAACTCAAAAGGGGATAGAAAAAATCAACATAAATTTAATCCCCAAGTAATTAAATACCAAGGTATCCTGATTAAATCTTCAAAAATGTGCGCCATAAAAAATCAATCTTTGATGTTTTTATTTAATTTCTAATTAATGATATTTTAAAGTAGAAACTGTAATGGAAATCCAAATGAGATTGAAATTAACAATTAAACAATTAAAAAATCAATGCAGAGTAAATTTGTTTCCCAACCGTAGTCAAAGTTGTAGATTGAAAATCAGCAAACGGTTCATTTGTGTTACATTTTTCCACAGATATATTTCCATAGAAATTACATTTTGATTAAATTAATAATAAATTATTAATTAGAAAAATTACTAAGCAAAATTGAAGTCCATTAATATTTCCAAAAACTGGAAACTATCACACAAAGCATTATTGAAATGTATCAAAAAGTGTACGTGATATAAGGCTGCTCATCCAAGACTTTATAGAATACAGTATTTTGAATCCTGGTTAAAGTTATTACATTTACCGGATAAGTTTATTTAAGCCAAGATGATGAATCATGTATGTAAAAAAATAACTTATTTCAGTAGATAAGGGCAAATCATTGTAATTTCATTTCACACATTAACAACTCTTTTTGAATTTTTTTAAACTCTCTTAGAAAAAAAAATGACTAACATAAAGATACTCTTCAGAAATGTATGGAAAATAGGTTAAAACGAGTTCTCTAACTCTTTGCTTAAGAAATTTTTTCACCTATTTTTAGCCCATTGGTTAATAGAACCCAATGCATAAATAACTCAATGCTTAAAAAATATTTCGTTTGATGTTCGTAGATGATAAGATCTCCCTCATCAGGAGGAAAGATGCCGTTCATTTTGTAATCAGTTTATTTCATGCTGATTTGCTTACTAATGTAATTGATACATTTCTTATGAGCATAATGTTTGGCTTTTTTAAATTATGTATCTGAATCGAAAAAAATAACTCAACAATAAAATGATTAATTTGAATGAAGTTATTTCTAACTAAAATCACTATTGAATTAGCTTAATTTTTAATATAAAAACATTATTTTCATTTTAATTTCATTTTATTTTTTAATACTGGTAAAAATTTTTATACCTAGCTCAAATATATCCCAAATAGAATCAAGGCTCTTAGTATTTAAACTTGTGTTGCTAAATTTAAAAATGTTTTCTAGAATTTATGAATTTTAACAACAATACATAATTCAAGAAATATTTTAAATTATTTTATACATATGTAATGCCTTTAAATTTAAAACTTATTTGACATTATTATTCAATATAACACAATCGTAAACAAGGAGAAAAAAATCTCAATTTTTAACTTGAGTAATATTGGCAATTATAAAATATAAGTTATTAAATTAAGAAATACATTTAAATAATTAAAATAAAACTGGGTTTGATAATAGCCTATCGTGGGATATAATAGATGACATATGACAATTTCAAAATAACAAAATGAGGAGTAAGTAAATAATAAATGCAAAATAAGATATAAGAATTAGTTTTTCTTCTAAATATCGTAAAACATTGATTTTTATTTTTTATTTTTAGTAATGTGTTCATTTAGTAATATGATGTCCAACTAGAATCAAGTTGTCATATATTTCTGCCAAAAACAAACTTTTAAAATTGATTGACATTCTATTATATATTACACTATCACTCATACGCATGTAAATAATTGCATGTGAGTAGTTTTCATGCAAAAATAATTCATAATTAACAATATATTTGTGTCAGTGTTCTCGTATTCCAAGTAAATGCATAGCATTAACTGGTTAAAAATGTAATATGCATATATATATATATATATATATATATATATATATATATATATATATATATATATATATATATATATATATATATATATATATATATATATATATATATATATATATATATATATATATATATATATATATATATATATATACATATATACATACTATTTCGTAAAATTTCCATACATTATTTAATTGGAATGCACTCGTAGACTTGAAATAATATTATTTATTTCTTCAATTTTTTAATATTTATGCACTCAGTTTTCCCTTTTTAATTTTCTTTTTAATTACTCAGAATACTCATAATGTTTTATTATAGCAATATGAATAAATATCATAGTTATACATATTTTATTTTTATAAGTAAGAATTATGTCATTTTGTGAAGAATAAATAAATGAATTAAGCGTAAAATATCATAAATGTCGGTACAAAAATGAAATATAACATGGATAAAATTATGGGAATATAAAAAATTAACATGTAATGCTCTTTCATATGATTCTATTATAATACAAGGACTTAAAATATTTCCCTTGACGATATCTATTCTTTTCATACTTCTTATGTTTCATTGCATTAAAAGTTATATGAAGTTTGGTAGATGGTTCTTACAATGTCAAAGGTGTAAGCAAGTCATACCCTAGACTGATCTGCTGTTCATCATTCTGTCTATTTAATATCACGCTACTAGAATGATGAAGCAAAAATTTGGTAAAGCAGAATGTACTTCTTAAAAGTTTTGGCATATAATACAGCAAGTCTTGACGGCAAAAAAATTTTATCAAATTATCTGTGGATAATATATTTTTATTGGATGCACTCACTTTCTCTTACTTTATAAAATAATTTTCATGTAAAACCTTTTATTCAAATTCATCAAATTAACTAAAATAATCATTGACGATTATATAATAAAATAAGAAAAAATTACTTTTACAATGCTGCTTATTCAAAAAATTTTTCACAAAATTTTCACACAATTAAACTAACATAAATTAAGTGTATTAGTATACTTTTTATAATTCCATTATATTATTGTCGTAAGAAAAGAACACTTGTTAAAAGGTCATATTTTTATGTTAGCAAACAAAATAGCTTGTTCAAATACCTAAAGTTTACCAGTAATTCTCATGAAATCAAAAAATAATTATTTTTTTAAAATTAAGAACTTACCATGTACAGTACAGTCTAAAAATCCCTATTTTAACATTATTTGCAAAAATCACTTTCTTTCAAAGTTAGTGTGTCTTATTCAAATCTCCAAAGGCTATTTATTCTGTTGAAGTACATATTGGAGGTAGAAGCACAACAACTTTCGTTGTTCATCAGTGTCTGTTATCAAAGTCGAAGCTTTTCATTCACAGGATATTTTTCTACCTCTAGGCCATGATCAGCCTTTACACTCACTTTTTTATGAAATTTAAAGTAAGCTATAAATGAAACATACTGGTAAAAGTTTGAGAAAATATCTATAATACATCACGAATTTCATGAACTGAAGCCAGTGCAAAATTAATAAAAGAAGAAATATATGTTAACATTTCAGTAAAATAAACTGCGTGACTTTTGGTAAAATGACAAAATTTTAAAGCAAACCAAAATTTTAAAAAGTTACCAAATTTTAAATTTTTGCTAAATATAATTTCATACTCTTGAAAGCAATATTTGTAAAACATGCCATGTTTTTATAATCTAAAATGAATTTACTATCACTACAGCCAATGAATTTGAGTTTCAACTAAGAATAATTAATTCAACAATTTCTTTCAGTAATATCAATATACTGGCTTAAAGCTGGTCTATTTAAATACAAAGAGTAAGTTTACTTACGTATTATTTAGTAGTCAATTTTCACCAAAGTAATTTGTTAAAAATGTAGAATGTCAAAAATCTTTTCCTAGCTTAATGTAAATGGCCCTGTTTATGAAATAACTCGTGCAATGCTGGATCTAAATTGTAACAATTGGCGCTAAATTGAAATTTCGCAGATATTTTTTCTAAAATAATCATATAATACAAAAAATCAACAAGTAAAATTATAAATTATAACCAAATACATCACAGAATTATAAGTTACCTAACAAAAGTTTAGCAAAAAAGTGCTGATGGGGCCTATATTTTTTTAAGATTCAAAAGATTAGTTGTCATTCCCTTAATAGACCACAGTAAGGGACGAATAGATCACTAGAGGTGTCTGTTTTGTAATTCGACCATGGTTGAAAACAATTTTATGGTTGCAGGTGATTAGATGTTTCAGCGAACAGAAATAAGCAGTCTGAAGCATATTATAACATGAATTTTTTTTAACTGAAAACTAGAAAATATTTAGCTAGTATCACAGCACGAGCCCTTTTAAATTCTCCATTTTTAGCCACCTCAAGTTTTCAAATGTTACATGAAATTTAAAAAAATCAAGAAATCATTTTGAAAGAATTAAAATCATTTTAATAAATTCCTACTTTTATGAATATTTCTGTTTGAAATACAACATAACATAAATTTGTTTAACATGCTGATTTAAAAATATAATTACACTTATAATATAAAGACCATAATATAGAGATTACAAATATATATTCTCTATTATAGTGAACATTTATTAGAAATATCTATATTTCGTAAGCTCAATTTTACTAACTATGTTACTGGGGACTTATAATTTGAGTGATAATTATTCTTAAATACTTTTTTCAAATAATGAATCAAAATAAACTTTTTAACCAATTACTAATAATTAATATGAAATAAATTTGAAAGAAAAATTATATACAAATGTTGTAATGATTTTTTTGAATCTCGGTGAAATTACAGTTTACATCATTATCATAAATATATTTTATCCTCATAACTTAGTTTTTCGTAAATATTGAAAAAATGACTGGAAATTATGCAACAAAATTCATAATTAAAAATAAATCTTGTAAAGAGGACCGCTGAAATATCTTACAGTATATAATCAATTGTTATATTAATGAAACGCATTCAAACTTATTGCTATTTGTCACGAATGAACTACAAAAACAAAAGTATTACACTTTTAAATCATTTGTCAACATGAATAAATTTACTGGAAAATATAAATTAATATTATTGATTAATCATTGTCCCAGGTATCTCATACAATTTAGAAAAAAATTAATTATCTTACAAATTCAGTAAAAAATTATTAGAATGATCAATAAACACAAGCAATATAATTTAAGTTAAATGTGTCAACATCATTTTCTTTATATAATATTTTATGAGAATATAACAGATATTGAAAAATTATAAGAATATAGATATTGAATAATTTAAGGAGCCTTTTCTGGTTCCTTCAAGTTCTATTATTTATTATATAAAAATTAAAGTGTATTTTTTCGTTATGAACATTTCGATTTAAAGATAATATACGATAATAATGCAAGAAAAGAAATTTCTATTCTCACAAATGCAAGTACTACATAATTAATTGCAATTAAGTTTGCTGCACATTTTTAAATAACTTGTTCTTAAATCCTTGCTATTTTATGGATTTTGTGGTAAATGTTTTAAATAATTCTTTCAGTTATTAATAATTTTTGCAGATATTTATGTATATCTTGAAAATATTTATGTTGAATTATATATATTACTTAAATTTTAAAGAATTTACAACTTTTAATATTTCAATTTTTGCTGATATTCATCGAGAATTCAAAGTAACACCAACTCAATTAGATTGCTAAAATTTGCATTTCTCAAAAATATTATAGATTCAACAGCCATGAAAAAGTAATAATCAAAATTATTCGATTTGCTGTTTCAGTATGTTATAAAAAAATAAAAAAACAAGTTTGTAATAAAAATGTGAGATATATATTTCTTTCAGCAATTAATGCTGATATAAAATGTAAGATTTAAATACGTCACAAATAGTACCTCATTTTAATTTTTTCAAGACAAATAAGATAATTTTAATTTCCTTCATTTCAATAAACGATAACATTAATTATTTCATTTGAATTAAGTTTTGAAAAAATTTCCTCAACGAATATTATTCAGAAATCAAATTAACTAATTACGTAGTAAGTTTATTATAATTAACAATCCCTTAAAGTATTATTCATAGTTATTTAATTTGTATGGAATTAATATATATTTCACTTAGTGAGCTTTAATTAATATTTTTAATTTAGTTTAATTTAACTTAATTAGTCTGAATGATAATGTATTTATTCTGCTTCCAATTAGATATAGAATTTGCTACTTCCATAGGGTATTAAACATTCGTATGTCATCAAGTGAATAAAAATAGTTACAAGAATACAAATTCTGATTGAAAAAAAATAATTGTGAACTTGTAAAACAATTTTGTAACAAATATATAAAATGTGTTAAAACTGAAGATCGTAACAATAACATAAAAAGTATACATCATTGTTTGATTTTCAAATTTACAAACAACTCAACAGAATAATGCAATTTTCGGAATATGATGCGTAACTCATGTATTTATAATTCAGTAAAGTGCTACTGGTATAGTTTACAATAATACAAGATGCTCTCAGAGTTCTATCACGTTTTGATGTTTAATATTTCATAGTGTAATCAAAACATGAACAAACATATGAATCAAATCCTTTCATGCATAGAATAATTCATATATTCTCTCAAAGGACACTTTTTTCAACATGAAGATATTTACTATAACCTTGAAATAATTCATTTTTTTAACTAGTTAAATGAGTCTTATACAGTAAATATGGTTAGTTTAGGTTTTTACCAACGGTTTGCTTAGGTCAAACATATAGCTTGACTTTTGAAGTATTTGGTAGTTACCTCCCTAAAATTTCAATGTTTGCCAATTGTCATCTTCTCCTAATTATAAATGTGGCTACTTTAAAACATTTAGTTTTGGATTCCGTATACATATTCCTGATGATTTAAGAGATTATGAAAATTATTATAGTTCTGATAGTATGCATGGTATATTTCCCTCAGTGCAATATACCTTCTTAAGTTTTGTATTTATAAGGAGGGGTATGGTCAGCTATGAAAAAAAAAACACTCTTTTCTGACATTTACGAAGGACAAATGTCTAAAGATCTTCTAGCGATTCCCCTGAAGAGTTTCTTATAAACCATAAAGCATAAAGACATTTATTTCGAAAATTACAGTATATATATATATAAGTAAATAAACCTACAGTAGAAAAAACAACATATATAATACCAACACCATCAAATCAGAATGAATTTATGTATTAGAAAAAAAGGAAAAATGACAAAAGTTAATTTGAAATTAGAATAAATAAATAGTTGTCAAGAATAAAAAATTTCAAAAAAATTAAAATAGTTTAAAAACATGCAGTAAATTCAAATTTAAAATGTGTTTTAGGAGATTTAAAGTGATTGAAAGTGAATGTAGGTGTTTTCGGGTTTCTTGTATCAATCCTTGGCTAGCCGCCCTTCTGTAGCTGTAAAAACTACGTATTACTTCACTCTTACAAGCGCACGATTCCATATTTCCTACATATTTAAAAATAAAACTATTTGGTACATTATTATTTTTGAGGTAATCAAATAGGCTTTTCATTTGATTTTTAGTAAATTCGTATTGTTACAGATATTATAAATGTGATTTAGTACTTTAAATATGACGTTCCTGTATATTTTTAAAGAAATATTTGAGTTCTAGTATATTAATTTATTAACCTTAAAATTAAATTGATTCGTTTCGATTTCGTTCTTTGATATGGTATTTTTTGATATTATATTTTCAGTATTGTATTCATTACTTTAATATATTTATTACCTTATATTAATATATATATATATATATATATATATATATATATATATATATATATATATATATATATATATATATATATATATATATATATATATATATATATATATATATATATATATATATATATATATATATATATATATATATATATAATAAAGAGAGAGAGAGAGATAAAAATGGATGTGTGGATATAGATGGATTGATAGATTTAAAATTTGCAAAAAACATATAATTTTGTAAGCCATTTGGTTCAGAAATTTAGAAATATGAGTGTTAAGTATTCTTAAGCCTTAATATTATGTTTTAAAATGTTTTTTAGATGAGATGAAATATAAGTATGTCAACTTTCAGTGCACTACTGGACAATTGCTAAGGACGGATAACACTATCATCCATAGCAACCACAAAATGAAAGGAAGCAAAATGTGGGAAATTAGAACAAGTGCGGGATATAGTAAGAAGAAGTATGCGTATGCAATTTTTTTTTCAACGTCTATATATCACGTGATAGCGTTCATAAGAGCTTTAAATGTTTTGACGCGTGTGGACAGTTGTTGTTTCAAGTCAAAGTTTTACAGGAAATATTTAATAGACGAACTTGAAATTTTCGGCATGTCTTCCCGACATCACTTAGATGATTTTATACGTGGCTGAATTATTGGAAAGATCGAAGAGGGGCGAAATATAACAGATGTTGCCAGGGAGTTCGACATCGCTCGAAGCTTTGTTTCACGGCGGTGTAAGTCATTTAAAACTACTGGAATGTGTAGTAGGCGGTACGGGAAGGTCGTGTTAGAAGTACGACGTCTGCAGAAGACAGATATGTCGTTTTATCAACAAAAAGAAACAGGCGCACCACAGCTCAGCAGGTGGCAAATCAGTTTCTTGCTGCCTCAGGAAAGCAGATCTCCCGAAAAACTGTTGCTAGACGTTTGAGGGGAGGAGGACTATACGCGCGCAGACCTGTTGTGTGTTTCCCATTGACCAGACAGCACCGTACTACCCATTTGCAATGGTGTCGTGAGCATCGCAATTGGACTGAATAGGACTCGGCATTCTTACTATTCTCCGATGGGAGTAGGTTCAGTCTGTCATCGGATTGTAGACGCCAACTGATCTAGCGTGAGAGTGGTACTGCTTATCGTCCAGAAGATATCCAGGAAAGGGACCGATATCCGACATGCAGTGTCATGGTGTGGGCCGGCATCATGGTCAATGGCCGCACGCCCCTACATGTGGTTTCGAATGGGACTATGACGGGCCAACGATACATTAATGATGTTCTGCTTCCTCATGTTCGTCTTTTCCGTGGTGCTGTCGGTGATAAATTTGTTTTTATGGACGACAACGCAACATATCATCAAACACTCGCTTTCAGGATTGTCTAGACAGCGAGGGTATTCAACTCCTCGTATGGCAATCCCGTTCTCCAGATCTAAACCCCATTGAAAATGTGTGGGATGCTTTGGGGAGGCAAGCTGCTGGTCGAAACTATCCTCCGACAAACAAGAGCACCCTCATCCATGCACTCCCAGAGGAATGAGTTAAATTGCCAACAAGAGCTGCTGCATAATGTTGTGCAAAGTATGATACGACGTGTGGAATGTTGCATCACATTCCCCGGTGGACATATCCCGTACTGATACCTTTCTTCAACGTACCTGCTGACTTTTAGATTCATTGTTCCATTTTTCCGTATGCAGCATCAAATGACCATTTTTTTCTTTCACAGGTTTCACAGCTTTTGTACTTTCCAGAACAATAAATACTCTTTATTCTAATGTCTGAACAGTGTGGCAACTATATTTTATACAACTAGACCTCATGTCTCGCTTAATGTTATGCTACATTGCAATTTGTGATCCGTCCTTAGCAATTGTCCAGCAGTGTATGATAATAAAAAGTAATGTGATTGCATACAAATTGTAAATAACTGATATCGCTTAAATATTGCATAACATAAGTTATTAATAATGGAATATAATGCACAAATTTTGATACACAGCAGGACGCACTTATAGCTAATATGATAAAAACATATTAGCTGAACATATTACATGAAAAATAGGTCATCATAGGATAACATACATGTGTTTATCTTAGAACCTTGAATTCGCGGAGAATTCGGACATACTCAAACAGATTGCAGGAAAATAATGCGCTCACAGTATATGCGATTTAAACTAGAAAATTACTAAATTTTCATGTCAATACTATGTTAATTATGAACATTTGCTTCAAATGTAAGAAAGGTTTGACTAAATTTCGAATTTTATAAATACAATTTTCCTGTTCTTTCAAAAAAATTCAATTTACTGCTATTTTTAATACAGTTTATGTAAATATAGGAAATATTATATCAAGAAATTTACTCAAAAGGTATCTAAGGATTGCATGATATGTTATAAAATAAAGATTATTAAAGAAAATTATAGATTAATTGAGCGAAATTTGCAAAAAGTGTAAATTTAAATAAAATTATAATATATTAGTTTTATTTTATTTTTGATGAATAAAATAAATAAATATAAATAAATTTATATTTCAAAGAAAATTGCACGCATGAACTAATTTATTTAGAATTTTTCAAATAAACGACGATGGTATTAAAAACGAAAAATATTATTTATGTAGAATTTACAATGGTTTTACACCAAAAATGTTTTACATCTACAAACTCAATTTAACACTTCTTAAATTTTGCATAAAGTTTGCACTCTTAAAATAATGTATGTTTAATTTTCTATATATTTCTTATTTTGATCTGCTATCTATAAAATATTTAACAATACATTCTAAACAATATTTCTATTTTGAACAATATATTTTTTATATAATAACGCGCTACTAGGATTTGCAATTTTCCCCACTAAAAGGGGCATAAGTAATTGTACTCTATATAGTGTGGCACCCAGAGGATGTACCATCACTTCGAGGAGCCAAAGAAAATTCTCTTTGCAATCTTCATTATTGTATTATCTATGTAATCTCTATTACCTTGAAAGTTTTAAATAAACTATAATGGAGGGTAAAGACGTTAAAATTATGTTTATAATCAAATTTTCTGCAAAAATGTATTCAATGGAAATTGTTTAATAATAAAAGATGCAAGCTTAAAATCTTTGTATTTTATTTAAAGAAGTTGAGGGATAACTGAATAATGAATTGATCAAAATTGAGTTAAACTTGTGGAATTTGACTGCATTGCATAAGTTTCTTGTTGTAAAATTATTACATAAAGATTTTGAATGATATTGCATGTAAATACTAGTGACATTCGCGTAATTGAATCCTTAGGATTAATTTCCAAAACATACGTAGATTTCCAAACTAGCCCAAGAGACACGCAATGAGAACTCCTCTCTGGATCATTCTAACCATTCAATTAATCACTTATCCAGGAAATCAATAAAGTAGGATCTCGTGAGAGAGAATTATATCATGGAGGAGTTCTTTGATCGTTTTCGACGCACTTATGGTACAGCATGACCAATTAAATAGCAAAAAGGGATTATTTCATTGATTAAATTTCCTCTTTCGGTCAGAAATGGGAGAGACTTGTCAAGTTGCCACTTTTTTCATCCTGGAATTGATGAAGGATGGATTGTCTGTAGCACTCGGCCGTAAATGAAATTTCAAGCAGTACAATTGGATATCCTGAAGTATATGGAAGTTATATATTTAATCTAGAATTTTGTTGTCAAAGTAATTGGATATTTCTAATAGCTTAGTGTTTAATATCGTAAAATATTCTAATGGTTAATAGATTGGGACTCATTTTTTTCTTTTTCTATAATATCACAAATTGTTCAGTCTTTTATTAAATAGTGAAATATGTTTATGAAAATACATCCGTTAGAGCAAATGAATTATAGGATTTTTATGCTTAAATAATTTTGCATTAATAATTATTTTTTTATTTCGTATCATCTTATGAAATCTTCTAATACTCACTAAATATCCTTGCTTCATAGTATTTTATGAAATTTTAGAGAGTATTATAAATTAATTTGAATGGTAATAAATCTATTTACAAACATTTAACTTATGAAAACAAATTAAAAATACATATTATAAGAACATGACATAAGACTTCTATGGGTATACATTATAGCCTTATAATAGAAAAATTATAACCTTATCTATAATAACCTATATTTATTATATAACTTATATAATAACTTATCTATATAATAACCTATATAGATAAGGTTATCTATATATAACCTTATCTATAATATCTTATTTATAATAACCTATATTTTTGTATTTACTGTTATACATATAAAATTTTAATTAATTATATTGAATGATATAAGGGTTTGTTTTTGTTTTGCTTCATCACACATTATTGTAAATGGATATTAAAGTATAGGAAACCATTCTTTTTATAAAAATTGTACATTTAACTTACAGTATGAAAGTTTTATACAAGCAAGTATTCGTGTCTTTGATTCCTTAACAACTTGCTTGTTTTATGAATCTATAAATTACTGAACAGTTGACCATGTGTAAATTATTCAGATATAAACCCAGCAGTCTCCATTACAGATACATATTGTTCATTTTACAGTTTAGGGTATAATTACATTATATTGTAGAAAAACGCATTTTGTTGTTAACTTCTATACAATTATATTCTGTTTAAAAATTAAAATATAGATGCTAATATATAATGCCGCAAAATGATTTGAAATAAGTATAAAGAGTTAGGTTTACTTATTTGTAAGTTTGAAAACATGCAATATACAATATACATCTGCAAATCCCCAATGCAACCTCTATGATTTCTAGTTTACGAGAGAAAGCTTGGTTAATTTGTTTCTCACTATACTTGCCTCTTTACATATTAGGTATAGTTCTACATATTTCAATATAAGGAAAACATTTAACGGTGACAAGTATTCAAGTTTGAGGAAGGAATCCAACCCATAAGTAGAAGGTAAGAAAGTGAACTTCTCATTTATCAATAAGGAAATAACAACAAGAAATCAACATTGAAAGAATATATTCAAATTAATATTATATATTCAAACCAATATATTCAAATTAACATTAATAGAAAGAGACATTGTAGACAGACAAAATATTCTAAAACAATGCAGCTTACATTATTTCATATCTAAATACTGTTTCAAAAATCCTTAACTAAATTTGTAAAAAATGGGAGTACATTGTTAAATTCAAATTAAGCTACTAGGAAATAATAATAGAAATACTCAAAAGTATTTTTAAACTTAAAAAATAAAGACATCATTAAGATTATTATTAGTAAATATATAGTATAAAATATTTAGCTCATTGCAATATGTTAAAAAATTTTAAATTTTTATAAACTTAATTTTTAATTAAAATATATTTTAGTATTTAATTTTATAACTGAGTTAATTATAACATTATTTAGAAACTTTTCAGTAATTTCTAAAATAATCTAAAAATCATTTCATTATCAATTCCAAATAACTAATTATATTAAAACTTTAAAATTCCTAGTTTAATGAAGATAATGTTACTTCTAATAATAAGAACAAATTATTTAGTTTTTTCTAATAATAAAAAGTAAGGATTTAGTTTAATCTTTAGAAATCCTAACTTAAAGTTCATCTAATTTATTACAAAAGGTTTGGCTTAAAAAATTATCTTAAACTTTTAAACCGTTACTGTTTAATTGTAGAATATAAAAAATTAATTAGTTTTCCTACTAAAGAAGTATGTAAATTGCATTTCGATATTTTATTCTATCTTTTTAAAAAGATTCACTAGATAATGAATTTATCCTAGCTAAGGATTTACCTAAATAGAGTAGAGGATCTCAAAATATTTTTTTTTAAATCAAATGCTCACTTGAACACGCATACAAAATTTGCTGACGAAATTTCTTTGCTCATTTCTTTTCATCCTTCTGATCTTTAAAGTAATATTTTCAGAAAGAAACAAAATTTTTTTTGCATCATTTTTACTTGCAAAACTAGAATATCCAATAAAAGAAAGACACGGTTCATATTTAAAAAAAAAAACTTTTATTTTTGTAAATACTTACTTGTTTGATATATTATTGTCATACTTTAACATAATTGACTGTTAAATTAATTTTTGAAATAGTTTAAAATATTTTTTACTAAAATTTTTTGTGAAATATATACTTTTACTTGTTTAATTTCTCATTAATATTGATCCCAGCTTAAAAGTTATAACAATATTAAAAAGTAAGTGATTTTTATGCATATTCATAAATGATACTGTATAAAATTTTGTGTTAATACTGTAAAAAAGTGGCAAACAACACAAAAAATTATATAGCACAAAAAAATTAGAAAAAAATATAGATTTAAATACATTTCCAATGATATAACGCTAGATGAGAAGACCTACTGTTGGTGGTTTTCAATGGTCTCTTTAAATTATACGCGACATTATATATCTAGTTATCTGACTATTACTGTCAATAAAAATATAAGTTTAGAGAACTACTTGATTGATATGATAATATTTATTTTAAATATTATGATATCAATTCGATGTATTGATGTATTTATTTTAAAACAAAGTCTAAATGAACAAGATGAAAATGCGCTTTTTATTTTCGAAAATTTTCAACAGATTAGAATTTGGCAAAAGATAATTGATGATTTCTAAATGTACAAAGCGAGATTTACTGCAAATAAATAAATTATAAAGATATTTCAAAGTGTAATTGCATGATTGCAAAGTACTACTATACGGTGTATTATATAATATATTTATCAGCCTCACCATATATATCCGAAATATTCAGAAGAGGTCTCTGGTTTGTCTCAGTCACTGGTGAACAGTGAATACTAGGAGATTCTTTTCTGTATGCATAATGTTTAAAATGAACGCTCATGGTGACATCGAGTTTTGTCTTTGGTGAAACGAAAAAGCAGTCCACAGAAACAGTTTCAACTGATTGAAAATAAATTTTATAATGATTAAAAATGATAGCCTCTGTTGAAAAGCTTTTTTGCTTGTACATCTAATGGGGTAGATGTTGATCTGTTCTTCTGTTTTCTTTCATTGCGACACGTAAGTAAGGTAAAATCTCTAAGAATCTTCTTAAACGGAAACTTATAAATATGGATATTTGAAATGTGTTAAAATATTTCCCAACCCTCTTCGCCTGTTTGTTTACACGCTTCATGATGTCTAAACAAAACACATATTTAGATTATATTGTATAATGTATGATATTTTCGAGTATACACGAAGTGATGTATAAGTGTTTATGTATTTAAAAATAGATAGATTGCGTTGAAACAAATATTAAAAATGTTTGACTAATGAAATTCCTAGTAAATAGAAAATGATGAGGAAATGATTAGTTCTAGAATGTACGGAAATTCTTATACGTGATTTGAAATATTTGTGCAAGAGAAAAAATATTTCTTCTCAATGCGTTAATTATTCATTATTTATTTAATATATGTTGAAACATAAGGGAATATAAATTGCAGTAATTCTACTCTAAGATTATAAATCCCAAATGAATTATAAATAAATCGGATCTATGTTATATGTTCTAAACAAGAGAGATAAATGATAGCTTAGAAGTGGCTGTAAGGTAAACCATGTTAAAAAGTAACAACACAAAATTTGAGGAACTTATGTAATTGTGATAGGAACACTTAAGAATGAAAAGCATACCAGTAATTAGGTCAATAAATATTGTCGCAAAAACATTGGAATTTAAGTGGAAAATACAGGTTTAAGATTCCAAATCTAGTACTAGTCATGAATGATTAGAATGCAGGAAAAAAATGATTTAGCATTCGCCAGATTATCATAAATGGGAAAGGATTATTTGCTGATAAAAGGATGTATCTGTGTTCAAAAACCACATTTCCATTGAAAAATCGATAATTTCTGAGGCGATGTTATACAAATGCAAATAAGACATATTTGCATGATTAGATGCTTCCTCCAAAAACACTTAGATGAGAAACCGAAACTAGTGCACAGAATAACTAAATACAAATCATCTATTAAAATCTTTTTCAGTAATTAAAATCTGTAGTTTTGACTCTTGCCTTTTCATACCTTTGTAATCATTCATCAGTGAAAAATAAAATCAGTTTGCCACAATTTTCTTAAGAATTAGCCGGATGATTTACGTTTATGTTTTGTTTAGGTTTCATGCTTTTAATTTATGCATAACAGAAATTATGTTAACATGAGAACAGTTCATATCCTCTTAACTTAATTTTTTATAATAACTTCACGAAGCTTACATTACGATATGTAAACATATAGCAACTACCAAGAAATCGACTCATTACTGGAAATTGCTTTTATAATTCCTCAATACAAGCGCGTTCTGATTCTACTTTACGAGATGAACGGTGGACTCAATAAAAAGTGAGATTTATTGAAATAGTGAGTTTTGGCAGGAAAGCATTATCTGTTGATCCAGATTTCTTGTTATGCCAATGGTCGTATAGTCACTTTAGGCTAAATACTGGGAATGTATATAATAAATGTATTCTAACAAAAAATTAACAGTACAAGAACTTTCATTCCAGAACTACTTAGAAGGAAATTGAATAAGTATCATACAAAAATATTGCTTATATGAATATATTATAGACTTTAAGAGATGAAGCCTAAATTTTTAATAATATTTCCTCAAATAAAATGGTGTATTTGTACCGACTTAAATCATTAAAATTCAAATATTTTTGATTTTCATATAAAAGAATTAAAATTTTTTCCTGCAAAATCTCTTCACGATATCAAAAAATATTTTTTGAGAAAGTATATGATGATTATTAATGTTACAATACCATTTAATTTTCTTAATATGAATATGGTTATTAATTTATAAGCTCTTATAAATTTGTTTTACGTATTCTTTAAAAGAGGTTTTATAATTCCTAAACTATATTAATTTGTTAAAACGATTGCATATTTTATTCATTATGTCACGTAATTTTATTTATTAATTATAACTTCATTTAAAACAATTGATGAAATTGATAGTAAGACATTTCTTTTCTTCAAAAATTCACTTATTTTTCCAATGTATAGCTATGTATAAAGGAATATGATTTCAATTTATTAGTTACAAATTTTATAAAAGCTGTGCTACTTAAAATACTCGTATTTACAGATTTCATGGTAGATAACCTGTATTTTACCAATATAGCTATCGTAAAACAAACAAATTACCGTTCCTATTTGGTTGCTTTTTAATCAAATTTTCACTGCACTATATCAATTCAGCCGAAAAAGAGTTAGGTTATCATTTGGAGAAATGAACCATAAATATTTATTTTCAAAAATTGAAGTAAAATTGTTAACTTTGAAATATCTGATGACTGAATTAGAGAAACACTAGATATATTTCAGAAAGTAAAGTCTCAAGTGTTTTTTAAATTATCCCTGATGGTGGACACAAAATTTATGAATAAACCTTCCTGAAGAGAATGAGATCGCGTGGTTTATAGATCAGAGCTTGAGGGCTGTATGATTGTATGCTTCATTGTAAAATTATATTTATTATTGTAGTTTGAAGATTGACAGATTAAAGATTCTATTTTAAAGTTCAAGTCAATATTTCTCATTTAATAGGAAAATATATTTGCATTCAGTTTTAGTGCTCATAACTAATCTGAGAGTTTATTATTGTGTAGCATTATTCATCATTCAAATTGTAAATTTAAATATGGTAATCACAGCTTTTGGGAATATTAATGTATATTGATATTTTTTCTAGAAAAAAATACCAATCTATTTTAGACATTTTTTGTCAGAACTTTCCTATTTCAAAATGAGGACACATATCTAACTAGGATATTTTATTACTCAAATTAATAGTATATGTTAGTTTTGTGATATATTTTGCGTTTGGTAGCATATAAAATAGAAATATAACTTATATAGATTATTTATAATATGCTTTAAATATGATAATTAATATTAACACTTAATAAATGCAAGTTGTTTCGTAATCTGTTTAATCAATTTTCAGCAGACTGCCGGATAACTTAGGAAAATACCTTAAATAATTGTTTTATGAATAAGTTTAATGGAGTTGATTATTTGTTTAGTTGAAAATTTTTGCAAAATTAATCAAGTTAATTTGATTAATCATTCTTTAATTAAAAGTAACTTGGAGTGTTTCAAATTTGCCTGCAGGCTGGAAGAACAATTTATTGTGTGATTAGAAGGCTACACTATTCTTAAAGTCCAAAGTTAATTTCGATTTCAAAAGATCGTGCTAAACATAAATTTTATTCACTTCACAAATCCACTATTCATTAATTGCACTTCAAGTTTCCTAGTAGTTCTTTAGGGGATTAATTGTTTATTTTATTTCTAAGGAATATCAGAAATTTGATATTCTTCAATAAACAAATGGGTGAGTTGACTATATTTTCAATATTCTTAAAATATATCAATTTTTTTTCAAGAATACTATGCATTTTATTCATTAATGTATATTGCTCATTTGTATTAAGTATTTCAAAAGTCTGAACGATATTTTGAGTTTTTATCTGATGTTCAGTAAAAGTAAATGACTATCTGGTATGAATTTAATTTGATCAATGAAAATTTTAATTTAAGGAAAATTCAAGTTATATGCATAGTTGTATTTTTTTGAAAAATGGCATTTCAAAATGTTTATCGATATATTCCTCAACAATAATCATATACGAATTTTAATTTTTAAATGAGTTAAGCTGCCTTAAGAAAGTTAATAAAGATAGACACTTTAATAGTGTAATTTTATAAATGAAAGAAAATTTCGTAGATCATTTATATTGATAGAAATATACAATATTTACTTATAATATTTGTCTTAATAAATGTATTTTCAACACAAAATGGTTTTAAATTTAAGAAATACTTTTCAAAGATTTACAAAATTAAGAACAACAATTTAAAAATATGAATTGGCTTTAATTATAAATATTAAATAATATTTTTTATTGTAATTTTATTTAGCAATTCATCTGAAGGCTCTTTTTAAAAAAAAAAATTAAACACACTCCCCTTTCCAAACAGCAATTATTTCCCAAACATTTCCAAAATAAATAATAAAAAATTATGATTATCATTTGACTTAAGAGAAAAAAATCTAAATATAAAATATTTATTGCAGTTTTACTTGGCAATTCATTTGAAAGCTTTTTCTAATAAAATTTAAACATTCCTCTTGTAATTCAAATTCTGCCACGAGGCTTATAAGAAAGTATTTTCAACCACAAAAATAAAAATTAACAAGTTAATAATAGTAATAAAAGAGTTAAACGATTAAATAACAAATACTTATTTTTAAGACAGCAATCTTTTTAATACTCTTCTAAAGATTAGGAAAAATTGGGTACTTCAATTCTAGAATCTTTCTGATACTTGCATACAATTTGTAGAACAGCAAAATGTGTTCAACATCTTTCACGCTGTCTCACTACAGAATTTGAAAGTATATAAAAGTGGTTTCTTAGAGGCTTTTTTAATTACAAAGGAAAACTGATCGAAACTAAAAATAATTTTTATGACAATTCATATCAAAATATATGAAAATAATTCTATGCTTATTTTATAACAATTAACATAGAATAATAACTACAAAATATATTCTGTATGATAACTCAGGTAAGAATTTCACGAATTACTTTTTTTTAATATGAGTAAAAATTGATAAAAATATATTCTAATAATTTAGTATTACATTTAGTACAAGTTATTTTCTTTTTAAATTGCTTTATGAGACTATTTTAGTTAACTGTAGATAGTGTTGTATTAGAATACGGCTATAATACTAAAAAATGTGGATTATCAAACTTTAAAGCATTCTAAACTTCTAGTCATTATTTTCTTTAACAATTAAACATCCATGGAAGAGGTCAGAAACAAACCTTTAAATGGTTTGAAAGCAGTAGAGACTATACGAATTCACTGACAGGTGAACAATGATTTTCCGATTATTCTCCTACAGACATCCTGACAGACATAAACCTATCAGGATATGTGTATAAGAAATTCTCAAATTTCTACCATTGCAATATGTGAATAATTACTAACTTTTGCGTAAAAGTTTTTAAAAATATGATTTTAATATTTGAATGAAACATCAGACAGGTTCATAATCTTTATTCTAACAGTTATGTTACTTCATAAAATACTAGTAATAAAAATATTTGATAAATGATTTATTGATGTATCCTTTCATTTGAAGCACTAATTTAGTGATTGATACACCAATAAATATTTTAAAGTCACTGCTTCAAGTTTCGTATTACAGCAACTTTTAAAAGGGAAGTCCTGTATGTAATTAATAAGAAAATACATGTTATGAACGTCAATCCTCTCTCCATATATATATATATATATATATATATATATATATATATATATATATATATATATATATATATATATATATATATATATATATATATATATATATATATATATATATATATATATATATATATATATATATATATATATATATATATAAATATATATATATATATATATATATATATATATATATATATATATATATATATATATATATATATATATATATATATATATATATATATATATATATATATATATATATATATATATATATATATATATATATATATATAAACAAACATATTTTATTTAAAATAATTATTATTTTAAATCAAATCATGGCTTATTATTTCAAAATATGCAGAAGATTCTTTTATTACATGCTTCTTTATAAGGATATTTTTTATGATATTCACAGAATAATTTTGGAATTTTATCTGATTTATGCGCAGTTATATATTGTATATTAATAAATATTATACTGTACCAAATTTGCTAGCAAATTTAGTTTATAAAATTATCAAGTAATCAAACAAATTTAGTACATCTTATTCATATCTCCTATTGAACAGAGCAGGGTCATTAATATTTTAATAGCAGTATCAAAACCATCAATTATGGATATTTGGGTATTTATAAAATTAAACAAAATTAGAGATGAATGGGAAAGTATTTAATGTTAATTTGAAAATATCTGTGAACCATGGGTTTCTACAATAAAATTAAATAGATATTATAAAATGTTTATTTGTGAATTTTTATAAGCTATTTTTTGGGAATTTTTATAAATAATTTTATTTAAATTGTCACACATTCATAATATTTGTAGCTATTTTAATAATGCTATTAACTTGTTTTGAAAGCTATGATTTATTTAGCTATGATTATACGTTCAATCAATAATGTATGCAGTCTGAAAATTTTATCATTGTAATTGAATAACAATACTTAAAACTACTGTAACATGATTATTAATATAGATTAATTTTCTCCTATTTGTCACTTCGGCCCAAAGTAAAGAAACCGAAATATTTACTGAATTGACTTTACAAAATAAACACGCACGCGATGCATTGTGTAGATTAAATCAATATCTTGTGTGTATTTATGTGTCGTTGGCAACGAAATTTTCGAAAATATGCTGTAAACATCTGAAACCGACAACTTTCTGTAATTTAGAATTTTAATAGAAATGAATAGGAAGCTTTCATACAATTTCTATTCAAGATGAAAGAAGTCGAAATATGGAAGTTATTGAAAATTCGTTTGCTAGACTTAAATTGTGTTTGTAATATAACAAATATATGCAGTGCATATTTGAAAGGAAATGAGTAGATGCATATATTATTCAAATACACCTACATAAAATTCAGAGAATATTATGTGATATGAATTTATTTTATTTATATAACAAATAAGATATTTGTTAATATATCAAATAAGATATTTGTTATAATGCAATGTACTGATTGTTCAATGGAAATTTAAATAATATTAATATAACTATCAAAATAATCAAACACTAACAAAATTTCTTTTGTTTTGAATTTATTACTTATGAGTTATTAAATTTTACATAGAGTAAATAAACTGCATGAAACCAACATTGTAATTTATGTTCCTTATTAAAACATATATTTTTATCATAAATATACTATCTAAAACTTACAATATTTATAATAAATATATAGACTTTAATAAAAAAATAAATTACAATGTTGATTTCGTGCGATACCTATTTCTTTTTCAAAAATGTTCTCGTTAATATAAAAATAATTATTTTTTCAATATAGAAAATATGGAATTCCTGAAATCAGTTCATTGATTTTTTACACAGCAGTTTTTATATATAAATGTATATTTGAAGCATTAGAAGCACATCATAGAGAATGTCGAATTATTTTATTTTATCTCAAATATTAGTTTATTTATTTTTCTAAAATGATAATTTGCTTAAATAAAACTCTATATACGCTCACGTTTGAAAATCACTAATTTAGATAAGGTGTATTTTTAACTGGAATATTTGCTGATGCAATCCCATGCAAAATTTTTCTCACTACAACAAAAACATTGTCAAACACGCTTATAAAATTTTTCAATTAGAATAAAATATTTTAAGCCATACCGATTATGAAGTAAAAGTAATTATAATATTGTCCTAATATAAGGATCTTTTGTAAAGCATGACATACATATCATTTATAATTTATCTTTTCTATCTTCCGCAAAATAAATTTTTCTGGAATACCCTCTTTCCTAAAACATTTTAAAGCAATATGAGTAGCCAATCTTATTGGGATATTAGAAAATTATATTAGTTACTTAATAACAGGCAACTATTCAAAAACGAAATAACTTTCTTAATTAACTTAAGAACAAACAATTCTAAATTGAAAATTCTGAAATTTACTTTTTTCGTATATTAAAGGTTTCATATGTCAAGCATTATACATTGTATTAATCCAAACGTAAATTTAAAAAATACTTTGTTATTAAAGGACTTGCGAGTTTTAATTATTTGATTTTCAAGATATTTATATCCACAAACGATTCAAATAAAAGGCATATAATTTACAATTGTTAATATATGCATAAAATGGCTGATTTTCAATAAAAGAATAATTGCTAATAATTAAAATAACTTACAAACAAAAATTTATGTTAATTTAAAGTAAGTATGTTACTTTAGAATATAATAAAATGGGCGTCTTAATATAGTAATAATTCCTGGATTTTAGGTGCTTCATATAATTCATGATAATGCTGAAACAACAAACATTTTATAAGTATTTATGTTTAATTTAGTAAGATTTAGTTGGAAATGATGCATATTTAATTATAAATCCCAAATAGTCAACGAAAAATTTTAAAATATCATATTGGCTATGCAATTATCAACATCTGAATTGAAGTTTCACGGCAATTTTTTTTAATAAAAAAGATTGTTGAGAGAGGAACATCCGAAATACTATTGAAGATTCTTACTAATTCAATGAAAACTGGGGTATACGCACTTATTTATCAACCACCAACAATTGAAATTTATATTTTAATACCAGAATTAAGTGTTGTTTAATAAAAATGATACGACACATAAGAATAATAAAGAAAACTATGATTCATACATTGAGAATCTCATGTACATTTTTTTATTTATTTATCAATCCATAATCGTTAATGAAGCAATTGATTTTATACCTAGTCTTTAATTTAATAAATCTATAAGTTATTATTAAAATTTACCAATAAATCTATATAGAAATAATTTTATTGATACTTTTTTTATAATTTTCATCCCTAATATGATTACTCTGAAATGAAATTTGACTGAAGCTTTAGAATGTATTAGTGTTCAAGAATTCGATGGTAATTTTATTAATTTATCTTCTTATCATATTTTATATCATTCTCCTTGAAGAAATGTTGATGATTGATGAGAGTGGGATTTACAGAACGTCAAACATGTGACAAAAAGGAAAGTCATTTCATCATAGATAAGATAAGGGCCATTAGCGAAAATTAAGTGAAACTCTTATCTGTAAAAGACATAACTTTAGGAGTGGTAAGAAAAAGAATTGCTACCAAAAATATTAAAAAGAAAATTTCATTATAATATTCATAACGTTTAAATTTTAGATGTAACAGCTATTTCTGTCAAACAATTTGGAATTTAAAATATGATTTATAATTTTGTACTCCTTTATTTATAGAGAAATTTGAGATGCTCAAAATATAAATTAAAAATACAAGAATTGATTTCTTTATTTTATACATAGACATATGTGTACGCATGAAAATATATTCATATATATTGATATCGATATATTGACACGTTTTGATTTTAGATAGGAATTATTGAAAATCGCACAGTATGTTTCTGAAAAAAAGATTAGTTAAATCATATCTATTAGAGCAGTGTACTCTTAAATATAGTTTCATTTTTGAGGCATTTTTAATATTATTAATGATGTTTTTATTATAATTATTCCTAGATTTATATAATTCCAGTGATTTTTTGAAAATAAACTCACATGTTATACTTACAAAGTAGTTTAAACGTTCTAGTTTTCAATACGAAAGCTCATAAACGTGAATTCATACCTATCTTCATACCTGAAGGAAAATAATGCAACATACCTGAAAAGAAAATATTTAACCAAAGATCACTTAAAATTGTACATTAATTGTGCAATTTCTTATATTTATTAACATTTTTATAAGCTTTAAATAACATTCAAAAATGATTACAGGGAATGATTAGATGAAACTTTTTTGACAAACGTTTGAGTTAATATTGGTACACAAAGTGGAAAAGATATTTTTCTGAATAATGTGAAATTGTGTTTTAACGCTTAAAAAAGGTGTATATTTTACGCAAGACGCTGATGCAACTATACATAAATTTATAACCATTAGAGAAGTGAATTGCATTTGAATGAAATATACTATATTTACTGCATAATGTATTGTCTATTAAGCTTTCAGTTTTTTATTTATTAAGATTTAAGCTTTTCATTAAGCTTTGTATTTTGCTTTGATTAACTATGAATGAGAATACAGGCGTTTGACCATGTTTATGTGTACTGAACAGGAAAGATGAACACTCGAATTATATGAAATTGTGTTTTCTGCAATATAAGATTGAAAAACTTATTTATCTGCAATATCAAGATGCCCTGATCACTGTTTAGAAATGCATTGAATAGAAGTTTCCAGTCTAGTGTTTCATGTACTATCATTTTAATCTGAAACTTAAGCAATTTGATGATCTGTAACTGATTTATCTGTAAATTCTTTATTCTGTAGCAAACTGAGCAGACACTTCTATATTTCCTATATTTGCTTATCCTATGCAAATATTCCCTGTCAAGAATAAAAAAATAACTATAAATATGAGTATCTTTCATATCAAAAGAGGTGTAACAATAAATTGGCATTAAATGCACATTTCACTTGAACAAGCTGTTTATATTGTTTGTAAAGTGCAAGTTACAATTGAATTCCAAAGCAATTCATTAGCTAAAAAAACAATATAATGTATGAATTGAATGATTGAGATGAAATTATTTAACTTTGAGGATAGTTTTTATAATCTTTCAGTTCTTATCAATATCTTCATCAATAACAAAAACAATGCAATAAATAATTTTATAATTCATCATATAATTCATACAGAGAGCAGATAATGAAGTACATATTTTTTCCTATTAAAGATTATAGGTTAGGTATAAAAAGCGTATAAATCTCTAATGTATATTTTTCCAATAATGAAAGAATATGAATATTGAATATTTCTCACTGCTTTACAGATGTATATTTTTAAAAACATGGATAACAACGGAGAATTGTTTAAATTACAAGAATCTAATATTAAAATCTTAGAATTTGACAATATTAGAGATCTTAAACTTAGAAAATCTTGGTAATGATGAATTTTTAACAAATAAACAATTCGTACATTTCTTTTTGATCACTTTAAATTGGAAAAAAATAAATTTTAGTTTTTGAAAAATAATAATGTCATTTTCCTAATATTGTCGCGTAGAATAATTATGAAACTCGTAATGCAAAGATTTTTATTTAAAAACTCAATACTTTTTCATAAAGCTGAGAATTTAATTACATACTGAGCGACTTGCAATTTTATATGATAATAGAAAGTTCTGAAACAACACTCCAGTAAACCAAAGAGTTTTCAATAACAGTCGTCATTCCGCGGCCATGATTACTGAGCACCAACGACCACGGCAGAAACACGTTCTATAATCTGCATTATTAAAAGAATAAAGATATCATTGTTACAAAATAAAGGCCTTATGCATCATAAAATTATTTTGAATGCTTACTAAAACACGGTGAACCTGCATGTTTATGCTTTAAAATCTTAAATTCATATTTTTTTATTATTTATAATATAAATATTTTTCTACCCATGAATTAATTTTATCGTAAAAAATGGATAAGGGTCATCATGGAAGAAAATAAAGAGACTGAAATTCAACAATTCCAAGAAAGACAATAAGTTTTTTTTAAAGAAATATTTTCTCGTTGCCTCAGTAATAAGATGTTGTTTTTATTACCTAAAGATGAAGGTCATGAATTTATGATTCAGAAATGTGTGTGGATCTCAAAGATAAAGTAAATAGAATCATCGGAAGGCAGAAAAATTCTTCGTTTTATGGTTCTGACTGTTAGAGAGGTCGCCGTTTTATGATCTAGAGTTGGATCAGCAGCAATTATCACATCAATTTAATTTGTTCAATTTGCAATATATTCTAAAAATGTGAATTAAAAGTTGAGTTAAAGTGAAAATATTAATTAAATGGGAATAAAACTTCTCAGAAAAGTTTTAATTAAGCTTTGAAAAGTACTTTTTTTATAAATGTTTGACTGAAGAATTTTTAATAGCTATTTTACATCTAGATAACAGTAAAATGAAATAATTCACACTTTTTTGACTTTTAAAATATATTAAACACTTTGATAATTGTTTCTGGAAGTTTATTTACACAAAAATGTACTTTTTATTTTAATTTGTATTTAATATTACTTAAATTATGAAATATATTTTAAGAGAACATTAAGATTCACAAACAAATTGATTTATTAAATGAAACAATTTGCTAACATGATACAATTAATGTACTGATATTGTTTCGCCTATTATTGTGATTGCCCTTATAATTTATTATTTGAAGCAATCATATAATAATAGTATTTAAACATAAATTTTTCATGAAAAATACTGTTTGAGAAATTTAACTATTTTAAACCTATATCTTTAACAGGGTTATACACTGAATAGCGAAACATAAAGACCACCTTTACAGCTTGACACTGAACGCAATTTGTTGTCAAGGGGGTCACGTGACTAAAAAACGGAATATAATTTATTCCGAAGGGTGTGAGAAATCCTTCCCATGATTATTATGTGGACGTTTTATTTAAATAGGCTGCTGATATAAGTTTTATTTAAAAAGCTGTTAGAGCAAGATGTCTTTGTGAATATCTATGGTAAGTGGTTGAAGGACAATGTACATTAGGACAATACATTTTATGCTACAGACCTCCCTGTTCCTTGCCCAAGGTAAACTCTACTTGATTAGCTATTGTGAGAATGATAAATAACATTATAGTGTTCCATTGTGATATATTATTAACAATTTAAGGTGCAGGAGGATGTCCCTTATCTCGAAACAAAATCAGTGGCAGACAGTACCTCAGTAAAGACAGAACACAATGTGGATGAAAATAGAAGTGTTTCAAATCACATGAATCAGCAATATTTTTCACTGTTTACCACTGAACAACAGTTCTTCACATTGAACACATACGTAAACACAGGAATAATGCTTCATACTCTTCATAATAAATTATAAATCAGTAACTCGATCATGTGTCTTTTGCGACCTCTGGGTGGGTTCAACGCTGAAATGTGGAAAATATGTTTGACTGTTCACAATATTTTATTACTGAAGAATCAAACAGCACCTCTATATTTCAGTGTCAATATATCAAAATGCTTAGAATCTTCAGTGCATTTGACAATATTATAATAAATGATTGAAATATGACTTATACATTTTCAAGTGTAAAACATAATCCCAGAAATTAAATAAGATTATCCATGCAAGTAATCTCGCAAAAGCCATGAACTTTAAATGCCAAACTGTGATTTTTTATTGTATTAAAAAGTTACTAAAATATATTATTATCTATAAATTTATAAAATTATATTAAAATTTAAAAAATGAATTATCAACCTTTTTTAATTTTTTGTTTTATTCTGTTGGATTGAAAAGATGAAACATTTTAATATAAGCTAAAAAATATTATTACAATTACAAAATTAACTTATTTATTTTCTTTATTTGTACAGTTCATATTTTTTAAATGTTGCACGATAGTATCAAAAATACTATATATATATATATATATATATACATATATATATATATATATATATATATATATATATATATATATATATATATATATATATATATATATATATATATATATATATATATATATATATATATATATATATATATATATATATATATATATATATATATATATATATATATATATATATATATATATATATACATACATATATACATATATATACACATTTGCAAGTTTTAAATGAAGTCACTTGTATGATTACTTTTTATATATTTTATTCCTGTTTTTTGATTAAAATCAAATATTCGAATCCGATAATTTTTCACGATTAATTTTAAACCTTTTCAGTCCGTTTAATTTTGTATAATGTTTTTCTTAATCTAATGCACAATATGTTTTTATTTTATTTTAAAAAGCAATATTTTCTTTAGAATAGATAGCAGAAGAAAAGTTAAATTAATGCTTGGTTAAAATATGTTCTCACCTTTTAAAATAAGTATAAAAATATATCATCAAAATTTACAAAGATGAATTTAACATAAAAATTGTATTCATTTTAAATATTATATTAGTAAGAAACACATTTTATTTTTATTTTATAGTTAACTTATCTGCAATCAAAACTTAAACCTATGATTCCAAATAAAAATTACTATGTTTGTTATTTAGAGCAATTTTTTTTTTGAAATAAACTAAAAATTATCATTCATTTTCAACACGAATTATTTGAATACCCCAAAAGAATTTAAAAATTTTTTTAAGATAAATAGTATCTTCTTCATTTCTAATGAAATAAGTATTTTCTCCGATCTATTCAAATTGTTAAGCCATTTATCTAAACTTATTTTAATAATGATATTTTAATTAATGAATTTTTGATGTTTGTTGAGCTAGAAAGACATTTCTTAAGACATATTCAAATTATAGTTTAGTAAAATGCAGTAAAAATATTTCTAAGAAAATTTGGTTGCACTTTTTGTGTATTTTTACAATAACTGTCAGGTTGCATAAATAAATTGTTGTAAAATAATCAGCTTTATATTTATGAATATTATTAATTATACATATTATTTTTATAGAGTAATTTAATAATTCTCTAAATTAAGTAAAAAAATATGCATATTTTATAGTTATCATACAGTAGGCATATATTTACCATATTTTAATAATTGTAAGCAATTGTAAATTTATTAATGATTACTGACCTTAAATATAGATAAATGAAGTCAAATTTATATAAATAAATTTTTTACCCAAATGATTTATAATTTACTTTCCTATTTCTGGAATTTAAATTTATTAGTTATATATTTATGTTTACTGATTTAAATATAAAATATAAAAACATATAATATAAATTCATTTCATACTTAATCACAAAAAACCCTTAGAAGTTTCTCAAGTAATGTTTTTCCTTTTGATATGCCATAATAGCTTACAAAAGCATCTCACATTTATTGAAGTTAAATACTGATGGAAATATTATTACAAGGAAAATTAAAGATGTTTTTTAATTATGAAAGTTTAATAGATTTTTTGAATGAATAATAATAAATTTGTTAAATAAAATTTCATGTATATTTAATTAAAAAAGTAAAGTTGTAAGTACATGTCAATAAAATTTAAATATACGAGAAATAATTTGTTACATTATTTAAAAATGAAACCTGATTAATACCAAATTTCAATTAAGTGAACATAATCTTTTTATTATAGAATGTTTATATTATAGTTTTAATCTTTATATTATAGAACATATTTACATAGGAAGATAATAACAAATTTTTTTCTAACATACTTCTAATTTTCAACAAAAAATCATATCAAAAGGGTTAAAAAGTTTAAGAAAAGACATAAGTGTAAGAAATAATTTTCATTAAATCGAAAAAGAATTCCTATTTTTGGAATAATCATATTAATATTGAGATTCAATATAGTTTATGAATTACCGAATGTTTCAATAAATGCAACTAAAATGAGGTACATTTTTAAAGGTACATTAAGGTACATTTGTGTACTAAATTGAGGTACATTTGTGAAATAATTTTACACAATAAAAGATTTTGTAGTATTACTACCAAAAAAAAAAAAGATTAATATAAATATATATTTTGTATACAATTTAAATATATTAAATTGAATAAATTATTTTGAAATGAAATAGTAAATTATGGTAAATGCTAGGATAAATAATGATTTAGGATGAGGAAAAATGATTATGCTTCATAAAAAAAGGATTTCTCTACTCAAGTAGAATATCGTTGTTAAAAACTAAGACAATAGACTTGAAATAAGTTTTAATCAAGTTACATTAAATTTCTGATTAGAATAATCTATTCATGGAGATTTTTATTTTGGAAATCTTGAGAATCCAAAAGCTCTAAAATTCATTCATTTGAGGAAGCCATCTCTAGAAGGTACTAATTCTAAGGAAAAACATGAAAAGGGTAGGATATAATTTGGAGACCAATCAAAGTAAGCAAATATTTCATTGCAGAACTTCAACTTAGTATTTATCATTTGCTAATGCTAAGAATGTTGAACTGGCATTGTACAAAAGTTTCGTTTGATCAATGTTATAACATTATTCTTTTTATTTGGCAGCAATAAATGTAATTTTATAGTTCTATGAATTCATTACCCATCTTCCTTTTATTATATCAATTTATTTTTTGCAAGAAAGAATTAGAAAAGGTTTAGTGTTCTTTTTACTCTCTTTATGATTTCTTACATTCCTTTTATATTTTCTTATCACATAATAAAATTTTGCAAACGCGTCCCACTATTTTATCTATACAAATATTCGTAATTCTGTAATAAATAAAGGCTGTTCAAGACTAGAAAATAATACCACAATACTCAATTTTATTCCAATCTTAATATTTTTCA
This sequence comes from Latrodectus hesperus, assembly GCA_037975125.1. Lineage (NCBI taxonomy): Eukaryota > Metazoa > Arthropoda > Arachnida > Araneae > Theridiidae > Latrodectus > Latrodectus hesperus. Next base: position 55,364,546 of record CM075858.1, read on the forward strand.
AAATTATACACGTAAAGTTTTATGATTATATTCTAAATTTATTAAATATAAAACTTTTTGAAGCATTTTTAGAGATATTAGTGTCAATGGCAAATTAGTTACTTAACCAGAAACAGAGATATTTATTTGACAAAATTGTGTCCAGAATCTTATAATATAATTAAATTTGAGTTTCTAATTACCAGATGAGATGTGCAAGATCTTTGTAGTGATATTCATCTATAAACATTTTATATCATATAAATGTTTATTCTTTATTATAATAATTTTTGTTCCTTAACTCAAACTAAGAAAATTCTGTCCTTTTGTTCGATCGAAATGTATTAATTACTTAACTGGAAATATAAATATACTGCAAAAATCATTTTATTTAAATTTGAATGACTGGAATGTGCCCAAGCGTTTGATGGCTTTTATGAAAGCAACTGAGATTTTGAGAAGTCTAAAATTAGAAAAACAAAATTATATGAATTAAATATTAATAACAATTAATTGTTATTAAAACTTTTAAATTGTTAAATCATCACTTATACATGTATCAAAATATATTATTTTACTTAATTTCATGTAATCATTTTGATATCATTAATAAGTAAAAGAGAATAAGATATTTAATTTGTTATGAGATAATATTTATTCTTTTTCATAATAATTGCCATAACTTTCTCAATAAGTGGCATTTTTAGAATTAGATAAAATTGTAAAACGTTAGAGTATTATACAGTAGATATTTATACATTAAAATTACTATTTTTTGGATTTAATAATCAAATGTAAAATGGTGTTTCTCTTTAATGTAATTATACGAATATTTTTTAATTACTTTTCGGTTTAGACAATTTCCAGATAATGTGCAAGATAATGACATCCACATGTTAATTCATTCAATTATTTTATGAAAGTATTCATTCATATTTAGCTGGTGATCTAATAAATTAAAGACATTGTATCATACAACTTCACTAATCATAAGTTGTATACAAATAGCTCAAGAGTTCAATTTACATATTTATCACATTTTATCGATTTTTTATGAATATAAAAAAGGCGGCAGTTGATTAAAATACAATTTTTAACTTTTAAAATGCTTAAAATTTGTTACATAACTCTAGTTTAATGAAATCAATGTTTGAAAAATTTTAATTGCAAATATTAAAATTTCCTAAAAATGAAAGACATGAAATGAGTTTTGGATTATTTTTCTGGTGCTCTTAAGCTGTCATCAGGAATTAAAAAAATGTTTTTAATTTTCTTTTTCCGTTTATTAATCTCTTTAAGAAACATCTTAACTTTCGAAGGACTTGTAGCTAATGAGGGTTTTGACATAAAGAAAAAATTCTTAAAAAGTACATTTCTGTTTAATAAAATGTTTTCCTTGTTAAAATTTGCCTTGTATTTAACTGCTTTCTCATGATATTCAAAGTTCATTATAAGAAAGAGGAATTTCCTACACCATTGAAAATATATTTATTTTTCCTGACAGTTTTGGGCAAAAAGCTTCTGCACATATGCATTTATTACATTGCTATTTCTGAAAGTAAATTTAATGGAGATATGTAAGAATTTAATTTTCATGACTTATAACTGAATGTTAAATCATTTGTTAAGAAACTTTAAGAATTGGCAATATTTCATAATTAAGTTACGTAATTTACCTTAAATTTTGCTTAAAAATGTTTCTCAAAATTATAACATTCAATATCTATGCCATAAGTCATAAATTTCTATTAACAAGATTTTTATTTTCTGAAAATATAAACAATTTAAACATAAATTAAAATATTTTATAAACAAATATATTTCATACAGAAAAATTGAAATTAATTATAATTTTAATCATCCTGACATTAAGCATTTAGACCGTATAATGGTATAAAAAATTTAAGCGATGATGGATTTCACTATTGAAATTTTCTAAATAATATAATCAAAATTTTTATGTGTATATAGTGACTGTATTAATATATCTATAATTTATTCCACAGAGTTTCTGTTCTAAAATCCAAAATTTCTTAAATATTTTTTTTACAATTTGTTCTCACAAAACATGCTTTTTTTAGATATGCTTATTGTTATCTAAGAAATCCACAGTCTGCATTCAACTACTTTATGATTTATGCATGGAAACATATATTTCGTTTTAACTGTGCCATAATATATAATGTTTTTAGTATCTATTTATCTCTCATATTATCTTTTATAATATAAAATTTGCATAAGAATTCTAAGCATTTGTTTTAACTGTAGCAATTCTTACTGAGATAAATGACCAGCGTGATTACTACTGGATACAATTTTTCCTAATACGTTGATATAGAATCTGGCATCAGAATGATCTGTCTGTACTCATTTGTTCAGTAATACGTGGATGCAATTATAACGAAAAAACCATGGGTTTATCTAGTGATTTTTAAAAAAAATATATTTCTTTCCAATTTTAAATCCTAAGATGATTTATCAGCCAAAACAAAGAACAGATATAAAATAATAGAAATCATTTTAAAATTATATAATAATGTTTTTAATTATATTGTGTATCTTTAATTCTGTATTAGCATCATAAGTGCCATTTAAAGAAATTTATTGTTATTGATAGAGTGATACAAGAACAAAATAAAAGAATACTCAAACGTTCTGCTGTCAATTACAAGATTGTGATATTAGGATTTTATAATATAATTACATAAAGCATGTAACAAAACGAGTTACTATATTTTGAAATAATAGTTGAAGTTACTTGTGTTTATATGAAAAACATTTATTTGAATTTTTAAATTAAATTTAAAAACGCTTTTGTAAGTTTACAAATATTACTGCATAAAATATCTGAAGAGGAATATAAATTTTAGAATATATTATTTCAAAGTGTATTACGCTAAATCTTTGAAAAGCACAGTATATTTAAGCATCTTCATTTCCCCCTTTATGAAAATTTAAGCATATTGATAATATGAGTTAATAGGTGTTGCATCTTATTGTTGAGAGTGCATTCCACTCTGATACACTTCGCAAATTATGCAGATATACTCATGAAATGAATCTTTTCATAAAACATTTAAGTGATTCATAATGAGATTAAAAGTATGTCAGTTATTTGTCGGATTAAGTTAAATCTATTATGGTAGTTTATTAGAAGTTTCTTTTCTGAATGATGCAATAGGGAAATAAAAGAAATTCTTCATATGAATGACCATAAATTATTCCTTAAATTAAAAATTAAAATCTATTGATTAATGCGTTTCAGTTGTTTTAGGTCCATATATTTTAGAAACTAAAAATTTTAGAAACATATGTTTTAGGTCCATATGTTTAATGTTAATGGCTTTTTTTTAATAAAGTACATACTTAATTGTCTACAAAAAATATATATATATATATATATATATATATATATATATATACATATATATGTATATATATATATATATATATATATATAAGTCTGTAAAATTAAATAAACACAACTTATGCGTTAAGATTTTTAAAATTTTAACTAACAGTTAAATTTAAAAATATAAGATTATAATGTTTAAAAATTATATTATATATATAAAATTTAAAAATGATGTCAAAACATATTAGAGTCACAAATAAGGTATTTAAAAGATTAATAAATTATATTTGAACTATTTATTAAATATGATTAAAATTTATTTTTATTCGATATGTTAAGAATGTGCAAAAATCATAGAGATTTTTGCATATTTTAATCAAATAAGTTTATCTAAACAGTTATCCAAGTTTTTTCTACTATAAAACTATATAAACTCACATTTCTGAAAACGTTGTAAACTTCTCACATTACTTCAAGTAATTGCTTCAAAAATGTTTTAAGCATAGTTTGGGAAGAAAATTTGCCCATATTTTTTATTGGAGACGAAATGTGCAAGATACTACTATTTATATCTATTCGTTTTTATGGTTCAAGCAGAAATGCGCGAAAACAGTTTTTTCCTCGATAAAACTTTTCCCTCCCTTATTTTTCTCAGTTGTCGGTAGTTGGAAAATCGGTAAGATTCAAAGAGCTATTCGATATCAAATAAAACTTCCTAAAAGGTATGGTTTTATCAAAATTTGAATATTTTTGTACTTTAGGAAGAACATACTAGTATAAAAATGCTGAAATATATAGATTTTCTTTACGAAAACATTTTGTAAAAAACGGAAATTCTTTACATATGGTTCTGGTTATAAGACCAATTTCTGAATTATAATCATTTGACTTGATTTAAAATATGATAAATATGTGCTTCTTATATATTTACTATATATAATATTCTAATAAGTTATGAACATAAAAATTTGTTTGACTAATTAAGTGAACAATATATCCTATTCTATATATAATATTTAAACATATTTCATATTTTTTATCTATTTTGAATATTTATAATTATATACATACATACATACATACATATATATATATATATATATATATATATATATATATATATATATATATATATATATATATATATATATATATATATATATATATATATATATATATATATATATATATATATATATATATATATATATATATATATATATATATATATATATATATGCATGTTTATATAAAAGCATCACAAAAAAATAATGACTGTAAATACACAGATATGTATCCTTTAAATTATGTAGCTATGTTTTTAGAAGCATAATTAGATACATTATTAAATTTTCTTAAATTCCAGTTTAATGTGTAAGGGATATTATAAATTGATTTCCTCTGTAACATTAAATATTTTTGTGAAGTAAAATTTATTTGAAAAATTATATTTCTGATATTCTTATATAAAGCATATTCTATAAATTTATCTTATTAAATGCTTACATTTTTATTTTTAATTTTAGAAAGGTATAAGTATAAAAGCACTTATTAAGTCTTAGATGATAATAAAAATAAGTCTTAAGTGAATATTTTAAATATTCAAAATATAATTTAATTTGTAGCAAATCATTACTGGAATTGAAAGCACATATTTATTTATCGTAAAATTACATTTTTATGCCGACATGAATTTTATAGAATTTTTGCTTTTGAAAGAAATATAAAGAAATTATTTGTTTAAAGAATTAAAACAAATAGATTTCGTTGTATATTGTTATGCAATATTTTGGTTAAAGTTCAATTTAAATATTACACCTGTTAGACACAATTCATTTAAAGCTTTGAAAATATAATATTAAATTATATATCTTATATTTGACTTCATATATTAAAAACTTAATGCAAAATTAATTTTACTATATACGAGTATTAATTTCATTAAAAAATTTGGAAAATGTGAATAATGTAGGGAAAGGCTGAAAAATGTGGAGAATTTCTATAAAAATGTGGAAAATGAAATATATTAATTTGTGGTACGCAGCTCAGTTTTACAATTCTGACTGTATATTTTCTCACTATTTTTGATGTCACTCTTTATTTTTTTTACCACTTTACGAATAACTTTACTGATTGTATTTTTGATATTTCATGGAATTGTATCATAATTTGAACTTATGCTTATCTTACTATTGAACAATAATTACTTGTAAAATGTACTATTTAATAAAATTCTAAGTTTTATAAATCAATTTATATAACAATAATGAATTATATATTCGATGTAAATAAAATTCAATATTGATGCTCTTCAATAAGAACTTAACCTCAGATATATTATTTGAGAGGAAGTTTTATTCATCAAGAATTTCAATTATAGTTATCCAAAAATTTATGATAATGAACAAATATTTTGTTCTTTACTTTTGATTTTAAAGTGATTTTGTATGAATCCTTCACTTTTTTAATGGTATAGTGATTATCTGATTATTGTAACTATTAATCATATTATTTCAAATTCTCAATTCTCTATTCTTAAACAAAATTGTTAACTATTATTAACAAAATTAAACACTAGCAAAGACGGCAAAATAAAAATACTTTTTTATTTAATAAGAATAACAGTTTAAAACTCGTGAAAATATTGTAAAATTGAAGAGTTAAAAATAACCCATATATTTATGCAAATCAAGTATTTATGATTATAATATTTCAAAAATGCTTCATAACTATATTTTTCGTTTTTTATAATATTTAATTCGCAGAAAATTTGAAATTTTGAGTCTTCCCATTGGTAGTTCCTAAAACGCAATCAACTAAAACTCTTGAGAAGAGACAGCTGTTTCATTTCTTAATGGAAATTTGTTTAAAAAATTCCCTCACCTTACGCGAGTTTCCCTTTTTAGAACGTTCAAACTGCATCATTTAATTCACGAGAAAACGACCTCTTCAGCAAAACTATAATAAGAATGTACAGTTGCAAGTTTCGAATGATGTTTCAGTTCAATGAATGAAGCATGAAAAGATTCCAAGCAAATGAGAAACAGGAAACTTGCTGAACTGATCAAAAATAAAGTATATAAATTTATAAAAACAAATTACTCCGAAAACATATGTTCTTGAGTTTCTATAAGAGTAATATTACATTTTCTGAAATCGCAATTTTCTGTAGAAATTAATTTACTTGCTGTATCACCAACTAAATTGTTAGTTCTTCAAATGTTTGCTTATGGTTCCTTTATAAATATTTATTAAATCTAAAATTTCTAATATATGATAATAAATTTCATGACAATTGATTAACTGCTTAGGTAATTTTTGCAGTTTCTTAACATATATATATATATATATATATATATATATATATATATATATATATATATATATATATATATATATATATATATATATATATATATATATATATATATATATATATATATAGATTGTGTGTGTGTGTATGTAATTAGAGTGTAAATTTTTTACTACACGAATTTCATGAATTTTTTATTTTAACTTTTTGATAAGTTGCATTTGACATAATAAATTGGTCATGATAATCTTATTTAAGATGATAAGACAAGATTTTAATTAAATGGACAATAATTATAAGTTATGAGAAAATATACAAGAAAATAGTAAATTTTGTGTATGAAAGTTTTCATACAACGTAAGTTTTCATTTATAAGCATTTGCTCAAATGCTTTCAATGAATATTTTTGTCTGTGATAGATTCATTATAATCTTACTTTTATAAGAATAAACATTATAGTGAAAACCTTTTTCTAATATTTTGCTTCTCTGTTATTCGACATTTGCATTTAAAAATGAACGTTTGCAAAATATTTAAAGCTTGACATAAAGCGAAATTTTCTGCTCCCAATATGCATTACTATCCATAAAAATATTAGGAAAAATGTATGGATATTAAATTTCAAAAGTATTTCTGATAATTCATATTACTTTCTCTCTTTATTTAAGAAATCTTTGAATGAGTTTTCTTCAACTGCATTGATATATATTTTCTAACAAAGCAAAGAATGCGCATTAAAAATGATATGAGACATTATATCTCATATCAATATATCAAATCATATTATATCAAATAATTATTAATTATAATTAAAAAATCTATTATTTAAAATATATTATAGTAATATATAATTGTAGTAAGAAAAGCAGCATTTATAATTACTATGTTAGGGAAATTATGACTGACTTCCATAGAAATATAAAATTTATTTTCTATGTAAATTTTATGCATGAATTCACAAAAAACGTTATGATTTTATTTACATAAACTTATGCTACATTTGTCATTCTTTGGTGAAATATAAGCAAATATCATTTGCATTCTTCATGCCATTATGTAAAACAGAAAAGGCTTCTTCGTATTTATTTCTCCTTATTTTAGTGGAATATTAATATATTATACATAATATAAATTATTACATAATTTTAATAAGGTCAAAATCTGTTATATCAATATGCATAGCAAAATAGCATTTTATTAAGTAAAATTGCAAAGTAAATTGTTAAATTATTATTAGTACTTGTTTGTAAAACAAAAATATTTAAAAGAACAGGCTGCTTATAATGTATGGCTACATTTAAATCAAATTTTAATTTTATAGAAGTTTTATTTCTTTTGATTTCGGCTATGATGGTAAAAAAAATTAGTGTTCATAAGCTAACAGTAATCATATCGATAATAATATAAATATAAAAAGCAATACATAATTAGCTCCATATTTATTTATATACTTATGTGTCTCATAGAAAGTAATAATTTATGATTAAAAATTATTTTTTATGATTTTATGAATTTGATAATTCTTTTAATTGACTTATAATTTATAACAAAATTGTGCTTCACATTCTAAAATGTAAGATATAGTTTATTTGTTACCTAATTTAGAGGCTCCAGACAGGATAAAATTAAAAACAAATTATTCAACTTTCTTATAATGTGAGTATTTTTTGCGGAAAATTCATAACCGGCTTCAATAAGCATTTTAAAGAAAATTTTCAGCTTTTTTCATTTGTCCTTCATTTTTCGAGAAATTATTAAATTTTAAAAAATTTACAAATTATCTCTATGATTTCTTGTTTTTTCTTGCATTTATATTGCGATTTTGAATTTTAATTAAATAAATTTAACTTTCTCATGGGTGTCATTTTTTGTGTATGAGAATTTTCCGAGAAATTTGATTAATTTCAAGAAAATAGTGACTGATGGAGCATTTTTTTTCATTTCTTCTTATTGCGTTTTTAATTGATATTTGAATATTTATCAGTATAAAAGGTATGAAAATAAAATCCTGGAATTAAATTATTTATTTATTAGAATAAAAATCAACTAAATTGAAATCCACTGATTTTGAATAATGAACTGTTGAAAGTAATATGTTGAACAGCAATAATTGTAATAAAAAATAATTTATTAAGAATTCTTGTTGCAATTAAGAGTGGAAGATAATAATATTAATCATTAAAAACCAATTTTTTGACTGTTTCAAGAAAACATTTTTAAAAAGATATTTGTGTAAATCAATATTCATTATATGGAAGCTCTTTGAAGCATATCTTTTTAATCATGTTTAAATGCATTTAACTGTAAGAAAACTTAATATTCTTTGAAATATTCAGTATTTGATTTTCTTCTTTGCAGGAATATAATACTCTATCACATATTTACATGAGAATTTTTTTATTTTGCTAAAATCAAAAATCTGAATCTTGTTTACTTGATAAATAACATGTCCGTACTATTAAGAATCATATACCATGTACTATTTATTAAATGATATATAGTACATTTTATAGTACATGGTATATGATTTCATAGTACATGGTATATAAAATGACAAATTCTTAAACTGTATAAATCAGTGATTCGTTAAAGTTATTTGACTTTACAAAACGTTATTATAAATAAGAATAAAAAACGTAAATGATAATAATAAGGAACAATTAATATAGTATGTAAGCCTTTTATTAAATAAGATTAACTAAAAAGTGAATATAGTTTTTGTTGCAATGAAAAACGTACCACTACTAATATTTTAAATAAATATTTCCCAGAAGAACAATAATTTCGTATTTTTACATTTTTGTTCATGTTACTGGAAGCGTTTTAGTAAAAATAAACACATCAAAACTATGGATAAGAAAAACACTCTAGTTATTCACATTTTTCTAATTTATGGGAAAAAATAGATTGAACTAGTTACCAAAAAGGAAGGTTTTCATTTCTCGGGAAAATATAGTTTTTTGTAAAGTGAGTATCTCATTAGTAAATCGCATATTTCTTTCAAACTGTTTTTTATGAGACATTTATTTATAAATTTGAAAAGGTAGATTCTTCCTTTTTAATACTTTGAGAAGAAGTATGTATTAAAACTATTTAGTAAAAATGAAATAAATATAGAAATGAAATAACTGTACTTTTGGAAACAAGTTATTTTCATTTTTGATAACGAGATTTTATATTTAGTGAAAATTGATAAAGTGTGGCTAAACATGTATAAAAAAATCAATTTTTCTACCGGAGAAACTAGGATGTCTCCAATTAAACTAAACTAATTTATCAATTTAACGTTAACATTATATCTCTCTAGCTCTAATTAGAGACGTCATCATTATAAAGTCGTTCATAAAGAAGAAAAAACTTTTGGTTTTCAATTCGGATGTCTTTATATCATAAACCAATAACTGCTTTTTACAAACCGTCATTATTAGTAACTTTTTACAAAGTGAACGTAGTTATTTTTATTTTGCCTTTTTAATTCATAATAATTATAATGAAGAAAGATTTTTATTTTACCTTTTTTCAAACATTAATTAGTTTTTCAACAAATGTTAAGCAAAATGTATTTAAACAATAATTTCGATATATAAAGATAAATATCTGTTTTGGTGTATATAAAGAAAATTCTCTGTTTTGTGCAGACTGTTGAGTGAGTGAAAAGTTAAGCAACTGATTTTAACGATACGCTTATGATTACATATGATTAACCAGAATTATTTTTATACATTTTTAAGAGAAAAGGCTTTCAACAGCAAATCATTCTGAATAGGTAATAATTTAATCCATTAATCATTGATTTAAGTAATTAGCTATAATTTTTATACATATTTAAACTGTTTGGAATAGCATCTTATGATTTTAAGTAAAATATTATGCGTTCAATTATTACAACTCTGTTTTAATTTATCTCCCTAGGTAACAGTGTGATAATTTAAAAGATTATTTTTTTGTTAGAAAATATTTCGCTATAAAAGTATTCAAGTAAAAGTCTTAGTGTTCAACTGTATTCGAGTAAAAGATTCAAATAATATGCGTATTCTGAGAAGTTAAAATAATTATAACTCATACGATTTAATCTATTGTTATTTACATAAGCAATTTTTTATCATATAGATAAAAAAAAATTCTTGAATTTGTATCGAGAAAAAAAACAGAAGATTATTGTAAGATTTTTTCTTAATTCAAACTTAATATAAAATATACAGCAAACGAAAACTGAAATTTAATATAAGGATTAATATCAAAATATTCTGTACCATTTTAATAAAAAATAATAATTTTTTAAATTAATTAAAAAATAATAACATTTAATAAAAAATAATGTTTTGTATTTTGAGATCTATGAGCAGCTAAATATTTCTGTTTGGTTAAGTGCACTTCAATTTTTAAAATCAAAATTTTGGTGTCAAAATTTTGTTTATACATCTGCACATATATTTTATTAATTATCAGTTTAAAAATATTTATACAAATTATTGCCTTAAAAGTCATTAGGGATTATTTAAAAAACAGTAGTTCTAAATACTGTTTCACCATTATGGTGAAATTTAAAAAAAAGTATACAGTTGAAACAATTTTAAAGGTGAAAATTTATAAAGAAAAATATTTTTATCTCAACTGAACACTTTAAAATCATCATTATAATTTCTATTTTAGACTTAAACCTTTATTAAAATATAAATATTTTGAAAAATCTGTTTTGTTTTTCTCAGAATTTATGTCTTTGTGTTTTCCGCTGAAAATCTCTTTTTAATGAGAAATATTTGCCTAATGCAAGCTCTATCTCTCTTTAATCATTTGTTTCGATCATATAATAGATATTATTTTGAAATAATCATATATAATAATAAAATTAATAAGCATGAACATTATTTAGGGCTTAAATAAAATTTATGTTGGGGCATACATTAGTACTTTAAAATATATTTTACATGAATAACTATTTACGTAACATATTTCTAAAAGGTGATAAAATTTTTTATTACTTTTTGAGTTTTGTGCCTTTTGTAATTTATTAAATTTGGAAAAACAAAACTCTCGTTTAATATGATTATTACCAACAACATTTTTCTGCTTTTATTCAAATTATTTATGCGCATGCTTTAAAATTAAATTAATTTTTATATTAAAACCAATTTAATAAGAAGTGATAAAATTGATTCGTCATTTTTTCACTAAAAACAAAACTTGTATTGTTTTTAAATTATGTTCTAATTTTGTTTTGTTATTTTCTTTCATGTTTAAATATGATTAAAGTTTCTCTTTTACTTAAAAGTTTTATTCGAGAATTAAAAGCCAACAATGGAATATGCAAACATAAAAATGTCACTTAAAAGTTAATGGAATTTTTATTCAAAATCAGAAACTGAGAAAATCAATGTTTTTATTATTTTATTTTTTTGCATCGTAATTTTTAATCAGTAAAAATAAAATTCTTGTAAATATAAACTCTACAGCAGACAAAACTTCAATAACTGAGAAGAATATAATTTATTCAATTAAAAGTTTTTAATCAGAAAATGATAAAAAATAAGTATAAACATTTTATTTATTGAGTAAGCAAGATATTGTCAATCGGTTAATTTAACCATGGGAATGTATAAACAATAAGAATTACTTTATGAACTTCCAGAAATACATTTCCAATTTTACATAGATGTTTGTTTAAAGCTTAATTTAAAAATAAAGTATAAAGGAAAATCAATATTGTTTTTGTGGATTTAAAATTTACGCTGATTACTTAATTTATTTTAGTGTTCTATACAAAAACTTCTTTTGTTTTATATTTCGGATTTCCTACAAAATTTATGAATATATTGTAAATTAAAAGGTATTTAGAAACGTCTTCTACTCAGTAAGACAAATTAAGATAACGACTTACATATCCTCTAAAGCAATTAAAATGTTCACATGAAGTAGATAAGAAACTGATGATAGATAACATTAGGATCTAGTTAGGTAATTTCAATCCTCAAATTTGAAGATATGTCTTAATATTTAGTTTTTATTTGATAAAAGTTTTGAGCTGAGCATAAATATCTCAGTAGATTCCCTCAAGTATGTTATAAAACAAATTGTTTTCTATAATAGATTGTTTGAAAATATATTTTATATTGAAGAAATCGCAAATGTTTACTGCATACATTTCAAAATGTAAAATTTTCATGTATGCGGGTGTCTAGATGTTTATTCAGATTTGTAAATATCCAAGAATTAGAAAAAAATATTCGATATCTCTTGAAAGTAAAGTATAAAAATATTGATTTCTAAAATATATTTGATATTAAGTTTTTTTTATGTAACTAAATTTAGTTAGAATATTTATTTCTTTAAATAAATTACTGTAACATTTATATTTAAAAAAAACTAAGAGAGTATACTTTTATATTAAAAAAACTACACTAGAGTAACAAATTTTATTCTAATTTAATTAATGAAAGTTTAAATTTGTACACATACACACATGTATTCATCAAAGAATATATGCGTGCACATATACATATATCTGTGTATGAGAGTGCAAATGTACTTTTCAATTAAAGTAAAGTCAGGGTAGTCACTAAATTGAATTGACGTTAACACAAGTATGCTGGAAAATTCTGCTGGACATTTCTACAGTAGTAGTTTATACAATAATATGAGAAACATTTTCAATTGCATCTAAAATTATTTGTTGGTAATAATTCAATATTATTTACAATATTTACATAATTTTCTTAAAAGAAATGTAAATGATATCTATATATAAGGTATCACTACAATATTATTCAGTAATCCTCAATGAGGCAGTCTTCTTATTTCTCTCAAATTATCATCAAAAAAATTAAAATTTCAGTAAGTTTAATAAAGTGATTTTTTCTCTATATACGTGTAAAAATTTACCTGACGAAACAGTTTCTTCAGGTAAATTTTTACACGAAAAATTTAATTTTTAAAATAATTACATAATAAATAATATAAATATGTAATTATTTTAAAAATTAAATTTTTCGTAGTTTTTCACCTTGAAATTCACATTAGATACATTGGCTCGTACATGAATCAAATACTGTGTGTATAAGCTTACTGCAATAAATGCCAAAACTAATCACTAGTTTCTAAAGTACAAAGTAATTTTTTTTAAACTCAATTTTTACTTTTGAAAAATTTTATTTTTCAAATTCTAGACATTTTTAAGTTGAAGATAAAGGAAGTCCTGTTGGATATCATTTGATTAATGAATTATAAAAAATCGAAAATATGTGGTTACAAAAATATTTCTTAAAATTTAAAATATTTAAATATTTAATTTCTTTCAAGAATCATGATTAAGAAGCTGGTACAACTAAATATATTACGCTATTTTTAATATATATTTATATTATTTAAAATGCTGTATATTACTATAAAATACTAATATGCTAGTATTTTATTTATTGTAATATAACAATATAATATATATAACAATAAATTTAATAAAGTAATAAAATATATATAACAATAAATTTAATAAAGTATATAACAATGGCTTTTCGACTGTTGTAAAAGTAGTTACTTTGTTTAACATCAAAACAATGTAAAATGTTTCTCAAAAACAAGCAATAGAACAATTTGTTTGTTTTCAAAAAAGCAACAGTGCAATCAACAATGCAATTTAATTATTGGAAAACAAATTCCTCTCCATTTCCAGTGAAATTCTTGTGAACTAAGCTGCGAAACTTTTTGTTGCTATCTTAAAAAGCTTTTGATTTCTTTACATCATATGTTGTTGATATGGGTGCCCTATTTAGCACATTTTTGAGAGGTGTTTCCTATTATTTTGAATACATATTTTTTAAAGGAAACGAAATTGATTATAAGGTTGATTCTGAATTGAATTGTGACAATGATTCTGAGTCTAGTAATGATAATGAGTCTGATAATGATTCGGTATATTTTGATATGTCTGATAGTGATTCAGTATATTTTGAGACTGATAATGGGGATGCTAATTTTGATGCTGTATTCACAGATGTAGAGGATATAAGAGCCTTAGATATATTTTATGGTGGGGGTGATGATCTGAGTTTTGTTGGTGATTATTATGATTGGATAAATAATTCCCTTGAATACATCCCAGACCTTGAAGTTCAACCCTCAGCTCTTCTTGTAATAAATAATGCCAATTCCACTGAAAATATTATAGAAACTCCTACTTCACAAACCCCCGAAACTATTAGTATTCCTAAGGGAAATTCTAGAAAATGGCGTAAAAGAATTGGTCGTTTTTTCCGCAGCTTTTGCTGCTGTTGCCATAGATGAATTTGGCTTTCATGTATTCTTATCTTACTGTCCCATAATTTAGAAAAAGTTAAAAAAAAAAAAAAAAAAAAAAAAAAAAACATGAGTGAAAATTGTTGTAGTGTATCGTACCTTTTAAAAACCTTAGAATAAATATAACAGCATTTACCATTTTAGTATATTTTGGTACATTTCATTTCTCAAAAGACATTTCAAAAATGGTGTGGAGTTATTGGTCGTTTGTTCCTCAGATAATGTATTTCATATTTTTGCATTTTGATGTATTAAATTATTTGTAGCAAAAGATCTCTCAGATAAAAAGCATAGATTTATAAATCATGAAGCAAAAAAGCAGTTGAACCATTTTAGGTAATTTTTCTAAGCTAATCATGGATTCTACAAGCATTAAAACTGTTGATAACTTTAACAGAAATCTTGGAAAAGGGCGGATAAAAATGAGATATTTTTTCTATAAATTTCGCAGTTGATATAGTAGATAATTAATAGATGTTTATCTTTTTAACTACTTTAAATATTTATAAAAGTAAATAAAATAAGAAAGCAAGTAAAGATTTAGATCATTTTCTGTACATTCTAAAAATACTGGGACAGTTAAATGTGCAGCTTTAGGATTCATTCAATAATCACCTAAATAAAACAACTATCATTATTTAAAACAGAAATTCCAAAGCATGGAGAATATTTCCAGAGTTCTTCAGTAGATTCTTTGCTATTGTCGTTGAAGAGAAGCATATTTTGAAATTACCATCTACTTTGACTACCTTTGGAAACGAAATCATCGATGAAAGATCACTATAAGACTGCAAAGTCATCTTAAATGGCAAGCGAATATTACTGTAATGTTTCACATACTTTCTAAAAAAGCATTGAAGTTATGAATGAAATATATCCATCTACAGTTTTACTTAAAACGACCAACATCTTAAATGCTTATTGTAGTCGATGGGAAAATAAGGTTCAATTGAAAAACTAGAGCAGTGCACCCCATAATGCCAGCCTAACTGACACAAGACAACAACAACAATAGTGAATGGAAAATATTTCAACATTTTGAAATTGTTTCTGCTGTATTCATCACATTGAATATTAATTTATTTTTGAATTTTCAACATCGCTGAATACATATAAATGAAGATCTAATTGATGGAAATAAAGTGTGACGAAACAGTTGTAAAAGACTGTCAACTGAAATTTTGACAACAGTTCCAATTTTCCAGATTCTTCAAGCAGAAATTCAAAGGATGAGCAAATAAATTCAATTACGTTTAAAGAAGAACTGTATTTCATCTTTGAAAGAAAGTTTGACAATCTTGCAATAACTTTTTAGATCACTCATGACATGTAAAAACAAGAAGTCAAGTTTCAAGGATAAAGAAGATTTTGAGAGAGCTCATTTATGAGTAAACCTGTTTTTATCCCGCTTATACACGGGAACTTCACATTTCATTAAGAAGAAAAAGTTTTCGCTCACACAATGAACTTAATTAAAAGTCAAATTTTGGGCAAGAACTTATTCTCCATCAACAAGAAACAGTTATATTTGAAAATATATTCAAATTTGTAAAGTGAACTCTATAGTTTTTATCGACAATATACTTGATCACTTTCTGTAATATTGATAATAGTTGATGTAATATAAGATAAAAAAATAAAAAACAAAAAAAACAATAATTTTTTGTCTATAATTGTGTAAAATTTTATAGTATTACTAATAATTAATGTTAGATACATATAAATATATTCTAAGTAATTTCTTATTGATTTACTTTTTGGAAATTATGATTCTAAATAATTCCTTTCCATACATATATGAGATGAAACAGCAATACATTTACGAATTTTCAAGGGTTGGTCATCATATGAGAACACGGCATGCAAATATTATTAAATGTTGTTGAATTGCAAATGAGCAAAATCTTAATTGTAAATATATTACACTTACTTTATTCTAAGGGATATTAATTTTGAGAAGTTGATTTTTAATTCACCTTCATAAATTTATTTAAATAGTATTAAAACATTTTGATATCATTTGAGCTTTGGAAAGTGAAATAGAAAACCTCAAAATTATGTCAACGTGAAATTTGTTTTCATAAAAAGCGCAAATTTTTTTGTGAAATTACTTTTTTGCTAGAATGTTTCGTTTGAGTTATTGTTGCATTACAAATTTTCTTATTTTTTACCATTCATTATTTTAATCATTAATTTTTTATCATAGTAATTTTGTAGCTCTGCTAATTGATAATTATTTCCTATTTGGCACTTATTTCCAGTACTATTTCTAAGAGATAAATTGCATTATCTATAGGTCTGAGTTATAAAGCAATTGTTTGGTGTAAAATATACCAAAAAATCGATTACCTCTTTATGGAAATTGAAGTATTACTTATTTTATTTCAAAGTGAACTCATAAATAGATTTTATTACATTATGCAAGGGAATAGATTATTAGATCACTCTGGAAGAAGAATATTATTAGGTTATTAAAGGTAATCAAATCATTCTTCGTAATAAGCCCAGGAAGGGAAATTAATATTATTTATATAGTTTTCTATTGTTACTCACTTTTTTCACACTTATAAGATAATCTTATTATCTGAGGGAGTAAAAGAAAATTTTATAAAATATTTGTGAAATCTCGAGATTTATGGCAAGATGTTAATAAGCTGACGAAAACATAAAATTTGTGAGTCTGCAAAGACGCAGAATTAGTGGCATCTTAAAATGACAGGTCAAAACCACTTTATAAGTCATATCTCAAGTGGAGGTTACTTGAAACTTATTTTATTCTCAAAATGTTCATTGAAATATAAGAAAAAATTAGTTGTTTCTTCCAATATTTAAAATGAGATCAAATTAAACATTGTGGTTTTATATGTCATTTTGATACACACATTTAAATTCACAAAAATAACAATAATATAATGTTAAGAATTTGGTTTTTTTATTTATGTGTACGATTCTCTTAAAATATGTATAAATGTGAATCTAAAATAAAATATTTAAAATATTTGCAACAATGAATAATAGCATTTTTCATAAAGTCTCATATTTTACAATACTATTACAATTCCTATCTTTATAAATCTGATGGAATTAAGATATACGTTAATGTTGGTTACGGTATATAAAAATTATATGTATAAAGTTACTTAAAATATTTTGAAACAAATGAAAGCAAAAGTTATGAGAAGTTTTTTAAGTTTGAGAAAATTTATGTATTTTTCTTTTTCCTGAACTATTTCCTGACCACTACAAAGTGGGAAAAATATCATTTTTGTTTCAATTTACTAGCCTTATTTATCTTTTTTATGTTGGTTTTATATGATTGCTTCTCTTTTACTCTTTATGAACCAATCTATGAAATCGTAAAATTTCTTAGATTTATTATTAATAAAAGAAGTATTTATATTTTGTACTATTTGGTCTCTCCATAGCAATTTTCAATGCTAAAATTCGTGATTCGAAAGGGAAGCATTATAACTAAGAAAACTACTTCCTTAAAAATGTGTTGCGCCTGAATAAGGCATTAGACACTGATTTTTATCAATTACAGTTTTTAACTGCAAGCAGTATTTCTTTTTAAATAATATCAAAAACTTATAAATACTTTTAATTATAAAACGCTTTTAATAAATGTTCACTTTAAGTTTTTCCTTGCTTTCCTTGCTTCCTTGACATTGAACCGAAGTTTCCTTGCTTGTTTCCTTGCTTATTTTTCAGGTTATTATTAATAGTTTTAGGGAAAGCTAGTTTACATTTATTTGAATTTCATTAATAATCCTTTTTTAACATCGATGAAAACAGAAATAAGCACTCTAAGTATTGATTTCCGTATGCGCTGCCGGGTCACTGAGTCTAATTCATTTATGAGTATGCCATAGTGTTTCAGTTGTATTTTTAATTGCAAATTCAACAGTAAATATTTTGTAGTTTTTTTAAAATTTTTCTTATGCTTTTTTGCATAACTTCCAATTGAATAATGGGCTGTTATATGTGTCTAAGTTTGTATATTTATTGTAAAGAATATTACTCATAAAAATATACAATTTTACTATAAAATGCAGTCGAATACATTAAGTTATATTTTTTCATTCAATAATACGTTTTTTTTAAATAATTTAGATCTAGCGGCTGAATAATTTGAATTTCAACTTTAAATTCAACAGTTTGTGGAACTTGCGATTGTATTTTTCTACTGATTTTTTACACTGTACTCCTTGTATCAGAATCGAATACTGTGTTGTGGGTTAAAAGTGGCTAAAATTGATAAATATACTACCAATTTTATTCGTAAAAGAAATGTAGATTACATAAAGATTATTTTTGTAACTTTATTACAGAAAAATACAATACAGTCTGTAACATAGAACGTAAGAGATTTTACTGTATATTGATAATATTTTCTGTTTTCAGATGTAAATGTTGGTTGCTGTTGTTGAACATACAATAGTAGTTATTTATATTATTTTGATAATTACACAGAAATTGAAGAAATTTAATAAAGTAAAACGTTTTTATGTTAAATTCAAATCTTAACGAATTTTA
Source organism: Latrodectus hesperus (assembly GCA_037975125.1). Taxonomy (NCBI): domain Eukaryota; kingdom Metazoa; phylum Arthropoda; class Arachnida; order Araneae; family Theridiidae; genus Latrodectus; species Latrodectus hesperus. Next base: position 55,384,018 of record CM075858.1, read on the forward strand.
GGAAATAATAAATTTGAATTTTTAAATGTATATATACATGATGTATATGTGCATTTTAATGTAGTAAAGGTTATGATTTGTGAAAATATATCATAAAATTTACTACATAAAATGAATTCGAAAAAAATATCGTTTTTCATTATCTATCAAGATTTGAATTTGCAGCAATATTAAGTGCCGGATGTAAACAAAGAAAAGAGTATTTCGTTCTAATACAAAACTGCTAGTTATATATATATATATATATATATATATATATATATATATATATATATATATAATATATATATATATATATATATATATATATATATATATATATATATATATATATATATATATATATAAAAAGTATTATAAAGTATATTTAAGTTATTGCAAAACATAAATATATAATTGTAAATATTCAGCTCATTAAAATTATTTCATTGTCATCTAAATTTTCTTGACTATATATGCATTATGAAATACATGCATTCCTGGAAATAACGGATTTTAACAGCAGTTTTTCAAACAGAATTATGTGTAAAAATAAGTACTCAAAGCTATTGCTTTAAGAAAATAAAAGCTGGAATTGGGTCAGGCTAAGATGTAGGATATAGTTAATTCATAGTCTGCATTTTACATTTGATACTGTATTTTTTAAATCAATGGTAATCATGATTGAAAATTCATGTTTATTACTGTATATTCCTATCATAATTGCGCACAAATACCATCTATGTACAATACTTTCTATTTTTATTATTTTGTGTATTTTCGATCTTTTTATTTATTTAAATTAGCTTTTTTGAATATACAAATAAATTAATAAGACAATTAACATAATGAAATGGCATTCAAGAAAGTAAAATTAAAAATAGCCATGGATGTAAAATGCAGTAATTTTAAATATTTAGAACATAAAAAATTTTGTTTTATAGATTTGTCGACGTTTTTGTGAATTAGAGATAAGAGAATATAAGGAATGTTCACATAGAAGCGATGCAAATCTAATACACAGCTAAATAGTTATGACTCAGGGGATGCATTTAAAATATAAACAAAAAAATTTAAAATTTTCAAATTAGATTGCATATTTTTTAAATGAAATTTGATATTTTATTTCACTTTTAAGAGTTCAACACATTATGAACAAACTAAACTGAATAAATGCCTCCAGATGAAAAATGTGCAGTTTTAATAGATTTAGAAACCAATGATGTGAGTATTTATTTAATAAAATCAAGTTCATAACTTTTTTAACCTGGTGTGAAAAACTAGTATCCTATCTAGTACTCATAAATTTGTGGGGTCAATTTAAATCTCTGGAATAAGTATTTGTGTTGTGCAATGCAGGTGCTGTTAAAATAGACTTTTTGTACAAAAAGAATTACTTTAGAATGACAAATCTAATCATCCAAAAACAATAATAAACAACAAAGTAGATTTAAATAAGTATATTTTCAGTTGAAAAATAATTAAAACGACGAATGAATATAAATATGAGGAACTGAGTTGTAATAGGTTATTTGCATTATTTGTTTACAAAATATCGAAAATGTTTATATGTTTATATGTTATCAAATATATGTTTAATTTACCATTGAATTCATCATTAAAAATATTAAGAAATTGTAATGCAGTTATGTTGATATTAAATTGCGTGAGAAGTGTATGATAAAATACTTTGCTGTTTATATCACACATTTGATTATTTCTCTAACAAGACACTAAAGTGCTCTACTCACAATATTCATCATCAGTTAAGTTCCTAAGAAAATAAATGAAATGAGGATGCATTGTAATCTCCTATTCATTGTCTTTTTTATAAATTGAAATTAAAATTTATAAAACTACTTTGCTTCATATCATTGAATTTAAGAAAATGTTGAAAAATATTATTGCAAAATTAAGGGTATATGATTCAAGTATATTTTAATATAATATGCGTAAATTAATACTTTAACTACTTTGAAAATATTTTTCTCATTTTAAATCTTATCTCCTAAAATGACAAAGGATATTTTTTTCGAAATTACTTTTACATCTACATATCTATTAAAAATATTAAATTTTAGATATTCATAAAATGTGTCATTCTAACTTTTACTCACTTTTTTTACAAATCGATGGATTTATATTATAAATTAAATTAGAGATTCACTTCAAACATTCTTATGTCCCAGCCTCGGTTTTAGTGAAACGCAGGAAAATATTATTGTAAAATTAATGGCATGTTATTCATAGATTTAATACATTTAAAACATTATGTGCTAGAGCGTCAGGATCGTCTGCGTTTCTCCAAAAATTTTATTCGCTCAGAAATTTTCTTTAAATTTCATGGTAAAAGAAGGAATACGAAATTTCTGTTTTGTAGTAGATCCAAGAACATACTTTCAATCATGAATGTGATTGCTATTCTAAAAAACTCTGGAACATAAAGTAAAATTAGGATTGCCTAGTTTAAACAAGTATTTATTCCTTTCAACGTGAAAGATTGCTGGTAACGTAGATGTGTTGGAAATTTTTCATATCAAATAAAAAATTATATTTATTAAACAAACGTCCTAAGTTCAACAGTACAATATAATAAATCAGAATTTTATTCGCTTAAGTTTAATTTGAAGTGTTATAATAATTTCATTGAAAAAAATTTTAAAATATACTTACTTTTTATATTATTATGATATTTTTTCAAATGTTTAAATTTCGCAAAGTGTGAAACATTTTCACACATTATTTCCCATTTTCTTTGTTAAATTTACATTAATTCCAAATATATATTTTTACAATGATACAAAATGTTTCATATAAATCACATTTTTTTCATTAAAAAGAACTTTAATATATACATATTTAATCTATAAACACACTCTATGAGAAATAAATAATTATTAAGTGCGTATAAATTGTCTGAAAACATTTAATTATTTTCTAAGATTTATTTTCTAATGAATTACTACATAACAAAGGTATTTGTAAAATATTATGATTTTTAGATTGTAGTAGAATGGAATACAGTAGACTAATATTCATTAAATAGAAATGAATCGTAGAAAACTCATATTCACTCAGTTTTAAAGCTTATATCTATATGAAGTAAAATCTGTAAGATTTATCAAATATTTTTAAATATGACACATAATTCTATAAACATGACATATAGTTCGATAAATTTTTTAATTCAATGTAATACCTATCTTGTTCTTAATTTTATTATTTTGATGTCACTTGGTAAAAGTTTGTGAGCTAAGCACATTAACGAATATTTTATGATTGAATTAGTACTGCAACATTTTTGAAGGATTTGCAGTATTTTCTGAGGAATTCTCATTTTACAAAAATAAGGATGTAAAAACTTCCAAAATGTTTGTGAAAAATTATAAAGTAAATATATCTCAGATTCTTCTTACCACGTTTTCCACATTTCGACAAATGTATGTAACTTTTTACATATATGGAAATTTTAATGTAAATCAAAATGACTTACCCATTTAAATGCTGCAGAACCTTGAACTGTTTAGATGTCTGTATTTTAAAAGCTGTTATGAGTTAATAAAGTCTTAACATTTATTGTTTATTAATAGTAAAAAACTTTTTGGTAAAAGCATTTTCTGTAAACAACAATGTCCATTACTTGCCTGTAGAAATGAATACAATATACAAATGTATTTTATTTTTTAATATATTTACCATTTTTTATCGAAAGTACAACTAGTTATACATAAAACTATAATTTAAAAATTATAGTTTGTAAGTATTTCTCAAAACAAAATTTTTTTTAATATGTTTATGCTGATAGAAGAATATATTTAGTAATTTTATTAAAACTATTGAAATTAACAGATGGTAAGTGCTATAATACGAATAACTTAAAAACTTTATTATTATAATACAAGTAACTTCAGGTACATTCACAAATTGTATATTTTTATACCAAAAAAATTTTTTTTCGCTATTGGAAATTACATGACGATTTTGGTGAGACCTGAAACAATTTTGACCTGTTTTGAAATATAATATGGCTAAATTAAATTTCTTCACATACTTTCTACAAATTATATTCTATAAAAGTAAAAAAATAGCATTAATTTTCTATAAAATGTGTGCATTGTTACTTTAATATTGAAAGTTATTTAATAAATATTCTTTAAAGTGTTCATATACACCTATAAATGTTATAAGGATTTTTGAGTTTTAGTAGCTATAATATATATATATCCTTTTCACAACGGGGCGCCTTTGCTTAAGACGCGCGTTCAGGACGAAGCGGAAGTAAAAGGAATATTACAGGACGGGGGTTTTTCTCCGCTAGGCCTAACTTTAGAAAAAAATTCGTAAGTAATAAAGTTAAAGTCCTATCGCCGTGATTTTTGGTAGCATTTTAGATTATCACATAATCTATCTTATAACATTAAAACTAAACTTTAATAATGTTTTTCCTTCAATTTATATGAAAATATATACATAAAAAAGTTGCTTACTTTGAGAAATAATTTTCGACAGTGCAATTCTAGTTTTTCCAAAATTTTAATTGACAAAACACTTCAACATATTTGCAAATTAATGAAAACTATACAAGGGCTATTTACAAGAAAAAATAACAAAATTTAAAATGAAGACTGAGTATGGAAAATCTCAAATCAAGGAGAAACGCAAAGTCCGACATTGCATCATTTGCAAGTATAAAATGTTTGTTGTGTTTTCTTTTCTTTCATCACTGTTTGTGAGTAAGCAATTCACTTTTTGCGACTTTTTTCTCCCTTTCTGTTCAAATTAAGTGTAGGAAAATGCCTACCAGATAATCCTCGCCATAATAATCTGGAGTCGATAATTTTCGAAATAACAAGAAAAGTGAGCAAATATAACCGAAAGCAGTATAAACTGTAACGAAACTGACGCTAAAACCCTAAAAGACTTCCAATAGTAGCGAAAACAAAATAAAAAAGTGTTCGGAGAGCTATCAGAAGCGAGAATGCTTAAATCACGTGGATAGTTGAAGAGCCGAGCTGAGTTTGTTTACATTGAGATTTCCTCTCTCCCCACCCACAGCTGATAATCAAAATACCAAAAAAAGCAGGAATACGAAAAAATTGAAGGTTAGAACACTAAAACTACGTTCAGTTTAAATGTAATGGACACATGGTGCCATCTAGTGATTATTAAAAATTGTTCCAGCTTAAAATGCATAGATGCACCGCCCGTCGCGAAGAGGATATATATATATCTAAATCATTGCGCTTTAATTTTTATGAACTGTCACAGCTTTTGTTTATTATGTGAATTAATATGAATCGCTTCCTTTTGAATGCATTATTCAATATGTGGAGTTGAAAAATGTGTGGAGTTGAACTATGTTAAACCTATGATTCTAACATGATATCATCTTCCAATCTTAACTTTTTACTGTCTTATGTTTATTCTCTGCAACGTTCATTCATATTTTTCTTTAGTAAGTGTTACATCTTCAAAAAATTAATGAATACAAGAAAACAATAAAATAAATTCTAGTTATCCGGATGTATGAATTTTGCTTGAGCGATGGGTATTTTCGTATGAAAGTATTTTCTTATACCACATGTCTGTCATTGATAATTTTCAAGGAAGTTACGTAAATATTTCATCTTTCACAAATTCACTATTCGTTAATGAATTTATTCCATAGATTTGATTAAAACTAACTTCTAGTTATGCAAATTCCTTATCATTTTCTATAATAAAGAACGTTTTAAAATGTAAATGCACTGGTAGAACTCCACAAATTATGTGCTTAAGATATGGTTCCAGATTACACATTAAAATTGTAAAGTAATAGGACAACTAGTATAATTTACAACTTTTGCAATATCAACTTAATAGTGATTAACAGCTATACTATTTGCAGCATTGGTTGTAATCTAGACATATTTTAAAAATTTAATCGTTCGTTATGTTTTCTGCTCAAGTTCGGGAAACAATATAAAACATACATTTAATGCAATTTTACTATTTTTTATGAAAAATATACACAAGCTATATTTATATTTTCTATTCATTTTCCTTTCTTGTAATCATTTTTATAAATTGTTTCTTATTAATAAATTTATTAAATTTTATTAAATTGGTTGTTTGTACTTCAAGAACAATCAGAAATTATTATGGGATCAGAAATATTTTAGAAGAATTCCTTTGTAATCTATATAAATTTTTATATATTTATTATTCCTTAATTGTTAGCAATATCACGCTATTTATCTGATAATTTTAATTATATATAATCCATCATCAAAATATATGTAATCCCTCATAAATTGTATAAAGATGTAAAATAAAAATCTGATGAAGAAAAATAGACATTTATGACGAAGGATTATGGAATTCAGTGATTCAGCATTCTTGTTTTAATATCAGATCAAAATTAAAATTCAAAAAATCCTAGGAAATAATAATATTTTTTGAAAATTTAAATAATATTCTAAGTAAAAAATTTTCAATTCTATCAATCTTTATTTCTTAAAGCAGTTAGGATTGAGTTGATTTTTTACTAACTAGATTCTCTCCTTAATAACTCATAATAATAAAGTTTTTGCTTTAAAAATTTGACAATTCATAAATTTACCTCCGTACCAAGAAAAAGGCTAGATAAATACCTTGAGTAATTAAATGGAAACATAAAATGACAATTCAAGCTTCTTAAAGGACAATTAAAGATTAAGTAATAGTTCAGTGATAAGAAAACTATGCCTAACTTCATTTTTTAAGAAATGATCTACTAGCCAAAAATGTTAAATAAAGTTTTATTGTATATTATTTAATAGAATAAATTTAATTTAAATAATTCTTTTAGCATAAATGTCTTTAATACAACTAATCAACTAAAAACTAAATTTCTATAAATTTAAATATCAGATATAAACCTTTCGTGTACAGTTTTATTTACATTAAATTAAAATTGCTACTGTTTTTCATTAATATTATTGAATAAAAATGAAAGTTGTTTCTCTAAGTTCTTTCAAACGCTAAAGATTATATTAGCATAAGCTTTAGTTTTAGCTATAAAATCCTTTTTAATTAAAATAAAGATACTGAATTCATATATTTAATGTGTTTAAACAAGGTGGGTCTTAGTAACTGTGGCTTCCTTTGCGTTTACAGTAAAATATTATTTTATTTTATATTCTCTCAA